>BSWB01000002.1:111662442-111979942 GCA_033239125.1 Fagopyrum homotropicum
CGAAAGGTCAGACGTTGAAGAGCATTGAAGATCCGCCCCAGCGGAATTGTCTAGCTGCCCCAGCGGCTTTGAAGAAGATCAACCGATTCTGCCTAAACTGCCCTTGCGGTTCCTGAAGGCCGCCCCTGCGGTTTAACGCCAGAAGCTTTACTCCGGCTGTTTACACCACCTTTATGGCATTTAAGGTGGCGGTTTTGGGCCGGCCATTTACTCCTATTTAGTGTCTTTTGTAGTATAAATAGTCCTTGGTTGATTTCTAGAATCAACCATCTTATCATCTAGTTAGTCAACAAATTATCCAATTAGATTGTCTTGCATCCTTGTAATGAGTTGCTAACTCCCTTGCTGCATTGTGTTGGTTTGAAGCTGCATTGTTACCTTGGTTGTAAGTTCTTTTTAATCTAAGTTTTCATTCAGTAATACTTTGTGTTTCCTTGATCTCCATTGTCTAAATTGCATGTTTACTATTGCTTAAGATTGATCACCTTAGGTTCTAAAGTGCATGTAAACAACTAGGATTAATAGGTTCCGGGTTCGGGTCTTTAATCTAGTAGCAACTTTAAGTAATAACGGGTTGTGATTACTTGAGGAAAAGGAACACAAATATAAAGATAAGTTTAACGGTTTTAATCTTCTCTTTATATCCCTTTTCTTTATTTGAAAGCTAACTTGTAATTTGTTGGTTTACGAAACTTTAACCTGTTAAGTTGTGTTGATGCCGGTTGGCTCAACACATATATATGATCGAGACGGGAGATAACTTGAAAACTTGTAAAAGGAACTCACCAAAGTAGCAATTGCATGCTTAGAATCAACCTAGTGTAGATTCATCCATTATTGTCTTTCTTGTCGCATTAATCGTTTTCATAAGTTTTTGTGCATCAATTCAACCAACCCCCCCCCCCCCTTGTGTCACTTGTCGCTATAATCGATAATTGCCTCTAAAACACCTTAACTCTCTTGGGTTCGACCCTTACTTAATCACTATACTTGTTCTTAGTGCTAAGTCGGGATTTACTTTTGATTGGGTATAGACGACGATAGAAATACCTTTGGTCAAATTTTGGCGCCGTTGCCAGCGAGTTTTAGTGTTTTTATTGTTATTATTGATTATTGGTTTGAACCATTTTTATGGTTCAAACCCGTTCTACTAATTCCGCCTTTGCTTCTTTTGATCCAGAAATTGAGAGGACGCACATCCGGCAACGAAGACAACAACAACTTCAACAAGAGATGGCTGACCGTACTCTTTGTCAACTTATGCAGCCCACCTTGGCTCAAAACCCTCTTGCAGTCGCTATACCGGCACTAGGGGAAGGAGTCAACTTTGAGCTCAAGCCGGGCCTCATCCACTTGCTCCCATCCTTCCATGGGCTAAGTGGTGAAGATCCCATCAAGCACCTTGGGAAGTTCCATACTGTGTGTATGAGCATGAAGCCGGCCAACATTACCGAAAAACAAATCAAGATGAGGGCATTCGGCTTCACACTCAAAGATTCCGTGGATGATTGGTATTACCACCTTCCATCCGGTAGTATTGACACTTGGGAGAACCTTCACAAAGCGTTCTTGGAGAAATACTTTCCGGCTAAGAAAGCTAATAGCTTGAAGAAAGCTATAAGCAACATCGAGCAAGAGGCAACCGAAACTCTCTACGAGTACTTCGAAAGGTTTGCACGCCTCCGATCCAGCTGTCCTTTTCACGGATATTCAACTCAAGATCTAGTCTTGTACTTGTACAATGGCTTGCTAGAAAATGAAAGGAGGATCGTCGATGCGGCTTGCGGAGGTAATATTCTTAACTCTACTCCTGACCTTGCTTTGGAAAAGATATAGGAACTAGCGGAAGGAACTCGGAACTTTGGAAGAACCCCGGCTAAGAAAGGAGTTCATGCTGTGAGCTCCGGGAAGAGTGAGATTTCCACCTAGCTCGCAGAATTGAAGGAAATGGTGAAGAGACTAACACTTATGGGAATACCGCAACAACTCAAAGCTTGTGGAGTTTGTGCTGACCCGTATCATCCAAAGGACATGTGTCCACAAGTTCAGGATGACGATGCTGAAGTAAACGCAATGGGTTATGGACAACCACAACAGCAAAGACCTAGGAACGATCCCTATGCACAGAATTTCATGCCAAATTGGCGTGACCAACAAAATTTTCGTTGGAGGGATCAGCAAAACCAACAACAGCAGCCCCGCCAAGGTAAGTATCAC
Source organism: Fagopyrum homotropicum (assembly GCA_033239125.1). Classification (NCBI taxonomy): domain Eukaryota; kingdom Viridiplantae; phylum Streptophyta; class Magnoliopsida; order Caryophyllales; family Polygonaceae; genus Fagopyrum; species Fagopyrum homotropicum. The sequence continues at coordinate 111,664,660 of BSWB01000002.1, forward strand.
TCAACTGAAGATATGTTGCAGGTTTTGACTAAACACTTTGCTACTCATGTCCAAACAACAGAATCTAGCATCAAGAACCTTGAGCAACAGGTTAGTCAAATGGCGGAAGCTATTTTAAGGACCGAATCAAGGCTTTCCGGAGGATTGCCTTCCCAGACGTTTATAAACCCCAAGGAGAATGTTAGTGCCCTAACATTAAAGAGCGGGAAGCAAATCCAACAAGAACCAACGAAAGAATCACAAAGCAAGCCTTCTGTCGTTTTTTCCGCACCCACAACCGCCCCTGTGGCTGCAGCTGCGCCCAGCACAGAACGGACGATGCCCCTGCGGCTGGCTGCCCCCGCCCTTGCGGTGACAACCCCTGAGCCGCCCCTGTGCCTTCAAATTGACGCCCTTGCGGAAAACACAACAGAGGGTCTTGCTGAAAATGATACTTATGTCCGGCCTAACTTTCCGCCGCTGTTCCCGAGAAACCACCGGCTCCTTTTCCCGAAGCCTTGAAAGAGAGAAGGATCATAGAGGACAATGACCTCTTTGAGACTTTCTCCAAATGCGAGGTAAACATTCCCCTCCTTATATTGGTGAAAAGTATCCCTAAGTATGCTTGTTTTTTGAAGGAACTTTGCACTATCAAGAGGAATCAAAAGCTAAAGGGGAAACAGAAAGTACAAGTGAGTGAGCATGTGTCGGCAGTTTTCCAACGGAGAATGCCCAAGAAGTGCAGTGATCCGGGCATGGTAAGCTTCCCTTGTGTTATAGGGGAAACCTGCTTTGACAAAGCAATGCTTGATCTAGGTGCTTCTATTAATATCTTGCCATATTCGATTTACAAATCACTTGGCCTTGGACCACTAATGGAAACTAGGATTGTAGTACAACTTGCTGATAGATCTAATGTGTACCCGAAAGGGATAATTGAAGATATATTAGTAATGGTAGACAACCTAATTTTTCCTGCTGATTTCTTTGTAATGGATATGGAAAATGATTCGCATGCTGCACCCATTCTGTTAGGTAGGACATTTCTAAAAACGGCTAGGACTAAAATTGATTATGTTAGTGGTAAATTGACCATGGAGTTTGATGGACAATTAGTGGAATTAGACATCTATGATGCAATGAGATTTCCTAGTGATGATCATTCTTTATGTGCTATTGACATTGTTGAACCTTTTCTGCAAGATGTTTTTGATAACTCTGACATGGATGAATTAAGGAATGTGATTGAGCATGACATTGATGGTTTCAAATCAGATTATGTGATAACGTCTAGCATGAAAGAGGTCATAGCCCAATTAGATGGGCAAAAAAGGCTACCTATCTCCAATTTGGCCATTAGGCCCACTTTACTTAACCCCAAGCGAGAAGCTTGTTCCGTCCATAGTGCAGACACCTGAAATAGAATTGAAGGACCTTCCGTCACACCTCAAGTACGTTTTCCTTGGAGCACACAATACCTTGCCGGTGATTATCTCCAACAAGTTAATTACCGGACAAGAAGACAAGTTGGTGAAATTACTAAAGGAGCACAAGACGGCCCTCGGATGGACTATTGCGGACATCAAAGGGATAAGTCCTTCCGCTTGCATGCATAGGATTTTACTTGAGGACAAAGCCAAACCCTCTAGGCAACCTCAAAGGAGGTTGAACCCACCAATGATGGATGTGGTCAAAAAGGAAGTGTTGAAACTCCTCCAAGCAGAAATGATCTTTCCTATCTCGGATAGCACTTGGGTTAGCCCGACCCAAGTAGTTCCAAAGAAGGGAGGCATCACTTTGGTGGAAAATCAACATGGAGAGATGGTCCCAAGCAAAACACAAACCGGATGGAGAGTTTGCATTGACTACCGCAAGCTCAATAAGGTAACACGAAAGGACCATTTCCCATTACCTTTTATTGATCAAATGTTGGAACGTCTTGCAGGTCATCAATACTACTGTTTCCTGGATGGATATTCGGGCTATTTCCAAATAGCCATCGCACCAGAAGATCAAGAGAAGACGACGTTCACTTGCCCATTTGGCACTTTTGCATATCGCAGAATGCCATTTGGACTTTGCAACACACCGGTCACTTTCCAACGGTGCATGATAAGTATTTTCTCCGAATACATAGAAAATTTCATTGAAGTCTTCATGGATGATTTTACCGTCCATGGAGACAGTTTCGACGCATGTTTAGGGCATTTGAAACTTGTTCTTGAAAAATGTATTGAAACCAATTTAGTTCTTAATTCGAAAAAATGTCATTTCATGGTCGAACAAGGAATTGTGCTCGGACATGTAATATCCTCAAAAGGGATAGAGGTAGATAAGACAAAGGTTGATGTTATTCAAAATTTACCTTATCCTACTAATGTTCGGGAAATCCGATCTTTCCTTGGTCATGCAGGTTTCTACCGACGGCTCATCAAAGACTTTTCAAAGATCTCAGCACCCCTGTGTGAATTTCTCAAGAAAGATGTCACCTTTATAGTGGATGAGGATTGCAAGAAGGCTTTCGACACTTTGAAGGCATGTCTCACCACCACACCAATCATCCGATCCCCGGATTGGGAGAAACCTTTTGAAATCATGTGTGACGTCAGTGACTACGCCGTCGGAGCTGTCTTAGGACAAAAAGACGGACGGGCCGCCCATGTGATCCATTATGCGTCTATGACACTCAATGAAGCGCAAAGGAATTACTCTACCACCGAGAAGGAGATGTTAGCTATGGTTTTTGCCCTTGAGAAATTCTGGCAGTACCTACTTGGGGTAAAGGTAATTATCTTCACTGACCATGCAACCCTTAGGTACCTCATGGCAAAGAAAGTGGCAAAGCCACGATTGATCCGTTGGGTGCTTCTTCTAAGCGAGTTTTAACCTAGAGATAAGGGACAAGAAGGGAGCTGAGAACCTGGTGGCCGATCATCTGAGCAGACTAGTGTAAGAGGAGGAAGATCCAGAAAAAGAGAGATAGCCGGAAGTTTTCTAGACGATACCTTATACACAACTCTCTGTTGTATAACCGCCCCCGCGCCTCACACCAGCCACCCCTGCGGCCAGCTGCCCCTGCGGCTTTGTCTAGGCGCCCCTGCAGAATTGTCGACAAAGGTTTGTCTTAAGCTTCAATCTTTTAAGCCTTGGTTTGCTGACATTGTGAATTTCATTGTCAGGAAGGAGTATCCTCCAGACTTCACCAAGGCACAACGGGAGAAGGTAAAAGCTGAAGCTCGACACTACGTTTGGGACGATCCTTACCTTTGGAAGCATTGTAGTGACCAAGTGATCCGGCGTTGCATTCCGGACAGTGAGGTACAATCCATCCTAACTTTCTGTCATTCTGAAGCATGTGGGGGGCACTTTGGGGCAAACAAACTACAAGAAAAGTTTTGGATGCCGGTTTCTTTTGGCCACACATTTTTCGAGATGCTTTTGCATTTTGTAAAGTGTGTGATACATGCCAAAGGGTAGGAAATCTTTGAAGGAAACATGAAATGCCCCAATCCTCTCTTATATTTTGTAAAATATTTGATGTTTGGGGAATTGATTTCATGGGGCCGTACCTACTTCATTCGGGAACACATATATCTTGCTTGCGGTGGACTATGTTTCCAAGTGGGTGGAGACAAAGACCACCAAAACTGATGATTCAAAAGTAGTTGCAGCTTTTTTGAAGGAAAATATCTTTGCAAGATTTGGAATCCCAAAAGCCTTAATCAGTGATAGGGGTACCCATTTTTGCAACAAGAGGATCACGACTCTCCTTAAGAAGTACCATGTTCACCAAAGAGTATCAACAACTTATCATCCGCAAACAAACGGCCAAGCTGAGGTGTCCAACCGGGAAATAAAAACCATCCTTGAAAAGACGGTTTCTCCCGGGCGGAAGGATTGAAGTGCAAGGCTAAATGACGCCCTATGGGCATATCGAACAACCTACAAAACTCCCATCGGAATGTCCCCTTTTAGGCTCGTGTTTGGGAAAGCTTGCCACCTACCGGTGGAGTTAGAGAACAAAGCTTGGTGGGCGGTAAAGAAGTGTAACATGAACATAGAAGAAGTGGGAGAATTCCGGAAGCTCCAATTACAAGAGTTGGAGGAACTAAGGCTAGATGCATATGACCATGCTACCACATACAAAGAAAAGACCAAAGCATGGCATGACCGGAACATTCTCCGGAAGGAATTCAAGGTAGGTAATAAGGTACTTCTCTTTCAATCCCGTTTGAAACTCTTTGCAGGTAAGCTATGTTCGAGATGGACAGGGCCGTTCATAGTAGCCGAAGTATACCCTCATGGGGTTGTGGATCTCTATGACCCCCAAACGCACAAGGTGTTTAAGGTGAACGGACAAAGGCTAAAGCTTTACCTTGAAGGAGTCAAGAACGATCCGATTGACGAGATGGTACTAGAGGAGGCACAGTCAAAGAAGTAGAAATCTTACGTCGAGCCAACGACGTAAAACAAAGGCGCTTCTCGGGAGGCAACCCGAAGGAATAAGAAGAGGAGCTTCTGTCAAGAAACCGCCCCTACGGTGCTACTCATGGCCAGCGCCGCCCCCGGCGCTTGGCCTGCGCCTACAACACGCCTTTCACCGCCCCCGCGGTGACATCCCCACGCCCGTGCGGCGGTCATCCTTGACACAAATTCCCAGCGCCGCCCCCGGCGTTGGGCCTGCGTGCCCCTCTCCCTTGTCACCGCCCTCGCGGCGACAAGCTCCCGCCCCTGCGGGTTTACCTAGAAAAGATAAAAAAGAGGATCTCGAAAAACGCCTACACCCACCACACACCACCCACCAACCTTCTTCACCAAATACAAACCCTCCAAACTCCCTTCCTTCAAAAACACCCTCAACGCCCCTATGCCCTCTGCCCACCAACCATCTCGCCGACCCCCCTGCGCCACCTCCGACAGCTAGCCACCAGTCGAAACGCCCCTACGCCACCTCCTCCCACTACCACCATACTCTCTCACAGCCCTACCACCTTCCTCCTCACTCACTTCACACGTTCCACTCCAGCTACACCACCGGCGAGGCTACACCACCAAGGACGTCACCGGAACAACCTCAGCAACACCATATCCATCGCTCCTCAAAAATCGCCTCTGCACTTCTCCCGCACCTGCGGCTACAAGCATCCGCCCCTGCGCCTCACCGCCCCTGCGGAAATCACACCAAAGAGGTCATTTTCTTTTCCTCATTTCAAAATTTGCTAATCCTTTGCTTCAAATACTTTCAAGAATGGAAGCCCCAAGGAAATACAAGATGACCGACGCAGAGAAGGAGCGTTATAGGATTGTGCAGGATCGAGTTGTGTATGCAACTCCATTTTTGCATATCCCGACTTTGGAGAAACTGGGCATGCTAGAGAGCATGCAAGCGTTTTTGGCGAATGCTGGGCTCGGACTTCCTCCAGAAGAGTGCTCCGACATATTCGGAGCTCAGCAGACAATTTATCTCCACTTTCACAATGGAGAAGGAGGACCACGTGTATATCGGCCTCACCTTCAAGTTCAACAAGGTGAAATACACTCTCGACTACGCCGATCTACGGGAAGCTTTTGGGGTGACTCTAAACCCCTCTGAGAACTAGTGGGATCCAATCCCGGCCTCAGACTTGTGCGAGTTCTGGCAAGCAACTACCGGGTCGGAATTCCATGCTGGGGGTGAGTACTCCAATAAACTCACTCACCCCAGTTTGAGGTTGATTTCAAAGATCCTCATGACTTCATGAGTGTCTTCTGTGGACACAAAGAGGAAAACAAGGTCGCTCTCAAGGACCTCCCACTACTCTACTCCTGCCTTCCACAGAGCGAGAAGGTGATGGATTGGCCCTCTCTTCCTTGCCGCTTTGAAGCGGATCAGGAGGGATGAGCCGAGAGATATTGTCGGCGGTGGGGTGATCTCTTTGATCGCCTCACAAGTGATGGACCTATCCGAGTTAGAGGACGGGATGGCGGCTCCTCTTTACACTAAGGGGATGCTTTGGAGGTGCAAGCTCCTCCGGCGGGACGGGGAGAACCTATTTTGGATCTCCCTTGCAAATGGGAGCCACCTCACCTACCTCCCCCGGCCTTTACCATTAGGAGGTGAGCTCTCCGAGTTCTACATTCAGGTAGATCCTTTCGTGCCGAGGAGGCCACTAGTGGCCATTGTGGAGAGGCATGCTTCCAGCTCTAGCCGGGCCCATCAGGAGGAGCACCTGCCCATCCCTGATGACGAGGAGATGCCCACGGCAGCACTAGAGGAGGACCCGGCCCTTGCGAGCCTTTAGGCTCAGATGGCGGCTATGACGACCCAGCACCGGACATGGCAGTCCGAGTACCAGCGGACTATGCTGGAGCAGCAGCAGAGCTGGCAGACCAATTTTGCCACCTCCATGACCTCACACTTCGACCAAAGGTAGGAGGCCTGACAGGCAGCCCAACAACAGCAGTTGGAGGCTCAGCAGCTGGCTTGGGAGGCCAGTTTTGAGACCTCTTTTGGTCGCCGGATGTCTGCCCAACAGGACCACATTGATGACATCTACCGCCGACAGGAGCACTTCTTCCGCCACTTCCCTTACCCACCGGAGGAGGGTCCAGGTGGTCCATCCGGACCACCCCAGTGAGGGGTACATTTCTTTCCCTTCTCCCACATTGATCTTTGACTCATTTCCACTTTGAGGACAAAGTGTACTTCAAGTATGGGGGAGGGATATATCATTGCTTGTACAGTTCATTGAGTTGTTTTAGAATTTGTGTTTGCATTGTTAAATTTAGTTTGATAAAAAAAAGCCAAAGAAGTGAAAAAAGGCATGGAAATCCTTGGATAAACCGAAAACCCGAAAGGGCGGTTTAGGTAAAAAGAAGGTAGTCCGACCAACCTTAAGTTGGTGCAAAATTGGACTTGTGGGATGTGAGTTCAAGTGAGAAAAGAAGAAGAGTGGCAAGGTGAAAACCCAAAAGGGCGCCTTGGCAAAATGAGCGACACCGAGTGTAGGTTTCCCTTCCGGCGTTTTGGCGACATAAGAAGGGGAGTCATAAGGAGGTTGTCCGGGTTGGCCACTCTTGGAGCGATAAGGATGGTAGTAATTCTTTTTCTCACATTCCCTCTCTTTCCTTTCCTTCTTTCTTGGCTTTTCTCTTATTTTCCATTATCTTTCTGCTTGCTCATGCTTCCTAAGGCTTTTGAGTCAAATTGATGTCATTTGTTTTTACTCGGGACGAGTAAAAGGTCTAAGTATGGGGGAGTTTGATAGGTGATAGAATCACTATCATTTAGGGTAGTTTTTAGAGTCTTTTTATTGCATTAGTGTCGGTTTATGCTACTAACTCCTTGGTTCAGAAGAAGAAGATCAAAAGAAGCTAAAGAAGGAGTTATAAGCACTTAGGAGTGAAGATCGATCACAAAGCAAAACTTCTGCTGCCTCACCGCCCCAGCGGGTCCTTGCAGCCGCCCCTGTGGATGACGTTTCCATTGGAGCGCTCCCTGCGCCTTCACCAGCTCCAACCATGAAGAGTATCACCGCCCCTGCGCCACTTCTTGGCGCCCCTGCGGTGACTTGCCCTGAAGAAATGAAGACCAGCTCCCCTGCGTCTCCCACTGCGCCCCTACCTGTGCCTCAACCTTGGAGCTGGAAGGCGAAGAGGCTATGTCACCGCCCCTGCGTTGACATAGGGACGCCCCGGCGGCTTGGCATAAAAAACATCAGGAAAGGCGAAAGGTCAGACGTTGAAGAGCATTGAAGATCCGCCCCAGTGGAATTGTCTAGCCGCCCCAGCGGCTCTGAAGAAGATCAACCGATTCTGCCTAAACTGCCCTTGCGGTTCCTGAAGGCCGCCCCTGCGGTTTAACGCCATAAGCTTTACTCCGGCTGTTTACACCACCTTTATGGCATTTAAGGTGGCGGTTTTGGGCCGGCCATTTACTCCTATTTAGTGTCTTATGTAGTTTAAATAGTCCTTGGTTGATTTCTAGAATCAACCATCTTATCATCTAGTTAGTCAACAAATTATCCAATTAGATTGTCTTGCTTCCTTGTAATGAGTTGCTAACTCCCTTGCTACATTGGGTTGGTTTGAAGCTGCATTGTTACCTTGGTTGTAAGTTCTTTTTAATCTAAGTTTTCATTCAGTATTACTTTGTGTTTCCTTGATCTCCATTGTCTAAATTGCATGTTTACTATTGCTTAAGATTGATCACCTTAGGTTCTAAAGTGCATGTAAACAACTAAGATTGATCACCTTAGGTCCTTGATCTCCATTTTGAAATGAGGAAAAGAAAACGACCTCTCTGGTGTGATTTCCGCAGGGGCGGTGAGGCACAGGGGCGGATGCTTGTAGCCGCAGGTGCGGGAGAAGTGCAGAGGCGATTTTTGAGGAGCGATGGATATGGTGTTGCTGAGGTTGTTCCGGTGACGTCCTTGGTGGTGTAGCCTCGCCGGTGGTGTAGCTGGAGTGGAACGTGTGAAGTGAGTGAGGAGGAAGGTGGTAGGGCTGTGAGAGAGTATGGTGGTAGTGGGAGGAGGTGGCGTAGGGGCGTTTCGACTGGTGGCTAGCTGTCGGAGGCGGCGCAGGGGGGTCGGCGAGATGGTTGGTGGGCAGAGGGCATAGGGGCGTTGAGGGTGTTTTTGAAGGAAGGGAGTTTGGAGGGTTTGTATTTGGTGAAGAAGGTTGGTGGGTGGTGTGTGGTAGGTGTAGGCGTTTTTCGAGATCCTCTTTTTTATCTTTTCTAGGTAAACCCGCAGGGGCGGTGACAAGGGAGAGGGGCACGCAGGCCCAATGCCGGGGGCGGCGCTGGGAATTTGTGTCAAGGATGACCGCCGCACGGGCGTGGGGATGTCACCGCGGGGGCGGTGAAAGGCGTGTTGTAGGCGCAGGCCAAGCGCCGGGGGCGGCGCTGGCCATGAGTAACACCGTAGGGGCGGTTTCTTGACAGAAGCTCCTCTTCTTATTCCTTCGGGTTGCCTCCCGAGAAGCGCCTTTGTTTTACGTCGTTGGCTCGACGTAAGATCTCTACTTCTTTGACTGTGCCTCCTCTAGTACCATCTCGTCAATCGGATCGTTCTTGACTCCTTCAAGGTAAAGCTTTAGCCTTTGTCCGTTCACCTTAAACACCTTGTGCGTTTGGGGGTCATAGAGATCCACAACCCCATGAGGGTATACTTCGGCTACTATGAACGGCCCTGTCCATCTCGAACATAGCTTACCTGCAAAGAGTTTCAAACGGGATTGAAAGAGAAGTACCTTATTACCTACCTTGAATTCCTTCCGGAGAATGTTCCGGTCATGCCATGCTTTGGTCTTTTCTTTGTATGTGGTAGCATGGTCATATGCATCTAGCCTTAGTTCCTCCAACTCTTGTAATTGGAGCTTCCGGAATTCTCCCACTTCTTCTATGTTCATGTTACACTTCTTTACCGCCCACCAAGCTTTGTGCTCTAACTCCACCGGTAGGTGGCAAGCTTTCCCAAACACGAGCCTAAAAGGGGACATTCCGATGGGAGTTTTGTAGGTTGTTCGATATGCCCATAGGGCGTTATTTAGCCTTGCACTTCAATCCTTCCGCCCGGGAGAAACCGTCTTTTCAAGGATGGTTTTTATTTCCCGGTTGGACACCTCAGCTTGGCCGTTTGTTTGCGGATGATAAGTTGTTGATACTCTTTGGTGAACATGGTACTTCTTAAGGAGAGTCGTGATCCTCTTGTTGCAAAAATGGGTACCCCTATCACTGATTAAGGCTTTTGGGATTCCAAATCTTGCAAAGATATTTTCCTTCAAAAAAGCTGCAACTACTTTTGAATCATCAGTTTTGGTGGTCTTTGTCTCCACCCACTTGGAAACATAGTCCACCGCAAGCAAGATATATGTGTTCCCGAATGAAGTAGGTACGGCCCCATGAAATCAATTCCCCAAACATCAAATATTTTACAAAATATAAGAGAGGATTGGGGCATTTCATGTTTCCTTCAAAGATTTCCTACCCTTTGGCATGTATCACACACTTTGCAAAATGCAAAAGTGTCTCGAAAAATGTGTGGCCAAAAGAAACCGGCATCCAAAACTTTTCTTGCAGTTTTGTTTGCCCCAAAGTTCCCTCCACATGCTTCAGAATGATAGAAAGTTAGGACGGATTGTACCTCATTGTCCGGAATGCAATGTCGGATCACTTGGTCACTACAATGCTTCCAAAGGTAAGGATCGTCCCAAACGTAGTGTCGAGCTTCAGCCTTTACCTTCTCTCGTTGTGCCTTGGTGAAGTCTGGGGATACTCCTTCCTGACAATGAAGTTCACAATGTCAGCAAACCAAGGCTTAAAAGATTGGAGCTTAAGAAAAACCTCTGTCGACAATTCCGCAGGGGCGACTGGTGTGAGGCACGGGGGAGGTTACACAACAGAGAGTTGTGTAAAATGTATCGTCTGGAAAACTTCCAGCTATCTCTCTTCCTTTTCTTGGATCTTCCTCCTCTTGCACTAGTCTGCACAAATGATCGGCCACCAGGTTCTCAGCCCCCCTTCTTGTCCCTTATCTCTAGGTTAAACTCACTTAGAAGGAGCACCCATCGGATCAATCATGGCTTTGCCTCCTTCTTCGCCATGAGGTACCTAAGAGCTGCATGGTCAGTGAAGATAATTACCTTTACCCCAAGTAGGTACTGCCTGAATTTCTCAAGGGAAAAAACCACCGCCAACATTTCCTTCTCGGTGGTAGAGTAGTTCCTTTGCGCTCCATTGAGTGTCATAGACGCATAATGGATCACAAGGGAAGCCCGTCCGTCTTTTTGTCCTAAGACGGCTCCAACGGCGTAGTCACTGGCGTCACACATAATTTCAAAAGGTTTCTCCCAATCTGGGGAACGGATGATTGGTGCGGTGGTAAGACATGCCTTCAAAGTGTCGAAAGCTTTCTTGCAATCCTCATCCACTATGAAGATGACGTCTTTCTTGAGCAATTCACATAGCGGTGCCGAGATCTTTGAAAAATCTTTGATGAAACGTCGGTAGAAACCTACATGACCAAGAAAAGATCGGATTTCCCGAACATTAGTAGGATAAGGTAAATTTTGAATTACACCAACCTTTGCCCTATCTACCTCTATCCCTTTTGAGGATATTACATGTCCTAGCACAATTCCTTGTTCGACCATGAAATGACATTTTTCCGAATTAAGAACCAAATTGGTTTCAACACATTTTTCAAGAACAAGTTTCAAATGTCCTAAACATGCGTCAAAACTATCTCCATGGACGGTAAAATCATCCATAAAGACTTCAATGAAATTTTCTATTTATTCGGAGAAAATACTTATCATGCACCGTTGGAAGGTGCTGGGTGTGTTGAAAAGTCCAAATGGCATTCTGCGGTATGCAAAAGTGCCAAATGGGCAAGTGAACGTTGTCTTTTCTTGATTTTCTGGTGCGATGGCTATTTGGAAATTGCCCGAATATCCATCCAGGAAACAGTAGTACTGATGACCTGCAAGACGTTCAAACATTTGATCAATAAAAGGTAATGGGAAATGGTCTTTTCGTGTTACCTTATTGAGCTTGCGGTAGTCAATGCAAACTCTCCATCCGGTTTGTGTTTTGCTCGGGACCATCTCTCCATGTTGATTTTCCACCATGGTAATGCCTCCCTTCTTTGGAACTACTTGGGTTGGGCTAACCCAAGTGCTATCCGAGATAGGAAAGATCATATCCGCTTGGAGGAGCTTCAACACTTCCTTTTTGACCACATCCATCATCGGCGGATTCAACCTCCTTTGAGGTTGCCTAGAGGGTTTGGCTTCGTCCTCAAGTAGAATCCTATGCATGCAAGTTGAAGGGCTTATCCCTTTGATGTCCGCAATGGTCCATCCAAGGGCCGTCTTGTGCTCTTTTAGTACCTTCACCAACTTGTCTTCTTGACCGGTAGTCAACTTGTTGGAGATGATCACCGGCAAGGTATTGTGTTCTCCAAGGAAAACGTACTTGAGGTGTGATGGAAGGTCCTTCAATTCTATTTCAGGTGCTTGCACTATGGACGGAACAAGCTTCTCGCTTGGGGTTAGTAAAGTGGGCCCAATGGCCAAATTGGAGATAGGTAGCCTTTTATGCCCATCTAATTGGGCTAGGACCTCTTTCATGCTGGATGTTAATACATAATCCGATTTGAAACCATCAATGTCATGCTCAATCATATTTTTCAATTCATCAACATCAGAGTTATCAAAAATATCGTGCACAAAAGGTTCAACAATGTCAATAGCACATAAAGAATGATCATCACTAGGAAATCTCATTGCATCATAGATGTCAAATTCCACTACTTCTCCATCAAACTCCATGTTCAATTTGCCACTAACATAATCAATTTTAGTCCTAGCAGTTTTCAGAAATGGCATACCTAACAAAATGGGTGCAGCATGTGAATCATTTTCCATATCCATGACAAAGAAATCAGCAGGAAATGTTAGGTTGTCTACCATTACTAACACATCTTTAATTATCCCTTTCGGGTACACATTAGATGTATCAGCAAGTTGTAATACAATCCTAGTTTCCATTAATGGCCCAAGGCCAAGTGATTTGTAAATTGAATATGGTAAAACATTGATAAATGCACCAAGATCGAGCATTGCTTTGTCAAAGCGGGTTTCTCCTATAACACAAGGAATGCTTACCATACCCGGATCGCTGCACTTCTTGGGCATTCGCCGTTGGAAAACAGCCGACACATGCTCACTTACTTGTACTTTTTGTTTCCCCTTCAGCTTCTGATTCCTCTTGATAGTGCAAAGTTCCTTCAAAAAACGAACGAGCATACTTAGGAATACTTTTCACGAACTTGAGGAGGGAAATGTTTACCTCGCATTTGGAGAAAGTCTCAAAGAGGTCCTTGTCCTCAATGATTCTTCTCTCCTTTAGAGCCTCAGGAAAAGGAGCTGGTGGTTTCTCAGAGTATAGTGGCGGAAAATTAGGCCGGACGTAAGTATCCCTCTCAGCAGAACCTTCTGTTGTGTTTTCCGTAGGGGCGTCAGTGTGTATGCGCAGGGGCAGCTCAGGGGTTGTCACCGTAGGGGCGAGGACATCCAGCCGTAGGGGCGTCGCCTGCTCTGTGCTGGGTGCAGTTGCAGCCGCAGGGGTGGCTGTGGGTGCGGTAAAATCGACAAAAGGTTTACTTTGTGGTTCTTTTGCTGGTTTTTATTGGATTTGCTTCCCACTCCTTAATGTTAAGGCACTAACATTCTCCTTGGGGCTTATAAACGTCTGGGAAGGCAATCCTCCGGAAATTCTTGATTCGGTCCTTGAAATGGCTTCCGCCATTTGACCAACCTGTTTTTCAAGGTTCTTGATGCTAGATTCTGTTGTTTGGACATGAGTAGCAAAGTGTTTAGTCAAAACCTGCAACATATCTTTAGTTGGTTGATACTTACTTTGACGGGACTGCTGTTATTGGTTTTGTTGATCCTTCCAACGAAAGTTCTACTGGTCACACCAGTTTGGCATGAAATTCTGTGCATAGGGATCGTTCCTAGGCCTTTGCTGTTGTGGTTGTCCATAACCCATTGCGTTCACCTCAGCATCGTCATCCTGAACTTGTGGACACATGTCCGTTGGATGGTATGGCTCAACACATACTCCACAAGCTTTGAGCTGCTGTGGGGTTCCCATAAGTGTTAGTCTCTTCACCATTTCTTTCAATTCCGCGAGCTCGGTGGAAATCTTGCCCTTCCCAAAACTCACAGCCTGAACTCCTTTTTTTGGACGGGGTCCTTCCAAAGTTCCGAGTTCCTTCCGCTAGTTCCTGTATCTTTTCCAAAGCAAGGTCAGGAGTAGAGTTAAGAATATTACCTCCGCAAGCTGCATCGACAATCCTCCTTTCAATGTCTAGCAAGCCATTGTACAAGTACAAGACTAGATCTTGAGTTGAATATCCGTGAAAAGGACAACTGATCGGAGGCGTGCAAACCTTTTGAAGTACTCGTAAAGAGTTTCGTTCGCCTCTTGCTCGATGTTGCTTATAGCTTTCTTCAAGCTATTAGCCTTCTTGGCTGGAAAGTATTTCTCCAAAAATGCCTTGTGAAGATTTTCCCAAGTGTCGATGCTCCAGGATGGAAGGTGATAATACCAATCATCCACGGAATCTTTGATTGTGAAGCCGAATGCCCTCATCTTGATTTGTTCTTCAGTAATGTTAGTCGGATTCATGCTCATAAACACGGTATGAAACTTCCCAAGGTGTTTGATGGGGTCTTCACCACTTAGCCCATGGAAGGATAGAAGCAAGTGAATGAGGCCCGGCTTGAGCTCAAAATTGACTCCTTCTCCTAATGCCGGTATAGTGACCGCAAGGGGGTTTTGAGCCAAGGTGGGCTGCGTTAGTTGACAAAGTGTACGGTCAGCCATTTCTTGTTGAAGTTGTTGTTGTCTTCATTGCCGGATGTGCGTCCTCTCAATTTCTGGATCAAAAGAAGCAAAGCCGGAGTTAGTAGCACGAGTTTGAACCATAAAAATGGTTCAAACCAATAATCAATAATAACAATAAAACACTAAAACTCCCTGGCAACGGCGCCAAAATTTGACTGACGGCATTTCTATGGTTGTCTATACCCAATCAAAAGTAAATCCCGACTTAGCACTAAAGACAAGTATAGTGGTTAAGTAAGGGTCGAACCGAAGAGAGTTAAGGTGTTTTAGATGCAATTATCGATTATAGTAATAAGTAACAAAAGGGGGGGGGGGTTGGTTGAGTTGATGCACAAAAAAACTTATTAAAACGATTAATGTGACAAGTAAGACAATGATGGGTGAATCTACACTAGGTTGACTCTAAGCATGCAATTGCTACTTTGGTGAGTTCCTTTTACAAGTTTTCAAGTAATCTCCCGTCTCGATCATATATATGTGTTGAGCCAACCGGCATCAACACAACTTAACAGGTTAGTGTTCCGTAAACCTACAAGAAAAAATAACAAGTTAGCTTTCAAACAAAGACTAAGGGATATAAAGAGAAGATTAAAACCGTTAAACTTATCTTTATATTTGTGTTCCTTTTCTTTAAGTAATTACAACCCGTTATTACTTAAAGTTTCTACTAGATTAAAGACCCGAACCCGGAACCTATTAATCCTAGTTATTTGCATATACTTTAGAACCTAAGGTGATCAATCTCAAACAATAGTAAACATGCAATTAGACAATGGAGATCAAGGAAACACAAAGCATTACTGAATGAAAACTTACATTAAAAAGAACTTACAACCAAAGTAATAACGCAGCTTCAAACCAATCTAATGTAGCAAGGGAGTTAGCAACTCATTACAAAGGAAGTAAGATAATCTAAGTGGATAATTTGTTGGCTAACAAGATTGGATGATTCTAGCAATCATCCAAGGACTATTTATACTACAAAAGACACTAAATGGGAGTAAATGGCCGGCCTAAAACAACCACTTTTAATGCCATAAAGGTGGTGTAAACAGCCGGAGTAAAGCTTCTGACATTAAACCGCAGGGGCGGCCTTCAGTTCCGCAGGGGCGGTGAAGGCAAAAATGCTTGATCTTCTTCATGGTCGCAGGGGCGGCTAGACAATTCCGCTGGGGTGGATCTTCAATGCTCTTCAAACGTCTGACCCTTCGACGTCTTGACGTTTCTGATGCCAAGCTGCCGGGGCGTCCCTATGTCAACGTAGGGGCGGTGACACAGCCTCTTCGTCTTCCAGCTCCCAAGTTAAGGTGCAGGCAGGGGAGCAGTGGAAGGCGCCGGGGAGCTGTTCTTCGTTTCTTCACGGGAAGTCGCCGCAGGGGCGCCAAGGAGTGGAGCAGGGGCGGTGACACACTTCATGGCCGGCGCTGGTGAAGGCGCAAGGACGGGGACAAGGGTCCGCTGGGGCGGTGATGCAACAGAAGCTTTGCTTCATGAATGATCTTCACTCCTAAGTGCTTATAACTCCTTCCTTAGCTTCTTTTAGTCTTCTTCTTCTGGACCAAGCAGTTAGTAGCATAAACCGACACAAATGCAATAAAAAGACTCTAAAAACTATCCTAAATGATAGTGATTCCATCACCTATCACACGTACTCTCTCAGCTGAGACACATGAAAAACTGGATGGACTCCCTCCAGTCGGGGTGACAATGCCAATCTATACGCTACCTCTCCTATCCGCTCAAGGATCTCAAAAGGCCCGACATATCGGGGACTCAACTTCCCCTAATGCCAAAGCATCGAACACCCCTCGTCGGTGACACCCTCAACCATACTTGGGCTTCAACCCTGAACTCCAAAGGTCTGCTCCTCTTATCAACATAAGACCTCTGACGACTCTGCGCGGGCACCATCCGCTCTCGGATCCATGCTACCCGAGCCATATCCTCCTGCACCTGCTCGGGTGCCACACCACTCATCCTCCTAGGCTCATCCCAACACAACGGTGTACGACACCTCCGTCCATATAGTGCCTCATAAGGAGCCATCCCAATAGTGGCATGCCAACTATTGTTATAAGAGAACTCCACCAAGGGGAGGTGATCGGGTCAAACCTGCCCCCAATCTAGCACACATGCCCTCAACATGTCCTCAAAGGTCTGAATAGTCCTCTCTGATTGCCCGTCCGTTTGAGGATGATACGCCGTTGTGAACTGTAAGCTCGTGCCTAGGGCGGCGTGTACCTGCTGCTAGAACCTCGAGGTAAGATGCCCATCCCTATCTAAAATGATCGTCCTTGGCACCCCATGGAACCTCACTACCTGACGGGTAAACTCCTCGGTTAAGCGAGACACCGACCTCGTTTCCTTAATAGGAATAAATCGTGCCGTCTTCGCCAGCCAATCCACCACGACCCATATCGCATCAAAGCCTCTACTCAACCTCAATCCAGTAACAAAATCCATAGAAATGTCCTCCCACTTCCACTGTGGAATCGGAAGTGGTTGGAGCTCTCCTCCGGACCTGTGGTGCTCGATCTTGACCTGCTGACAGGTCGCACACTGGGCTACATATCTAGCCATATCGGGCTTAAGCCTGCCCCACCAATAAGATCGCCGTATATCCTGATACATCTTACTTGCACCCGGATGGACGGAGTAAGGTGTAGAATGAGCCTCCTACAATATACGCTGCCTCAACTCTCTATGAGATGGTACACATATGCGCTCCTGGCGCCTCAAAATCCCGTCTGTACCCACCATTATATGTGGTGCCTCACCTCGGGACATCTTATCCCTTATCCTCGCTAGTGCGGGACAACCTTCCTGTTTCCGCCGGATCTCCTCCGACAAATTTGGTGAAACCTCTAACGTTGACAAATGTCCGTCAGTATTTGGGAACCGGATGTCTACCTCCAACCAGATCAAATCTCTCTGCAACTGTGTCTGTACGGTCAATCTAGCTATCGCCGCC
This sequence comes from Fagopyrum homotropicum, assembly GCA_033239125.1. NCBI lineage: Eukaryota > Viridiplantae > Streptophyta > Magnoliopsida > Caryophyllales > Polygonaceae > Fagopyrum > Fagopyrum homotropicum. The sequence goes on from BSWB01000002.1 coordinate 111,682,008, forward strand.
TCGTGGGGTATCCTCCTACTAAGGGCATTGGCTACCACATTCGCCTTTCCCGGGTGATAAAGAATCTCTAAGTCAAAATCCTTAATCAGCTCTAACCATCTCCTCTTGCGGTTATTCAACTCCCGCTGAGTGAATATGTACTTCACAATCTTGTGGTCTTTGAAGATCTAGCAAGTGGCCCCATAGAGGTAATGACCCCAGATCTTCAATGCATGAATGACTTCGGTTAACTCGAGGTCGTGAGTAGGATAATTCTCCTCATACGTCTTCAGCTGTCAAGACGCATAAGCAATGACCCTACCCCTCTACATCAGAATGCATCCCAAGCCTAGTTTGGATGCATCATTGTAAACAACAAAATCCTCAACGCCCTTTGACTGTGCTAACACGGAAGCGGAAGTCAATCTCTCCTTCAGCTCTTCAAAACTCCGCTGCCAAGACTCAGACCATGTAAATCTAATGGACTTCCTCAATAAGGAAGTGAGTGGCTTGGAAATCACATAAAAACCCTTCACGAACCTGCGGTAGTACCTTGCCAGACCTAGAAAACTAAGCACCTCCTTGACCGTCTTAGAGAGCGGCCATGATGCAACTGACTCTATCTTTTCCGGGTCCACCTTGACACCCTCGGCGGAGACAATGTGTCCAAGGAAGGAAACCTCTGACATCCAGAACTCACACTTAGAGAGCTTAACGTAAAGCTCTCTGTCATGTAAGCCCCGCAATACCGTTCTCAAGTGTCCGGCGTGCTCTTCCCTACTCTGGGAGTATACTTAGATATCGTCGATGAAAACTACCAAAATTGGTCTAAGAAGTCAATGAAGATGCCATTCATCAACTCCATGAAGACAACAGGAGCATTGGTGAGCTCGAAAGGCATCACCACAAACTCATAATGACCGTATCTAGTCCGAAATGCTGTCTTCGGTACGTCCTCCTCTCGCACTCTTAGCTGATGGTACACTGACCTCAAGTCAATACGCGAAAACACGGTAGCTGCCTGCAACTGATCAGGCAAATCATCAATACGCGGCAATGGGTACTTGTTCTTGACCGTGACTTTGTTCATCTCTCGATAGTCGATACAATGCCTCATAGATCCGTCCTTCTTCCTGACGAAGAGGGTTGGCGCACCCCAAGAAGACACACTAGGTCGGATGAATCCCATCTTTGTTTAATCCTCGAGTTGCTTCTTGAGCTCAAGCATCTCGATCGGTGCCATGCGGTATGGAGCCTTGGAGATCGGCCTCGTGTCGGGCTCTAACTCAATCCCAAAATCTACACTCCTCTACGGCGGTAGGCTAGGTGGCTCGCCAAAGACATCCTCGAACTCACAAGCTACAAGGTCTCTGATAAAGATGGCCTCGTCTCCTCCTGTATGGCGTAACACCAGAAGGCCTCGCACCCTTGCCCTATGAGTTTTGCGGCTCGGACCGCACTAATGACCGTCTTGATCTTTCCGAATTCCTACCCTCGAAAGACCTCCTCCTGCCCAGAATCCGTAGTGACCGTCATTCTCCTCTTACTGACGTCCAGAACAGCTCGATGGCGTTCCATCCAATCCATCCCTAATATGACCTCTTCATGTACTAAGCGCATGATGTGGAAGTCAGCTAGCCAGTCACGGTCTCCCAAGCGGATGGGACAACCGTGAATCTCTCGAGTACCGTGAACCTTACTCCAATCGGGTAACCTTATAAGGAAAGGTTCCCCCTTCTATATGTCTAAGGTCAACCTATCTATGCAATCATCAGATATGAAAGAGTGCGTCGCACCCGTATCAAAAATTACTCTGACTGGAAAGCCATGAATCGTAATAGTACCTGTGGCTGCGGGCGTTATTGGCTCTACGGCGCTCCTAATCTCAGAGACCAAAGCCTGAGTACCCCTAGTCTCTGAGGTGCCTCCACCACACCCTCTACCTCTACTTGGAATCTGAGCGGAACCTTGAGAATATGCCTGACCAGGGGCTCGCTACTGCTGACCCCGAGCCTGATACTGAGACTGCCTCTGTCCACCCCCTGAGGTGCCAGCTAACGAGGACCCCTGCTGTGATGTTACCTTGCCCTGTCGGCAGATGGTAGCTCTATGGCTCAGATGGCCGCAAGTAAAACATGTCATTGGTGGCTCCCTACATTCAGGCTTAATGTGTCCATACTCCCCACAGTTGTAGCACTAACGTCCCCTAGAAATAGTCGGTGGTACGGCCTGATAACTAGAACGTCCCTGAGACTGACTGATAGCATGAAATATGACCATATTTTAGGCACATGTTTTGGTTGTTTTTCCCCTTCTTTTGTGTGTATGGATATAAGTTTGAAGAATTTATGAGCACATTCTATGTTGGTATAGAGATCTACACAAGCTTTGTTGTGTTTTTAGGTGAATAAAGGCTTGGATTGGAGCATATGTGGAGTAAGTAGGAGTATTTGATCATACTAGGCATCAAGAGGATGCATTGGAGGAGCTAAGGAAGGAGCATGATTTGAAAGCTTTACAAAATAAAGGCTTTTATGAAGGATCTAGAGTTTCCACGGCCAAACATGAAGAACCACGGCCGTGGTTTATTCATTAAGGTCGTGGAAAATCATGTAGAGAGCAAGGAAGTGGTTCCACGGTGCTTTCCACGGCCGTGGAAATTTGTTCTTCGCCGTGATTCTTGTAATGGTCACCACGTGTCATTTATGCCACGTCAGCAACAGTCATTGGGCTTTTGTAACCCTACTTTTCTCCTATAAGAAGGCTGAAGAAAGGAGGAAAACAAACGTCTTGCATCCAACGACATTTCGAGTCATTGCTTAGAGAGATTTCGGAAGATTTTATTGCGTATAGGGAAGATTTAGAGAAGGATGCGTTTGAAGATTGCGTACTCGGAAAGATCTTAGGGTTTCATCTTGAAGGCGGATTAACATCCCGTTGTTCTTTGTTCCTTGAGATTTGTGAGAGATTCTTACCTTATTCTACATCCATTGAATGCAAGTTGCGATTATTGTGTTTGATTAACCTTTGTTTTGAGTTTATTATTGAGATTTCAAGGTTTTACCTTTTCTCCCTTTCATATTTGATTATTGATTTCATTATGATGATTGTTGGCTAAAACTCTTAAGCGATTCTAAGGTGAAGGGTTGATAGTTGTGGCATAGATGATGATAGATTGAACCAAAACAGATTGTACCTTGAGAGTTACGAGAAATTTCGTCGTCGAGGCTTTCCACGACCTGTTCTTAAGTTCCACGGCTGTGGTTCTTCAAGATCCGACCGTGGTTTTCCTCTGTCGTTTGCTTTTTCTTGATCCAAAGTTAAAGATTTGCTTTAACCTAGCCTTGACTTACCTTTTCTAGGTAGTAGTGAGACTCAACATCCTCTACTTCGGTTTCGAGTGTCACAACCTTAACCGTTTTGGCTTATCTTTGATTCCCTTGGGTTTGGGAATGGGTATTTGAAAGTAATTCTTATCCTTTGATCCTTTCTATATTGCAGCCTCAACAACCTTTATAGAGAGACCCTTTGGGTGAGACATATCGGTTTGGAACTTCGCCGTACAATTCCCTACCTTAGATATACCTTTGTAATCCCGACTCTGTCCTTATATCCTTAGAATATATTAAATCAATTGCCACAATTGGATACCTGAATCTTTAGAATCGTTGTTTTCTCAATTAATCTTTATAAAAGCTTTTTACTTGCATGACGATTTTACAAACTGAATTTGTTCCCCCCAAATCCTTGAGTTCGATACTCTGAAATTCTTGCTTTACTGCGCGGATTCGTACACTACGGGTTCACTTTGCTTTGATTTCAGTTTTATAAATTTTAAGACATAGTAATGCACACTTTCGAGCGAACAAGTTTTTGGCGCCGTTGCCGGGGATTTGGTCTAGGCCAAATTCGATTTTCGGTTGTCGTGCTTGGGAGTTTTTGCTCTTGTTATTTGATCTATCTAGTTGAGTGATTTTGCAGAATTTTTAGGTATATGCGAAGGTCTAGATCCACAAAAGACCTCATTCCTTTTGATCTTGAATTGGAGAAAACTTTGAAGAAAAAGTTAAGAGAGAAAAAGATGGCTGAACATAATGAGAAGAACACCCAACAGGAGTTGGATTAAACTCGAGCTCAACTCAAATTAAGTGAGAGAGCACGTATGGAAGAACAAGCAGTCGCTCGTGCTGATAAAGAGCGAAATCAGTTTCAAATAGATGAGCTTAAGGCGATGATTTTAGAAGTGAAATTGGAGATGAATTGCGCCAAGAAAAAAAGAGCTAAATCATCTAGAGTTGAATCATCCGAAGATGACTACATGCCGGAGCTAGAGGAAATACCACCAGTAAATCCTCGAGCCTATGTTGATCCTCGCCCTTATGCTAGAGAGGTGAGAGTTGCTAATGTCGTGGCTGAACCACGAACCCTTGGGCAACGAATGGACCCATTTCAGCAACCACGCCGTTTATATGTGAATCGTGGAGAGCAAGATGATCATGACTTTGGACTTCGCCCACAAGTCATGACTATGATCCGCCAAAGTCAGTTTGGTGGAACGAAAGCTGAATCTCCGCATCAACACTTGATAAACTATGAGATTCTTATGGAGAACTTGAAGCCTCAAAGGGATGTCAACAACAACTACAAGTTGAAACCATTCTTCTTCTCTTTGAAGGACAAGACATTGGCTTGGTATCAAGCTCTTCCAACTGGAAGAGTTAACACATGGGAAGATTTGACTTCGGAATTCCTCACCAAATTCTTTCTGCCATCCAAAACAGCGGAGTTGAGAGGTAATATAAATGCTTTTTCTATGAAACCTAACGAAAGTTTGTTTAAATCTTGGGAAAGGTTTCAAGATCTTCTATTGGATTGCCCGCACCATGGCATCTCAAAGCTGGAATTATTGGAGATTTACTACAAGGGATTAGATGTGGCAACACAATTCAATCTTCAATCCCTTTCTTGTGGAACTTTTATGGATATGAGAGAGGATGATGCTTGGGATTTCATTGAGAAGCAAGCTAAAGTGATTGAGAAGTATTCCCATAGGAAAGCTGATAGTGGGAATCGAGATTCCGGAGATCCGGGGGCGAAATTAAATTCAGCAGCTCAAGCTCAAATCTTCTTCCTCAACAATGAGATTAAAGAGCTGAAGGAAGTCATAAAATCCAACCTTCAAAAGACGAAAGAGCAAGATGTTGGCTATCTAGGAAGGGAGAACAATCAAGGAAATAGGAACAACTACCAGAACAATAATTGGAACAACAACAACAACCAGAACGCCAACAACAATTGGAGATCCAACCAACAAAATTCCGGTAATCCCTATTCACATGCTGAAAATTTACTAACACCTCCTTCTTCTTCTATTCCTTTGAAAAGTCATGGGAAAACATCAAATAGTTCAAGAAAACTGGAGAAGGATAGACACGAAATTTTGCTGGAGACAATCTTGGGAAAAATCCAAGGAATAGAGAGTCACATTACTTTGATTGATAAAGCACAAAAAGCTTTATAGAATTAAGTATTCAACAAGGCTGGAGAAGTTCCAAGAGATCAAGGGAAACTTCCTGAAAAGACAAAGGACAATCCGAAAGGAAGGGTGATGGCGATTACAAGAAGAAGTGGTGCAATAACCACCGACCCGCAACCCAAATTTGTTGAAGTCCCCATTGAGAAAGAGAAGGAGAAAGAAAAGGGAAAGGAGAAGGAAGATGTCTATGTTCCTCCTCCAGCTTATAAACCGCCCCTACCATTCCCACAATCTAGAGCAAGAGCGCGTCTAGACAAGCATTTCGGTAAGTTTGTTGATCTCATGAGCAAACCGCATATTAACATACCTTTTATTGATGCGATTTTAAGTATGCCCGCTTATGGGAAGTTCTTGAAATAGATCCTCTCTAACAAGAGGAAGCTGAAAGACTTTGGAGAAATCAAGATGAGTTTAGAATCTTCGGAGCTCATAAAAAAAATTATAGAAAAGATGCCCCCAAAGCTGAGAGATCCAGGGTCATTTTGTATACCAATAGGAGTTGGAGAGGTCACATATGATGCACTTTGTAACTTGGGAGCAAGTGTGAGCATCATTCCACTCGCTTTGTGTAGGAAGGTCGGTTTAGGTGAACCTAAACCGGTGAAGATGACGTTGTATATGGCGGATCGATCCATCACTCGACCCGTTGGAATCATTGAAGACGTCCCGGTTAAGCTCGATAAATTCTATATTCCTATAGACTTTGTTGTGCTTGACATTCATGCAGATTGTCCGGTCCCGATCATACTCGGGAGACCTTTTCTTGCAACTTCCGGCTGCATGGTTGATTGCAAGAACGCTAGTTTGACATTCGATATTGGAGAAGAGAAGGTTGAATTTGTCCTCTCAACTTTGACAAAAGAACCAACACTTGGAGAGGATATGTTCAACATCTATGATGAAGAAGTATCTAGAGAGGAAGTAAGTTCGATCTTGTCTAAAGATCCGTTGCAAAAGGTCATAACTATGAGCATCATGGATAGACGAGAGGAAGAGGATTGCAATGCTGAGATTGATGCTTTGGAGGAGCTAAAAGAAGTGCAAGTTGAAGAATTCGAAAAATTGTACGATGGCTCGGAAAATGTCAGAAACCACGGCCAATCGTGCTTTTCCACGGGCGTGGTTTCACCTATTCCAGCCATGGAAAGGTATGTAGAGAGCAGAGATTTAATTGACACCACTTTCCACGGCCCCTAAGACACTTTCCACGGCCGTGGAGGTAACAGTGATGCCGCGGTTCTGGAAAATGTTGAAGATAATTCTGTTCTTTCTACAAACATTCATGATTCTTCTTTCAACACTTCCACACCCATGGAGACCTCAAAAGAGACATCGGACAACCCTTATGACACTCCAAAGATATCAACAACTTTGGAATTGAAGCCACTTCCCGCGCATCTTAGGTATGCATTTCTTGGAACTAATTCTACGTTTCCAGTTATTGTTAGTTACGATTTGAGTGAAGATGAACATGAAAAGCTTATGATTGTTTTTACGAAACATAGGAAAGCTTTACGTTACACCATAGATGATCTTGTAGGAATCAAACCATCTTTATGTATGCGCAAGATTCTAATGGAAGAAGATTATAAACCTTCACGTCAACCTCAACGACGGTTAAATCCAATCATGAAAGAGGTCGTGAAGAAGGAGATCCTTAAATTGCTTGATGTAGGTATCATATTCCCTATCTCCGATAGTAAGTGGGTGAGCCCCGTTCAAGTTATCCCGAAGAAGGGAGGAATGACTGTTGTAGCCAACAAGAACAACGAACTCATTCCAACAAGAAGGGAGGAATGACTATTATGGTTCTTCATTTGACAGTTTTCTTGCTAATCTATCTCTTGTTCTACAAAGGTGTGAAGACACGAACCTTGTTCTAAATTGGGAGAAGTGTCACTTTATGGTTAAGGAAGACATTGTTTTAGGGCACTTGATCTCTAATAGAGGGATTGAGGTTGACAAGGCTAAGATCGAAACGATAGAGAAACTTCCTCTTCCATCTTCGGTGAAGGGGATTAGAAGTTTTCTAGGACATGCTAGATTCTATAGGAGATTCATTAAAGACTTTTCGAAAATCTCTAAACCGCTAATTAATCTATTGATGAAAGATGGTGTTTTTGAATTTTCGGAAGAATGTTTGGTGCTTTTTACAGGATTCGGGAAGCTCTAATCTCAATCCCAATAATTCAACCTCTGGATTGGAATCTACCCTTTGAGGTCATGTGTGATGCAAGTGAGATAGCTGTTGGAGCGGTGTTTGGATAAAAGAAAGATGGACACACTCACGCCACCTATTACGCTAGCAAGACGCTAGACGAAGCGCAACTCAACTACGCTACGACGGAAACGGAATTACTTGTTGTTATTTATGCTTTTGAAAAGTTTCGTTCTTATCTTGTAGGAGCGAAGGTGATTGTATACACGGATCATTCAACAATTCGGTATTTGCTTGCCAAGAAAGATGCAAAACCAAGGCTGATTAGGTGGATTCTCCTCCTTCAAGAGTTCGATCTTGAGATTCGTGACAAGATAGGATCCGAAAATTCTGTTGCGGATATCTTCTACCACATGCTGCTAGTGACGACTTGCCTATTGATGACTCTTTCCCGGACAAACAATTGCATCGAATGGAATAGTGTATCGATCATATTTCTAGAGGTAACGAACCTTGGTTTGCTTATTTTGTATATTATTTGGTTTCTCAAGAAATACCTCCCGGACTATCCTACGCACAAAGGAAGAAGTTCTTTAGGGATGTCCGCCAATACTATTGGAATGAACCTCTACTCTTCAAAGAGGTCCTGATGGCATAATTAGAAGATGTGTGCCTGAAGACGAAATGTAAAGTGTCATTCGTCATTGTCATTCGCTTCCTTGTGGAGGACACGCTAGCTCTCATAAGACTAGCGCTAAGGTATTACAATCCGGATTCTTTTGGCCTACTTTATTTAAGGATGTGCAAACCTTTGTTGCTTGTTGCGATGCTTGCCAAAGAATAGGAAATATTTCAAGGAGGAATGAAATGCCTCTCAACAATATCCAAGAGGTGGAGATCTTTGACGTTTGGGGAGTTGATTTCATGGGAACATTCCCATCATCTTGTGGTAACAAATACATACTTCTAGATGTAGATTATGTTTTAACATGGGTTGAAGTTGTTGCCTCTGTTCGCTCAAAAGCGTGCGTCACTAGTTTTAAAATTTATATCTAGAACTTAAAGCAAAGCGAACCCGCAGTGGATGGATCAATTGTAGTAAGGCAAGAAATTTCAGAGTCGAACTCATGGATTTGGTGAGAATAAAATCGATTTCAATTATCTAACAAAGTGAAAAAGCTTTTGTCATTAATAAAGGAGGTAAATGATTCCAAGGATTCAAGTATCCAACTGCGGCTTTCGATTCAAGACACTTCTAAATATCAAAGGACAGAGTTTATATTGCCAAGGTTATGTGTTTCAAAGGTAGATATCGTACGGTGAAGTTCCGAAACCGATTTGTCTAATCCAAAGGCTCTCTTTATAAGGGTTGTTGAGGCTGCAATATAGAAAGGTCTAGGAATAAGAATTACACTCAAACTAACTACCCAAAACCCCAAGACGTGAATCTCCAAGGCAAAGATAGAAAGCACACTCGAACCTTAATAAAGGATGTTGAGTCTCTCTATTACCCAAATCTTGTAATCTTAATCTATTAAATGTAGAATCAATGATAAAGTCTCTTCACACACTTAAATAGAGGTTAAAAAGGTTAAGCAAGGTCGGGATTTAGGCAAGGATTAACTTTGATTAAAGAATAAATCAATTAAACATCGTCAGAGAAATAAATCGACAGGATCTTAAGAAAATCGTCCGATTTTCCTCAAGAACAGGGCGATTTTCCTGTTTGTCGCAAAGTTAAAATCTAAACTCTCAGGGTCCAAATGGTGAAATGAGTTCAGTCTATCATCATCTAAGCCTCAATCATCAACTATTCTCCCCAGAATCACAAGGGTTTTAGCCAACCATTTTAAAAATCAAATCAAAATTGAGATTGAATGAATAAATCAAATAAACGCGAACTTTGAATAAAAACTCAATAATCTCCAAATCTGTAAACCAATCTCAAATCCAATCAAAATATCTCTCAAAATACTCAGTAATGTGTTCAAAACCACAAGAATCGCAAAGGAAACAAAGAATCTCACACTAATGACAAAGATTGACTTCCCGGCACTTTCCCTTCAATCTCCCTCCAAGAATCTTCAATCTCTCTCAATTGTGTAAATAATTCCCGCTGCGAGCTCCCGATTTTCGTTCCTAGGGTTCCAATGTATAGTTCCTTGCTAATGGGTTGCTTGGAAAAACACTTCTCAAGTCCATAAGTGATGGGCTTTGAGTCATGTTAATTCTTGGGCCGAAAGCTAAGAAAATCGTGCTATCCAGTTTACAATGGAAACCGCTCGATTTTTACAAAGATAAATCGTCCGATTTATGTACAAATTGGCACGATTTTCTTCAACAGAAAATGCTCGTCTCTTGGCTTGTTTCCTTCCTCCCTTTTGTGACTCTTTTACACAAATCCTTTGCTCTTTGTGATTTCTCTAAGACTCCTTAAGCTTCCCTAATAGCCTTAGATGCTCCTTGCTCCACTTTTGCTTCCAAATCCACCGTATTTACCTACAATTCAACCAAAACTCGTGTAGACCTCTATTTCCGTAATATAAATGAATAAAGCCTAAAAGGTACACAAATCCTCTCTAAATTCAAGGTAAATCGAGGTAAACGTCTACAATATGCATGATTATAATGGTATATAATTTATGTCATCAAAATACCCCATACTTGCCCCTTGCTTGTCCCCAAGCAAGATTCAAACCTAGAACACAAGATGTCATGGATTATATATACGAACACTCAAAAACCTTTTGTTTGGAAGTGCTTCTTCTTATTGGATCACCCTTAAAATGATATTTCAAAACATAGGAACACAAGGCATGTATCAATTACAATCACAATATGATCTAACTCTCTTTTCCTTCTTAAAGACACAAATAAAGGACATGATAAAGATGTAGAGACAATTAAAATCAAACAAATCTAATCCATGAAGTCTTAAACATATGCATAAAAGTCTCAAGGTCTTCCAATCAAAGAAAAAAGTCTAAGAAACGTGTTAAGGGTGGGAAATCTTTTAAGGAAATGTGATGCTAATCCGGGAAAGAGGAACAACACAATACTTTCAAGAACGTAACTTCACCACACATGCTTTGCATGTAAAATTTTTGCTTTCTTTGTACTTTACTTTTTGAGAGTATGGATAGCGGTGCACAATAACCGAAGCCTAGGAGATCGGCGTTTCTCAATTTTCGAGATGCCTCAAACCCTTAATGCACAAACCATATCCTGTTAGGACTTGTCATTCAAACGGACTTTGGCAAGACACATACACCCGGCTATGTGAATGGTGCCGAGTTACTCATCCTCATGTTCAACGTCCCCAAACCTATAATTTGCTAAACTTTCACTTAACACATTTATATTGGCCCTCCCACATCAAGCATGCCTTTTACAATCACCTCTCCTAATTCCCGGATGGTAAAAAGGAGGTCGAATATTTCATTGAGGAGCTGGCATGAACAAGATATGAACTAGAGAAGAAGTGAATTGCCTTGGTCATTCTTATATGATGCAAAAGAACTTATAATATAGCTTCGACCATTATTTCATTCTCTTATCAAAACATCAAGATCATATAAACCATTCATGCATTCAAGTAAGAAAAGCAAGCTCATTCATGCTATAATTAAAATCTCAACATAACCATGTCATCTTGCCTTTTCCACATCACAATTCTCATCATAGAGGTCATTTCCATCATAAGAAGCACAAATTTTTTTTAAAACTCATAGTTTTCGAATGAAAGCATGCAAATGCAAATGTCATAGTGGAATGCAAGTAGTGCAAGAGTTATTACAACCCAATTTATCAAGTGCAACACAAAGTACATAGAGTGCAAAATGAAGTAAAAGAGATTGTAAGTACCCCCACCCCATACTTAACCTTCACATTGTCCTCAATATGAAAAATCAAGCATAAGATGGAGAAAAATACTTACAATGTAAAATGGAGTGGAAGCTCAATCCTCGGTCGGTGGCGGTGGTGGATATGGATACATCGGTGCGCTGGGATCGTAGAAGTGGCCAAACTGGTGATAGTACATGTCCCTTATCTGGCCATCATAGGAGGAGTGTCTAGCATCCGTCTCCCGGCGTTACGCCGTGAACTGAGTGTTCAGGGCGCTGTAGTCGGTGTGGAGGGCCTGAAAATCGGAGTGAAGATCCTGGTAGTCGGTGCGTAGACCTTGGAAACTAGAAACCAAGTCTCTAAAGTGTCGGGGGGGGGGGGGGTCCATGTCCGCGTCCACGTCCTCTACCGTGGCTAGGAGCATGTGCAAAAGAATGACGGAGTGGCTGCATCTCATCCTCCGTCTCCTCGGTACATCGACTAGTCCGGCTAGGTCCTGCACCATGAGTATCGGTATCCATGGCATCCGTGGCATGTCCACTATAAGTGTCACTCTCGAACTCTAGCATGTTCCCTTGGTATGCTCCATCCTCATGCTCTTCCTCGTCCTCAGTGTCACCTGCATCATCATCATAATAACAAGAAGGAGGAGCTACCTCCTCAAGCATGAGTACAAATGTCTCCTTCTAGTTCCTCTTGTTCCGAATGGTGTATTCGGACTTCCACACTATCTCGGATGGCTTCTTTGATGGATTCTTTGCCCACGGCATGGGCACATGAAGAGTTCCTCTCCCGCTAGAAATCAAGACCTGTCTCGCCACCAATCTCTGTGAACCTAAGGGCTGGGCTCGCTCAGCTAAAGTGCAATATGAAAAATCTAACTCCAATGCCTTCGCCATATGAGTGACAAGGCCTCCAACATATAGGTCACCCTTTGCCTTGTTGGCTATCTTTCCTAGATAGTCAGGAAGCATAGAGGTGATGTCGGGAATGGTGCTACAAGTCATACAATACAGAATAAAGAGCTCATCGGCCTTGAGCTTCTGTTGAGTCTCCGTCCGTGCAAACAAGCTCTCACTAAGAATCCTATGCACTACCTTAAAGGAAAGGTTGTACATACTAGTCTCCTTCAAATTCCCGGGTCTCTACTTATCACCTCCATACTCTCCCACTGAGATGGTTTCCTAAAAGGCACTAGCACTCACTCTCTCGTGAATGTGCCTGTAGAAGAATAGGGAAAACCAAACAAATCCCCGAAATTATCAATGGTCATGGCATGGTTTTGGTTCATGAGGCGGAAAGAGACCGTCCTCTCTCTAGGGTCATGCTCAAATGTACTTAGGAATTCAAGGGTGATCGCGGTGTAAGCATCTTCCCTAACATGGCAAACTGACTCAGCTTGTAAGGAGCTTAGTCTTTGGAGCCTAGGAGCCTTGCTGAGCCTTAGCTGAGTTAGCTTTGACACTGTCAGCCGCCCCAACGGACCCTACTAGCCGCACCTGTGCCCCAGGTGAGCCGCCCCTGCGCATGGTTGATCCGCCCCTACGGTTTTGTGTGGCTGCAGCCACTTTTGTTGACCTCTTGACTTGATTTTGGGTTGGATTCTCTTATAAGATTTCCCTTACCTTCAGATGGAGGGTTTCTTCATCTCTCCAGCCTCTCTCTTCCTCCTCACGTCCTTCTTCTTCTTCTCCTTTGATCCTCTTTGATCTTCTTTTTCTTGTTTGAGTGAGTTCTTGAGAGTTGGAGTGTGTTCTTAGCTTTGGATGCTCTTGGAGTTGTTGTTGAGAGTTGTTGCTGCTGTGCTGAGGCTGAGAGTGGTGTTGTTGCTCCTTAGTTGCAGCCTAGGGTGGAGTGGTAAGTCCTTTCTCTTCTTCTGTCTTCTTTCCTTCTCCTTGCTTCTTTTTTCTTCTTTCTAGCCTAGGATCACAAGTTGGACTTGTGGTTTGATCCTTCCTAGATATTGTGATGATCATATGTGTGTATATTATGCATATGTGTTGCTGTGATGTGTTGAAGACGTGAAGAGAATCGAGAAAGGAGTCGAAGAGAAGCCGGGACCAACTCTCTGCACAGTTGGCCACCCCTGCGCCTGATCTGAGCCGCACCTGCGCCTGGTGTGGAGCCTCCCTTGCGCCTCTAGTGAGCCGCCCCTGTGCCTCGCTGGTCTGGCTGGTGTGTTCTTGCTTCTGTTGGTGCATACCTTGTTGGTATGTCTTCCTTCCTTCATTTCCTTTGGCCTTGGCTTAGTTGATAGCTAGGTTAGGATGGTTAGGATGAGTTGTATGTTAGAGATGTGCCTTAGGCACTTGTGTTGATGTTGAGAGTATGCTATAGGCATATGCGAGCTTGTGTGGATCTTTAGGTTGTAGGTTAGTTCTGGTTATGGAGACGAGTCTCCTAACCCCTTTCAGGTTGTGATGTGGTGTGCCTTGCTCTTGTAGGCGTTGGTTTCTTCCTCGAGGGGAAGCTGTGACATGGTAGAGGATACGAGTGTATCAGGTAAGTCCATAGGACTTACTTAGCGTATGGTTGTGGATTGTATGATTGTGATGGTTGGTGTGTTCATATGTTTGTGCATTTATAACTTAAACCGCACTAGGATGACCATTCATTACATTTATATCGCCCAAGTGTATTATAACGGGCGGTAACCACCGGTCTCCGCCTGCTGGGTTAGGAGGAGGTGCCTTGAAGACGATCTCACAAGAGGGGACGAGTGACGGTCACCCCCATGCAAAACTCTTGTGTTACGTTGGATGGGGCGGGGTTCTTGAGGCTCCTCGTGTTACAAAAGAAGTTGAATTAGTAATGGTATAACGTAATTAAAAATAATAAATGAATGTGTGTGGCATTGCATGTATGAGATATTGTGGTGTGTTTGTGCTATTACTATCATACTTATCTATTGCTGTAGCTAACGGTGTATACCGTGTTGTAGATGATCTACAGGTTAGGAAGACTGCAGAGTGAGCCAGATGGTGTGACCAGCCGAGGACTTCTGTACATTAGGATACGTGGGTTGGGGATCTTTTGTATTAGTTAATGTGGTTGTTATGGTTTTGTACTCGGCTTTGTCTTTGTAAACTCTTTTGATGTATTATACAGCTTTTATGTATTTGTTTTACTCTACTTGTGCCTTGTTGTAAGATCCAGTGAACTTGTTGTCAGGCTAGGGTCAGGATCCATTGTGAGATCCTAGCCCAATGTAGCATTCCGAGTCCCGCGGATTCGGGGTGTTATAGAGTTGGTATTAGAGCCTTAGGTTGACAACAATGGCACTTGCTATCTGCAATAAAGGTAGAGTGGATAAATAAACAGAACCCACATGGGATCTGACGTTTTAAAGAGTTTTGGTTTTAAAGCGAGTATAGATGTTTTGGGATAGTTTGTACAGAAGTCGTCACCCATCTGAGGATCTCGATATTATATGTATATATATATATATATATGTATGTATATATATAGATACCTTTTATATGATGATATGTGTGCTTGTAATATTAAGTATTATATATATATATATACATATGGCCTATATAGAGCTTTATACGTTAGGTGTGCATACCCCGCAGATGGCTCGGACTAGAGCTACTACCTACTGCAGGCAGAGGTAGAGGTAGACCACCTCTTCCTCCAAGAGAGAGGAGACAGGGACCAGCTCCCGCTGCAGATCCACCAGTGGTGGAGGAGGCTCATGAGGAGGTTGCTGAGAGCTTTGTTCCAACTACGAGGAGTGGTGGGTCCAGGAGACAACAAACCCATCTAGGCCAGTCTGATAGTTCAGACCGTGTCTCCATGGGCGGATCTGAGTTCAAAGAGTATCTCAGGCAGTTTGAGGAGGCCATCAGAGCGGGTCGACGAGCCCCAGACTAACCAGGGCAGGAGGGATTATCTGAGGAGTCCCATGGAGCTACTCAGGTGCCAGCTGCACCAGTTCGTGTAGCTGAGCCAGTTTGAGTTGTGGAGGAGAGTAGAGGGCCTCGACCAGATACCTGGTTAAAGGCATTCCACCAGCAGGGAGTACCACACTTCTTTGGGGAGATCGGCCTAGAGACTGAGGCGTGGATTGGGCATGTAGACTTAGCTTTAGAGTCTATTCGTTGCCCAGAGGACAGACGGATAGAGCTAGTACATTCTCTAATCCGTGACCTGGCACATTAGTGGTGGAGGACAGTTAGAGCACGAGTCACCACCTATGAGCATATGAGGACTCTACCGAGGGAGCAGTTCTACCCTGCCTCACTGAGGAGGGAGAAGTTGCACGATTTCGTGGAAGCGGGCTTTGAGGACGTACCCATTACAGATGCCATTCGCCGCTTCCGGACTGAGCTAGCTTTGTTGGGTCCAGCTGCACCTTCTGAGGACCAACACGTATACCTATTCTCCCGACGTTTGAGGGAGAGTACGCGTTCATTTATGGCGGGATTTCATTGTGACTCATTGGTAGACTACCAGGATCGGGCTTCTGCTTATGAGAAAGAGAGGGCTAGCCAGAGGAGTACTTCTCAGACCGGACGGTCTGAGAAGAGACAGCGTACAACACCGACTGGTGCAGGAGCATCTAGATTCGGGCGAGGCCAGACTCAGGGTCGCTCGAGTATTCCAGTGTCTGCACAAACTATTGATAGAGGCCGGCAGTATTACAACTGCGGGGCCTATGGACATATGAGTACTGATTGCCCTAGAGCACCATTGACTTGCTTCTCGTGCGGGAAGCCAGGACATATAGCTACGTTTTGCCGTTAGGGCAAGGCGCCATCACAGCAGGGTTCTTCCCCTGCAGGTGCAACAGGAGGTGGGCAGAGACCGCCTCAGCATTAGGGACAACCGAGGGTCCCAGGGACACCTGCTACTCAGGGTTCAACTCCTGGACCGAGTACGGGTAGAGGTAGAGAGGCTAGCACTAGTGATGCTCGAGGAGTTCGAGGCCGTGCTTTTGAGTTGAGGAGTGCTGAGGAGCCACCAGCACCAGCTGCGACATGTACCATTCTGTTACATGGTTTACCTGTTAGAGTTTTATTTGATACGGGTGCTACGCATTCATTTATTTCTACTTCTTGTGTTGAGCGTTTGAGTTTGTCTACCATAGAGGGGCCCCCCTTTACTATAGGGTTACCTGATGGTAGTAGGGTCAGAGGTACCCAGGAGATACATAGTTGTCCCCTACGCTTAGGGACTCGTGTACTACTTGTTGACTTCTTAGTCATGCCTTTGATGCATGAAGAAGTCATATTAGGTATGGATTGGATGCGTAGACACCGTGTGGTGTTAGCTGTGGGTAAGAAAACTGTTACAGTCTCTACCGACTTAGGTCCGATAGAGGTCTTCCGGGGTTGGGACCTTGGGAAGACAGGATCTGTTATCAGTACTGTACAAGCAGCTAGACTGATTGCCCAGGGATGTGATGCCTTTTGGTACTACGCCATGAAGGATGGAGAGAGTCTAGCTTTGGAGGATATACTGGTGGTTTGTGAGTTTACAGACGTTTTTGCAGAGGCGTCTAGCTTGCCACCTCAGAGGAGCGTAGATTTCGGCATTGATTTAGAGCCTGGCACGAGACCCATCTCGAAGGCCCCATACCGTATGACACTTGTCGAGATGTTGGAGCTGAAGAAGCAACTCGAGGAGTTGGTTGATAAGGGCTTCATACGCCCTAGTGTTTCACCATGGGGTGCACTGGTCCTCTTTGTACGGAAGAAGGACGGATCGTTGAGACTGTGCATAGATTACAAAGAGCTGAACAAGGTGACCATTAAGAATAGGTATCCATTACCTTGTATTGATGATCTACTTGATCAGCTGTAGGGAGCAATAGTCTTTTCTAGGATTGACTTGCGTTCTGGGTATCACCAGCTGAGGGTGAGAGAGGAGGATGTGCACAGGACGGCATTTCATACCCGTTATGGACAATACGAGTTTGTGGTGATGCCATTTGGGCTGACGAATGCCCCAACAGTTTTCATGAAGTTGATGAACATCATCTTCATCGACTTCGTGGATCAGTTTGTAGTGATTTTCATTGATGACATTATGGTATACTCTCGTAGCAGAGAGGAGCATGCGGGACACCTGAAGACGGTATTACAGATTTTGAGGGATAGAGAGCTGTACGCCAAGCTCTCTAAGTGCGAGTTTTGGATGTCTGAGGTTGCTTTCCTTGGACATATTGTCTCCGCCGATGGGATCATGGTTGACCCGGCGAAGATCGAGTCTGTTGCTGCATGGACGACACCGACGAACATCAAGGAAGTGTGTAGCTTTCTTGGCTTAGCCGGTTATTACAGACGCTTTGTGGAGGGATTTTCTGTGATTGCCCGCCCATTGACTAGTCTTTTGAGAAAGACTACTAGATTTGTATGGACCGACCAGTGTGCTCAGAGTTTTGATGAGTTGAAGAGGCGTTTGACTTCCACTCCTGTTTTAGCACAACTAGAGGGTTTTGAGGATTTTGTGCTCTACAGTGATGCATCCAAGCTAGGCTTGGGATGTGTATTGACGTAGAGGGGCAGAGTGATTGCATATGTGTCTAGACAGCTGAAGAAGTATGAGGAGAACTACCCGACTCATGATCTGGAGTTAGCAACGGTAGTTCATGCTTTGAAGATCTGGAGACATTACCTGTATGGTGCTACATGCCAGATCTTCACAGACCATAAGAGTCTAAAGTATATTTTCACGCAGCGGGAATTGAATAACCGCCAACGTCGATGGCTTGAGTTGATCAAGGACTTTGACCTTGAGATTTTGTATCATCCTGGCAAGGCGAATGTGGTAGCTGATGCCTTGAGCAAGAAGACGCGTCGAGAGAAGGCGATTGCTAGACTTACTGTACAACCTCAGCTTCAGAGGGATCTAACTTGGCTAGAGATGGACGTCCAGTTCCTTGATGAGGATGCCCAATTGTTTACTTTAGAGGTTCTACCTGGTCTGTTGGATGAGGTCCAACAGAAGCAGGGGACCTGCCCGACCTTGGCGAGGATCAGAGATAGGATGTCTCGTGGAGAGGCGCCCTAGTTTACTATTGGGAAGATGGAGTTATGAGGCGACATGATCGTATCTGCGTTCCTGCAGACACAGAGCTGAGACAGCGGATATTACAAGAGGCTCACTGTACACCTTATTTAGTACACCCTGGTACGAGTAAGATGTACCATGATGTGAGACGTTCATTTTGGTGGGGAGGGCTGAAGCCCGATGTAGCCAGATTTGTGGCTCAGTGTGCGACCTGTCAGCAGGTCAAGATAGAGCATCTCAGGCCTGGAGGTGAGCTCCATCCACTGCCAGTGCCACAGTGGAAGTGGGAGGACGTCTCCATGGATTTTGTGACCGGGTTGAGGACTAGTAGGAGCTTTGATGCCATCTGGGTGATCGTTGATAGATTGACGAAGACGGCACGTTTCATTCCCATCAAAGAGACGTGGACCATGAGCAGACTAGCCGAGGAGTACACTAGGTAGATAGTGAGACTCCATGGAGTACCGAGGACGATCGTTTCCGATCGTGATGGACGATTCACATCGAGATTCTGGCAGCAGATTCAGACTGCTTTGGGGACGAGTCTACACTTCACGACTGCGTTTCACCCCCAGACAGATGGTCAGTCAAAGAGGACCATCCAGACCTTGGAGGACATGCTGCGAGCTTGTGTGTTGGATTGGGGACAGGGATGGTCTGATTACCTCCCACTCGTTGAGTTCTCATACAATAACAGCTGACATGCATCTATAGGGATGGCTCCTTATGAGGAATTGTATGGACGTATATTCCGTACAACGTGATGCTGGGACGAGCCTAGCAATATTAGCGGGATAGCGCCAGGGCAGATTCAGGATGATATGGCTCGAGTAGCGCTGATAAGAGAGAGGATACTGGCTGCACAGAGTCGCCAGAAGTCGTATGCAGACAAGCGGCGTCGAACTCTAGAGTTTAGGGTAGGAACTCATGTCTGGTTGAGAATATCTCCGACGCGGGGCGTCAGACGTTTTCGCATAAAGGGGAAGTTGAGTCCCCGATATGTAGGCCCTTTCGAGATACTAAATAGAGTTGGACGAGCAGCTTACAAATTAGCTTTGCCTCCGAGGTTAGAGGGTGTTCACCCCGTGTTTCATGTGTCTCAGCTGAGGGAGTACATACCAGATCCGAGGCACATCGTGAGTTATGATGATCTGGTAGTTGAGCCGGGCCACACGTTTGTAGAGCACCCTATCGCAGTCCTAGAGCGAGGTGTGAGACGCCTGCGTTCGAAGGACATTCCCATGTTGAGGATACAATGGTCTAGACGAGGACCAGATGAGGCTACCTGGGAGACAGAGGATAGTATCTAGAGGAACTATCCAGAGTTCTATGCGGAGTTAGAGACACCAGTAGGGTCTTTGAGAAGATCTTAGCACCTTCTTGGTGAGTGCTTGAATGTTATGTGCTTATGTGATATGTTATGTTTCCGTGCTAGTTGTGTGTGCATATGATTTGTTAGATCCTGTTTGCTAGCACGAGATAATATAGCTGGAGATGGTTCTTTCGTCCATGCTATGGTGTATGTGTTAGGATTAGCAGGAGATGGTTCTTTCCTCCATGCTACCTTTGATGGACATAGTGTGAGTGGAGATGGTTTTCCTCCACATAGTAGTGTTACGTGTACGTGGTGGCTGGAGACGGTTTTCCTCCATGCTAGTGTGTTGTGGCTAGTGTTTGGCTAGAGATGATCTTCCTCTAGACCTTGTGTAGAGTTGTGATGCTGGAGTTGTGATACCTCCATGTTGTGTTAAGGATATAGAATGTTATAGGCTTCGACCCGACGTTCTTGAGGAGAGTGTGTTACCTCGGCTTACAGGTCCGAGAGGTTTTGGGATCCTGCAAGTTTCGGGACGAAACTTGTTTTTAGGGGGTGAGATGTAAGGGCCTTAGTCTTTGGAGCCTAGGAGCCTTGCTGAGCCTTAGCTGAGTTAGCTTTGACACTGTCAGCCACCCCAACGGACCCTGCCAGCCACACCTACGCCCCAGGTGAGCCGCCCCTGCGCATGGTTGATCCGCCCCTGCGGTTTTGTGCGACTGCAGCAACTTTTGTTGACCTCTTGACTTGCTTTTGGGTTGGCTTCTCTTATAAGCTTTCCCTTACCTTTAGATGGAGGGTTTCTTCATCTCTCCAGCCTCTGTCTTCCTCCTCACGTCCTTCTTCTTCTTCTTCTTCTTCTTCTTCTTCTTCTTCTTCTTCTTCTTCTTCTTCTTCTTCTTCTTCTCCTTTGATCCTCTTTGATCTTCTTTTGCTTGTTTGAGTGAGTTCTTGAGAGTTGGAGTGTGTTCTTGGCTTTGGATGCTCTTGGAGTTGTTGCTGAGAGTTGTTGCTGCTGTGTTGAGGCTGAGAGTGGTGTTGTTGCTCCTTAGTTGCAGCCTAGGGTGGAGTGGTAAGTCCTTTCTCTCCTTCTCTCTTCTTTCCTTCTCCTTGCTTCTTTTTTCTTCTTTCTAGCCTAGGATCACAAGTTCGACTTGTGATTTGATCCTTCCTGGATGTTGTGATGATCATATGTGTGTATATTATGCATATGTGTTGATGTGATGTGTTGAAGACGTGAAGAGAATCGAGAAAGGAGTCGAAGAGAAGTCGGGACCAACTCTCTGCACAGTTGGCCGCCCCTGTGCCTGATCTGAGCCGCACCTGCGCCTGGTGTGGAGCCGCCCTTGGGCCTCTGGTGAGCCGCCCTTGCGCCTCTGGTGAGCCGCCCCTACGCCTCACTAGTCTGGCCGATGTGTTCTTTCTTCTGTTGGTGCATACCTTGTTGGTATGTCTTCCTTCCTTCCTTTCCTTTGGCCTTGGCTTAGTTGATAGCTAGGTTAGGATGGTTAGGATGAGTTATATGTTAGAGATGTGCCTTAGGCACTTGTGTTGATGTTGAGAGTTTGCTATAGGCATATGCGAGCTTGTGTGGATCGTTAGGTTGTAGGTTGGTTCATGGTTATGGAGACGAGTCTCCTAACCCCTTTTAGGTTGTGATGTGGTGTGCCTTTCTCTTGTAGGCGTTGGTTTCTTCCTCGAGGGGAAGTTGTGACGTGGTAGAGGATACGAGTGTATCAGGTAAGTCCATATGAATTACTTAGCGTACGGTTGTGGATTGTATGATTGTGATGGTTGTGTGTGTTCATATGTTTGTGCATTTATAACTTAAACCGGACTAGGACGATCATTCATTATATTTATATGGCCCAAGTGTATTATAACGGGCGGTAACCACCAGTCTCCGCCTGCTGGGTTAGGAGGAGGTGCCCTGAAGATGATCTCACAGGAGGGGACGAGTGACGGTTACCCTCATGCAAAACTCCTGTGTTACGTTAGATGGGGCGGGGTTCTTGAGGCTCCTCGTGTTACAAAAGAAGTTGAATTAGTAATGGTATAATGTAATTAAAGATAATAAATGAATATGTGTGGCATTGCATGTATGAGATATTGTGGTGTGTTTGTGCTATTACTATCATGCTTATCTATTACTGTAGCTAACGGTGTATACCGTGTTGTAGATGATCTGCAGGTTAGGAAGAATTCAGAGTGAGCAAGATGGTGTGACCAGCCGAGGACTTCTTTACATTAGGATGCGTGGGTTGGGGATCTTTTGTATCAACTGATGTGGTTGTTATGGTTTTGTACTCGGCTTTGTCTTTGTAAACTCTTTTGATGTATTATATAACTTTTATGTATTTGTTTTTACTCTATTTTTGCCTTGTTGTAAGATCCAGTGAACTTGTTGTCAGGCTAGAGTCAGGGTCCATTGTGAGATCCTAGCCCGATGTAGCATTCCGAGTCCCGCGGATTCGGGGTGTTACACAACCCCACTCTATCTAGCATCATGTCCACATCCTCTCGAACAAATAAAGAGTTTAAGTCATGTAGCACAATGTATTGAGGATGGGTGAAGGGACGATCTAAGAGACGTTCGTATCTCTTCTTATGTTTGGAAAGGGGGGGAGGGAGTTTTGGTTTAGCTTAGGAGGGTGGTGGTGGTGGGGGAGGGGCTTTGGAAGAAGATCCCTTCTTCTTCCCGCATTCCTAGTGATTCTTTTCAAAATTTCCATTCTGCACGAAAAATCGCCCTATTCTAAGTAAAAATCGGACGATTTTTCTAGGTTGTGTTGAATTTTCTGTCGATTTCAACACAACTCACAAATGTGTAAAGTTCTGAGCAAATTAACACCACACACAGTCTCCTAGGGGTATTTCCAAGCAAACCCCTAAATCAATCTCAGCAAACAAACAATCTCTAAGCAAGAATCAAAATCGAGCGAAAAACTTAGGTTTCGAATTAAAAAACCTGAATTCCGGATGAATGAGCAGTTTGCCAAGCTTGTTGTTGCTAGATCCTTGTTCTTTGTCGAAAGTACTTCAGTTTAGGCTCAAGAATCGTTCAAAACGATAAAGAAACGAGGAGATGAGAGGGTGGGCGATTTTCGGCTCTTTGGGACGAATGGAAATCGGGAATGGAGAAGTGTGGAATGAAAGAATCGAGTGGTGAAGGCTTTATATAGGCCGGAGGTTTTTGTTAGCATGGAATATCACTATATTTTAGGCACTTGTTTTAGTTATTTTTCCCTCATTATTGTGTACATGGATATAGTTTTGAAGCAATTGTGAGCTTGTTCACCTATTTTATCGATATAGAGGTCTACACTAGCTTTGCTTTGTTTATAGGTGAATAAGAGCTTGAATCGGAGCAAATTGTAACACCCAAAATTCTGAGAACTCGGGGAGCTACTCGTTAGGACCTCACAATGGGTCCCGACCATAGTTTGACAACAATTTTACTTGGATCTTACAACAAGACACAAAAGTATTTAAAATATTTGAAAACTGTAAACAATATATACATGGAGAATATTTATCAGCCTTACAAGAAAAGATACTAAAATGACGCATATGAAGAACAAAAGACATCCCCGTCCCCAACTAAATGAGTACGCGGACCCGGCTGACCATTTCCTCCGGATCTCTCTACAACTGTCTTAACCTGCAAGGCAACTACAAGCGGTATAAAACCGTTAGCTAACATTCTATGCATAAGTATAAAGGTAAAAGCACAAACACACAACATACACAATCAACATGCAACACTCAATCCTTTTATTATCTTTAATTAGGTGATAGGTTATTACTAATGATACTTATTTTGTGACACGAGGGATTCCTAAACCTCGCCCTTGTCCCCGTTTACCAACGCGGAATGGTACTAATGCATCTGACCGTCTACCTGACTGGGCTGGTCGCAAGGAACCTCCTAGACTCTCGCAAGAGCTAGGCAGATGATGTCACGACCCGTTATCATACACTTGGGTCAATTACGTAAATAATAAAGTCAGCCTAATCCGGTTTCATTATTTATTATAACTAACAAACACCACTTATACACCTTAGACTCATACAATAAGCCACCTAAGTAAGTCCGTGGACTTACTAGTCTCCAAGCGCAACCGATCACCACACTCTCAAGTTCCCTCGGGAAAAACGCGCAATGCCTGTTCAAGACAAGGCATACGAATCACACAACACTCTAGTCAACTAGAAGTCCTTAGACTTCTAGGCTCAACATCATCACAAGAACAACATCACTCTAGTCAACTAGAAGTCCTTAGACTTCTAGGCTCAACATCCTCACAAGAACATTATAAATCTAGATTAACCCAACAAATCGTTCTCAACTTTTACCACATGCTCCTATATATATATATATATATATATATATATATATATATATATATATATCAACAACATATCCAAAAATCATGTCAACAGAGGTCAATAACCCCTCCAAATCTATTTCACAAAACTACATCACAAGCAGTTTCCTCATACTTAGAATATATCAGCATAACCTAAAAATTGCACGAGGAACCAACTTTGGAGAATCATATCTCCTAACCTATAACTCGGAATACTCTCAAACTTCGGTATGTTATACTATATAATACCAACTACCACATATTCAAAAATCAGCACTAAATGAGGAGTCTAACTTACCCAAATCTGGGTCACAAAACTGTATCGACATGCAGTTTTCCACACTTAGGAAATTCAGCAAACACTTAACAAACAACCCATTACCTTAACTTTGAAAAATCATAACTCCTAAACCACTCGCTGGATTTATCTCAAATTTTGATATGTTCAACTATAAAATCTTATCTATAATATATCCAAAATTCAGAAGCAAAGGAGATCAAAAGCTTATTCAAAACCATCTCACAAAACTGCATCACATGCTGTTTTTCTCAACATTCAGCACACATATTAAAACTGCATGAGGAGTCAACTTTGCAACATCATAACTCTAAAACCATAACTCCGATTCTTCCCAAATTTTAGTATGATCTAGTATGTACTACTGACTAAAACATATCCAAAATTCAGCAACCAATGAGGAGTATAACTTACTCAAATCTTGACCCGAAGTTGAATGTTTTCCACTTCCGAAAATTCAGAAAAACGCACGAATCTGTACAGCTCTCCTATAGTTGTTCTGAGTAGTTTTAAAGACAAAAACTGGTCCATGTTAGGCAAGGAAAGAAGTAGACTGAAGTGTAGTGTAGCAAGGGTACAAGTCTTACCCGATTCCGAGACTCGAAGGCACGGGAAAGACAACACGAAGGCTGCTGCTTCTTGCTGTCACTGGGGCGCATGTGCAACGAGGAGGACACGCACTTGCTTCAGGGCAAGGCGTCCCTGTGGTCTGAGTTCACGGCTGCCCCCGTGGCTAGGGTCAGGCGCACCTGCAACATGCTGTTGTCGTTGCTGAAGTGCGTTTCTGATCCGAGGGGAAGGCTCTCTAATAGCCTGTCTTGCGTAACTCGCCCCTGTCGTGAGCGCCGAAGGGAGCGAGACCTTGAATCTCGTTGTTGTTGTCGTCCGACTTCTGCAGATGGGACCGCCTCAGCCTCAGGAGGGAAACAGATCCCTGCATGAGGCATCAATATCAAGGTTGCTGGCTAGGATCGAAGATGGACGAAGGAAGGCGGGAGCGAGTCCTCAGCGGCGTACCTACTTCTGTCGTTCGATTGGTGCTAGGGACAGAAACCTGGCGCCGGAAGGGAAGATTTGGTGCGAAAGTCAGGAATCAAAAGAGGGAGCAAGAAGAGGCATAAATTACGGGAGTTACGATATTGTAACGTCCAGACGTGAGAGCTCTTCCAAGTGGGCTGAGAGGGACCTATGTGCTCTTCTTGGGCTGGAGGGAAACGCAGCAAGGCTGGAAGGGAGGAAGTGGAGGCTGGGCCTGCACAAGGGAGCTGTTACTGGGCTCAAAGTGCCGTTGGGCCTGTACACCTGCGAGGACAAGCTGGGCTGAAGCAGTGGCAAGAAAACCTGGCTGAAACTAAGTAGAAAGAGTGGGCTGAAAGAGTGGATGAGGTTGTCATGGCTTTGTCACAGTCTTATCAAAACGTGTCATGGCTTTGTCAAGCCCATGCATGGTGTTGTCCTGATCTCGTTATGGTCTCGTCAAAACTCGTCAAAAGGGCGTCATAAATTTGTCAAGGACATGTCATGATATAAAATAGGGTTTGATAGATTGGGATTTGATATAAAATTCTATCATTTTATGTGAAGTGAGATTACATAAAATGATAAAATTTGAGATAGTGTGTACAACTAGGTAGACCAAGAAAGATCAACGGATCAAAACATGGTTTGAAACGGAATTAAATGGAATAAAAATTCCGGATATTACACAAATGATGGAAGAGAAGGAGTGTTTGATCATGTTCGAGGACAAGGAGATGCATTAGAGGCTAAGGAAGGAGAATGAATGAAAGATTGCACGAAACAAAGGCAAAGAAAGAAGTTATGCAAGTCCACGCCTTGAATTACGACTGTGGAGAAGGAAATTGAAGTCCACGCTCTAATCCACGGCCGTGGACTTGGCATCATGAACGTGGAAGAGAGTTTGGAGCATTCCACAGAGTTACACGGTCTAAACCACGGCCGTGGAAATCCTATGGCACCGTAATCTAGTTCCACGCTCTAAATTACGGCTGTGGAAAGCTCTACATGACCGTGATCTTGGCAAATCTTATGACGTATCTTATTTGCCACATCATCAAAGTAAATCGGCTTTTATCGTAACCCTTCCTCGCTCTATAAAAGGAGTAGGGAACGGAGTTTTTGGCATCTCCGCTTCCCGGGTGCTATCCGTCCTTATCCTTGCTTAGGGGTTCGAAGCCGACGGCGAGGATTGAAGATTATTTGCGGTGGAAGTATGGTGATTTCTTAGGTTTGATTCCGGAAACGATTGACAACCGATTTCCGTTGTTTACCTGAGTTTATAGTGAGGATTCTTATTCCATGTTCTGAATCCAATTGAACATATTGCTTTGTTATTCGGATTTGAGATTGATCTTAAGTTTTTATTGAGTTTTTGAGGGTTTTCATATCTCTTTCTTTCTAAATTGAATATTGATAGCATGACAACGATTGTTGGCTAAAACCCTTGAGCAATTCTAAGGTGAAGGGTTGATAGTTGTGGCTTAGATGATGATAGATCGATCGTAAACAAATTGGACCCTGAGAGTGTGAGAAACTCGTCGATGAACCTAAATTACAGCCTGTTCTTGAGGTTCGACGGCCGTGGAACTCAAGATCCTACCGTGATTTTCCCTGATCTACGACCATTGATTTTGCTTTAATCGAAAGTTAAATATTTGCTTTAACCTAGCCTTGGCTTGCCTTTCCTAGGTAGTAGTGAGACTCAACATCCTCTATTTCGGTTTCGAGTGTCACAACCTTAACCGTTTGAGTTTATCTTGATCTTTTGGGTTTGGGTTTGGGTATTTGAGATCAATTCTTGTCCTTAGATCCTTTCTATACTGCAACCTCAACAACCTTTATAGAGAGTGTCTTTGGGTTAGACATATAAGGTTTTGGAACTTTACCGTACATTACCTTGCTTTAGTATACCTTTGCAATTCTCTACTCCGTCCTTATACTTATAGAATATCTTGAATCGATTGCCACAATTAGATACCTAGATCTTTGGGATTGCTGTTTTCCCCAATATTTGCAAAGCTTTACACTTTTACTTGCTTGATTACTTGAGACTGAAATTTGACTCACCAAATCTTTGAGTTCGATACTTTGGAATACTTGCTAATCTACGCCGATCCGTACACTACGGGTTCGCTTGCTTTTATTTCAGTTTTATAAATATAAAGCTTATTTGCACGCACGTTTTCGAGCGAATAAGTTTTTGGCGCCGTTGCCGGGGATTTGGTCAAGACCAAACTTCGGTTCTCGTTGTCGAGCTTGGGAGCTTTTCTCTTGTTATTTGATATCTCTTTTGAGTGTTCTTCGCAGGTTATTTTAGGTATATGCGCAGGTCTAGATCCATTAAAGACCTCGTACCTTTCGATCCGGAACATGAAAAGACTCTAAGGAAAAAGGCTAAAGAAAGAAAGATGGCCGAAAACAAAGAAAGAAATCTCCAAGCGGAGTTGGCGGAATCTCAATCTCAATTTAGGTTGAGTGAAAAGGTTCGCTATGATGCTGGACATGAAGTTGGAGATGAATGAATCCAAGAAGAAGAATAATAAAGCCAAACCAACTTGATCCGTTAGAGCTGAATCATCCAACGAGGAGTACGATGTTGATATGCCACCACTAGAGGAAATTGAGCCATTGATGAATCCAGTCCAGAATGATCCAAGACCACCCGTAAATCCTCATGTCCCAGCTGGGGGTGCGAGAGCCGCTCGTGTCGATGAGGAGCCACAAACTCTTGGACAAAGGATGGATCCGATTTAACAACCACGCCGCCTAGGTGTGAATTTTGAAGTTGAGGATATCCAGGAATTCAGCTTTAGTCCACAACTGATCACCATGGTTCGCCAACATCAATTTGGTGGAACAAGTGCTGAATCTCCACATCAACATTTATAGAATTTTGAGATTCTAATGGAGACAATGAAGCCGAAGAAGACCACCACCAACAACTACAAGATCAAGTCATTCTTCTTCTCTTTGAAGGACAAAGCCTTGGCTTGCTATCAAGCTCTTCCAAATGGAAGAATTAATACTTGGGAGGATCTATCTTCAGAGTTCTTAACCAAGTTATTTCCGCCATGCAAGATTGCGGAGTTAAGAGGTAAGATTAATGCATTCATTATGAAGCCTAACGAAAGTTTGTTTCAATCTTGGGAAAGGTTTCGGGATTTATTGTTGGATTGCCCATACCATGGCATTTCAAAGCTAGAATTGTTGGAGATATACTACAAGGGACTGGATGTGGAAACACAATTCAAGCTCCAATCCCTTTCATGTGGTACATTCATGGACATGAGGGAAGATGATGCTTGGGACTTCATTGAGAAGCAAGCCCAAGTGATCGAGAAGTATTCTCACCGGAAGGTGGATCATAGCCATCAAAATAGAGGAGATCCGGGAGCTAAATTGACACAAGCTGCGCAAACTCAAATCTTTTCCCTCAACACCAAAATCAAGGAGTTGAAAGAAGTCATTAGAGCTGGCCTTCAAAAGCCTAAGGAGCAAGATGTTGGATACTTAGGAAACAACAACAACTATCAAGGGAATGAGAACACCAACAGGAACAACCGGAACAACAACCGGAACAATTGGAACAACAACAACAACCGGAACAATAATTGGAACAACAATCGGAATTCAAACAACAATTGGCGTTCCAACCAACAACAAAATTCCGGTAATCATTATTCCAATTCAGGAAATTCACTAACACCACCATCTTCTTCTTCTACTCCTTTGAAAAGCTAGGGACAATCATCAAATGGCGCAAGCAGCTCGGGAAAGGAGAAGCCCGATCCCATGTTGGAAACAATCATGGGAAAGCTTCAAGGACTAGAGAACTACGTTACTAAGGTTGATAAAGCTCAAAAGGCTTTAGAAAACCAAATGTTCAGCAAGGCCGAGGAAGTTCCTAGAGATCAAGGAAAGCTTCCCGGAAAGACGGAGGACAACCCAAAGGGAAGGGTGATGGCTATCACCACTAGGAGCGGAGTGACAACTACCGACCCGCAGCCCAAGTTTGTTGAAGTTCCAGCTGAAAAGGAGAAGGAAAAGGGGAAGGAGAAGGAAAACATCTACATTCCTCCTCCAGCTTATAAACCTCCCCTACCATTCCCGCAATCTAGAGCGAGAGCGCGTCTAGACAAGCAGTTCGGTAAGTTCATTGAACTCATGAGTAAACTGCACATTAATATACCTTTCATTGATACAAGATGAGTTCGGAATCATCGGAGCTTATCAAAACAATGAAGGATAAGATGCCCCCAAAGCTCAAGGATCCGGGGTCATTTTGCATTCCAATTGAAGTAGGAGAAGTCACTTATGACGCTTTATGTGACTTGGGAGCAAGCGTTAGCATTATCCCACTCGCTTTATGTAGGAAGATCGGTTTAGGTGAACCTAAACCGGTGAAGATGACGTTATACATGGCGGATCGATCCATAACTCGTCCCGTCGGTATTATTGAAGACGTCGTAGTCAAGCTCGGTAAGTTTTACATTCCAATAGATTTTGTTGTGCTTGACATTCCTGCAGATTATCCGGTCCCGATCATAATCGGAAGACCGTTTCTTGCAACATCCGGATGTATGGTGGATTGCAAGAATGCTAGACTCGCCTTCGTCATAGGAGAAGAGAAGGTTGAGTTTGTTCTTTTAACATTGGTGAAAGAGCCAGCTCTTGGAGAAGATATGTTCAATCTCTATGATGAAGAAGCGTCTAGAGAGGAAGTGAGCTCGATTCTATTCAAGGACCCGTTGCAAAAGGTTATAACCATGAGCATCATGGAGAAAGGAGAAGAAGAGGATTGCAATGAGGAGATTGAAGCCTTAGAGGAGCTAAAGGAAGTGCAAGAAGAAGAGTTTGAAAAACTCGACGATGGGTCAGAAGACGTGAGGAACCACGGTTAGTCGTGCTATTCCACGGCCGTGGTTTCACCCATGATGACCGTAACTAGTTATTTTGAGCACTCTAGTAAGTTACACAGCCAAAACCACGGCCGTGGAACAACCAGTGATGTCGTAATTGACTTTCATGCCCTAAACCACGGCTGTGGAAGTAACAGTGGTGCCATAATTCAAGGAATTTCTGAGGATGATTACGTTCTTTCCACAAATGTTTTTGAGTCTTCTTCAACCACTTCTACACCCTTAGAGACTTCTAAGGAAGCATTGGACACTACTCAAGAGTCATCAAAGGCATTAATAGCAATGGAATTGAAGTCACTTCCCACACATCTTTGGTATGAATTTCTTGGAATTAGTTCTACTTTTCCTGTAAATGTTAGTTCCGATTTAAATGAAGATGTGCATGATAAGCTAATGACTATTTTAAAGAAGCATAAAAAGGCTTTAGGATACACCATAGAGGATCTTGTAGGAATTAAACCATCATTATGCATGCATAAGATCCTAATGGAGGAAGATTTTAAGCCTTCGCGACAACCTCAACGACGGTTAAATCCGATCATGAAAGAGGTTGTCAAAAAGGAGATTCTGAAGTTACTTGATGCAGGTATCATCTATCCTATCTTCGATAGCAAGTGGGTGAGCCCGTTCAAGTAGTTCCGAAGAAAGGAGGAATGACGGTTATCACTAACAAGAACAATGAGCTCATTCCTACAAGAACCGTGACTGGATGGAGGATGTGCATTGACTACCGCAAGCTAAACAATGCGACGAGTAAGGATCACTTCCCGCTACCATTCATAGACCAAATGCTTGAGAGGTTAGCACAACATTCATATTTATGTTATCTTGACGGTTATAGTGGTTTCTTCCAGATTCCGATCCATCCAGACGATCAAGAGAAGACCACATTCACGTGCCCATGGGGTAGGTTTGCATATAGAAGGATTCCATTCGGGCTTTGCAACGCCCCAGCCACGTTTCAAAGGTGCATGATGGTCATCTTCTCGGAGTACGTTGAGGAAATCATGGAGGTTTTTATGGATGACTTTTCTGTTTAAGGTTCCTCTTTTGATAATTGTCTTTCTAACCTATCTCTTGTGTTGCAAAGGTGTGAAGACACTAACTTAGTTCTTAATTGGGAGAAGTGTAAATTCATGGTTAGAGAAGGCATTGTGTTAGGACACTTGATCTCTAATAGAGGGATCGAAGTTGATAAGGCGAAGATAGAGACTATAGAAAAGCTTCCTCCTCCATCTTCGGTGAAGGGGATACAAAGTTTTCTAGGACATGCTGGATTTTATAGGAGATTTATCAAAGACTTTTCTAAGATTTCAAAACCGCTAACTAATGTCTTGATGAAAGATGCAGTTTTTGAATTTTCGCAGGATTGTTTAGATGCTTTCCACGACATCCGAGAAGCTCTAATCTCAGCCCCGATTATCCAACCTCCGGACTGGAATCTCCCATTCGAGGTTATGTCTGACACAAGTGACGTAGCTGTAGGTGTGGTGCTAGGACAAAAGAAGGAAGGTCGCACCCATGCTATCTACTATGCTAGCAAGACGCTAGACAAAGCACAGCTCAACTACGCCACAACTGAAAAGGAATTCTTAGCTATTGTATATGCCTTTGAAAAGTTTCGTTCTTATCTTGTAGGTGCAAAAGTGATTGTATACACAGACCATTCTGCGATCCGGTATCTGCTTGCCAAGAAGGATGCATAACCAAGGCTGATTAGATGGATTCTTCTCCTACAAGAATTCGATCTAGAGATCCGTGACAAGAAAGGTTCAGAAAATTCTGTTGCGGATCATTTGAGTCGTCTACCACACATAGAAGAAGACGATCTACCTATAGATGACTCCTTCCCGGACGAGCATTTACACATCATTGAGGAGTGCATCGACAAGATATCAAGAGGTAATGAACCATGGTTTGCTGATTTTGTTAACTATTTGGTTTGTCAGGAAATACCTCCCAGACTATCCTACGCACAAAGGAGGAAGT
This sequence comes from Fagopyrum homotropicum, assembly GCA_033239125.1. Lineage (NCBI taxonomy): Eukaryota > Viridiplantae > Streptophyta > Magnoliopsida > Caryophyllales > Polygonaceae > Fagopyrum > Fagopyrum homotropicum. Next base: position 111,714,455 of record BSWB01000002.1, read on the forward strand.
TCTTTAAGGATGTCAGGCAATACTATTGGAATGAACCTCTACTCTTCAAGAGAGGTCCCGACGGCATCATTAGGAGATGTGACGAGATACAAAGCAACATCCGTCATTGTCATTCACTACCTTGTGGAGGACACGCTAGTTCTAATAAAACTAGCACTAAGGTATTGCAATCTGGATTCTTTTGGCCTACTTTATTTAAGGATTTGCAAACCTTTGTTTCCTGCTGCGATGCTTGTCAAAGAACAGGGAACATATCTAGGAGAAACAAAATGCCTCTCAACAAAATTCAAGAGGTGGAAATCTTTTACGTTTGCGGAGTAGACTTCATGGGACCTTTCCCATCATCTTGTGGAAACCAATACATACTTCTAGCTGTAGATCATGTTTTGAGATAGGTTGAAGCTATTGCTTCTCCAACAAATGATGCCATGGTTGTTGTAAAGTTCTTTAATAGAACTATTTTCCCAAGGTTTGGGACACCACAAACTATCATTGGTGACGGAGGTTCACACTTCATTGCCCGACGATTCGAGGCTCTAGTAGCTAAGTATGGGGTGACTCACAAGATTGTCACTCCCTACCATCCACAAACGAGTGGACAAGTGGAGATTTCAAATAGAGAGATTAAGGGCATCTTAGAGAAAACAATTTCGAAGACAAGGAAGGATTGGACTTTGAAGCTAGACGATGCATTATGGGCATATAGGACTCCGTACAAGACTCCCATAGGAATAACACCATACAACCTTGTGTATGAGAAGTCTTGTCACTTACCGATGGAGCTAGAACACAAGGCGTTTTGGGCTGTAAAGTGGTTGAATTTCACCATGAAGGAAGCAGGCGAGAAGCGCCTCTTAGACCTTAACGAGCTTGAAGAACTCCGCTTGAATGCTTATGAGAATGCCAAGATTTACAAGGAAAGGGCGAAGCGTTGGCATGATAAGCATATCATTCCAAAGGACCTCAAAGAAAGGGATCAATTTCTCCTCTTCAATTCGAGACTTCGACTCTTTTCAGGTAAGCTTAAATCTCGTTGGACTGGACCTTATCTAATCAAACGTGTTTTTCCCCATGGCGCAGTTGAAGTATGGGGTGAAAAGAGCGGAAGTTTCAAGGTAAACGGTCAACGACTTAAGAAGTATTCACCTGAGCTCCAAGCTGAGGAATTCGCGCCGACTACACTCGAATAGACTGAGGTACGGTCTAGCTTTGGATCTAAAACAAGCGCTTCTTGGGAGGCAACCCAAGGTATTGTACTTTCGTTGTGTTTTTGTTTCTTAGTTTAGCTTAGTTTAGTCGTTTTTCTTTTGTTTCCCCTCGATACCTCCCGGTATGTCATGTTTTTGGATGTAGGAATAAGGAATAGGCAAGGAAAGGAAGAAAAAGTTGGAAGGAATTGACGAAACTTGGATTTTGGCACACAACACAGAGTTCCACGCCCTAAACCACGACCATGGAGGCTACAGTGACCGTAATTTTCCAAAATTTGAGAAAAATCAAGCAAAACCACGGGTTCGTACATTTCCACGGCTGTGGAAACCCCCGAGTGACCGTGATTTTCCAAAAAATTACGGGCACTATATAAACCACCTTTCTTCACAAAAATACCACAAAACCCAATTTCCACGCCCATTTCGCCGAAAATCGTCCCCAACTCTCAAATCTTCGTTTGAAGTCCGATTCAAGCGATTCTTTGGCCTAAATTGAAGCATTTTCAATCCTATACACGATGCAAGCAACAAATCAAGTGAACAATCCACTCTGCAGAAGGAATTTGGATTTTAAAGATCCAAAACCTAGGTTTTTCTCTCTTTTCTCTACTTGTCAATTCGACTCAATTTCTTTGCAAGATTTTAGGAGAACTGATTGGAATTGGAATTGAAATTAGTCTAGGACTGTGACTACTGAATTTGGTGTGGATTTGTTGAGATTTGAGTGAAACAGAGAGAAACCACAGTCCTTGTAGGTTCCACAGCCGTGGAAAAGGAAGAACATGCCGTGATTTTTTCTGTTGTTGAGAAAATGTTGAGAAGAAAGTCTAGCAGGAATAAGAAGCAAAAGGGAGATAGTTCTTCCTCTTCCCAACCCCCTCCTAACCAACCACCATCACCACCACCTCCTAGAATCCCAACCATTCATGAGGATTACCTTGAAGCTTTAGAAAGAATCGAGAAGAGGCCGGTCATAGGTCCTCGATACCTTCTCTTAGAAGAGCTTGAGCCTCTAAACATTGTGAATGACTTGACTTGGCTCTTGGATAGAGCCGGACTGATTGTTTTCTCCGCTATTAGAGCGGATGCTTATGAGGAGATCAGTAGGGAATTTGTCACCTCCTTCGAGCATAGCCACATGAACCGAACCGTTTCTTTTAGGCTCATGGAGCAAGACTACGAGTTCTCGATTATTCAGTTTGGAGCCTTCTTTGGGTTCCATGAGAGTTTCAATGGGAGGTATCCTAGCGGAGTGTACGCTAAGGACTTTTGGGAGGATATTGCGATGATATATGCTAGTGAGGATCGTTGGCAACCAGCCGACACCAAGGCTAAGCTCATTTACCATCTAGCCTTGAAGGTAGCTCATAGGGTTCTTTCCGAGTGTCTCTTCCCTTGGACCGAGACCCCACAAAACATCAAGACCGATGAGCTTTTCCTTTTCTATTGCATGCTTACCGGTAGATCCGTCGATTGTGCCACTCTCCTAGCCTCCACCATTAGCAAACTACAAAATAAGAGAGCCGGGAACATAGGATATGGAGGCATAGTTACCCACATAGCCACGTAGCTCGGGATAGACTATTCCGCTTGCACTAGGATAGCGGCGAGACCCTTGGGTCTCAATAGTCCCATGACTAGAGGTCTTATCTTTCCCCTCCACAAAGATCCACCTACCGCAGCCATGCCATGGGAGGATAGAGGTGGTAGAGGTATCCCATGGCTACCCGAGTACTCCATTATGGCCGGACGCCATAACTAGAAGGCGACATTCGCAGCTAGGCATGCGAATAGACTAGTAGCCCCTCCTTATGTCCCGGATGAGGTCCCAGTTGCGGGTGTTGATGATGAGATGGGAGGAGGTGATTATCATGAGGGAGGAGGTGATGAGCACGACTTTGGTACGTTTCCGGATCAGCCGGACGCCTTCCTTGACCCACCTAGACGGTCTCCCCGTCCTTCTAGACCTTCCGGTTCCTCTTCCTCTCGTCGGGCTAGCGTGAGTGAGAGGCCGACTTGGATGGATGCACCTTCCACTTGGTATGGAGAGCAGCCATCATGGATGGGAGCTCCCCCTCCATGGTACGAGCAGGCACCGGCAGCACCGACTCCTCTGGACGCTCCAGCATGGTTTGGACAGCCACCAGCTTGGTATGAGCAGCTACCGGTATAGGCTACAGATCTTTCCAGGAGGGTAGGAGATCTAGAGATCCCCCAGGACACTCGTGATGTATGGGCTGAGGAGCATGATTAGATGATGAGAGACATATACCGCTAGCAGTTTGGGCGGAATTTTAGCTCCGAGTTCCGTCCATTTCCTCCACCGCCTCCTCAGTGACGACATGAGATGATAACGGTTTGAGCCGCCCCACCACCATCTAGTGAGTTCTTTGTTTTCTTTCTTGTCTTTATTTTTCTTTTTGAACATTGAGGACAATGTATGTTTCAAGTATGGGGTGGGGTGTGACTATGATTGTAATAACTCTACTATGTTTGCTTGCTTATCCATGACACTTGCATGTTTCATCTTATAGTCACACGTTTTTCATTATTGCACTACATGAAAAAGCTTTGAAAAACCCATAAATAATTGAAAAATTTTGAAAATTTTTTGTGCTTCTAAGATTAGGAATGATTCCTATGATAATTCTCACTTGCGGAATGAGTTTTTGATGACAATTGTATGCTTAAATTGAACATTGAATGGAAGAGAAATTAAGTGTGTTGTTATCCTTTCTTGCAAGTTTCATAATGTGAAGAGTTTTATCTAAATCATATTGAGAAACAAAGGTTGAAATCACAATATAAGTTCTTATACTTCTTTATGAAATGATTAAGGCACTTCGATTATCTTACTTCTTTCTTTGATCATTTAACCCCTCAATGAAATGATTGCCTCCCTTACCTATCCGGGAATTAGGAGGAGTTGTGTTTTGGCATGTTTGATGTGGGAGGGCCATGAAAACAATTGTTTGCATTCAAAGAATAGAAATTATAGGTTTGGGGAAGTCAATCATGACGATGAGTAACTCAGCACCATTCACATAGCCGGGTGTTTGTGTCTTGCCAAAGTCGGATTGAGCGATATTCCTAACGGATTATGTTATGTGCATCAAGGGTTTGAGGCATCTCGAAATTGAGGAATGCCAATCTCCTAGGCTTCGGTTTTTGTGCACCGTTGTCCATATTTCCAAAAAGTAAAGTCGAAAAATAATGTGAAAAAGAAAAGAGCAAAGCTCTTAGTTGATGGGTGTTGTAAGTAAAACAAAAAGAAAAAGAGTTACGGTATTCCTTTTTCCCGGATTCATGCACCATATCCCTTACAAGTTTCCCTCCTTTCCGCATTCTCGACCTTACTCGAAAGTCCTTAGGATCAAAAGAGTGTTATTTGACTTCGTGATCTAAATTGAAGTTTCACATGCTTGATTTTGACAATGCTTGAAGGTTATGATGTTTGTCTTCAAGTTTAAGCAATTCATGATGTTTCTTTGATCTACATTCTTTGGTTTATGTGTATGAACGTTTTCAAAAATGAATGAAGCAAGTTATGAGGATGATCTATTGACTAGAATCACATTTGTCAAAAAGTTTGTTTGTTTTAAAGTTGCATCCATATTTCATTCTAACTTGTGTTCTAAGCTTTTGAAAACCTTGCTTGGGGACAAACAAGTCACAAGTATGGGTATTTTGTTAGCATGAAATATGACGATATTTTAGGCACTTGTTTTAGTTGTTTTTCCTCATTATTGTGTACATGGATATAGTTTTGAAGCAATTGTGAGCTTGTTCACCTATTTTATCGATATAGAGGTCTACACTAGCTTTGTTTTGTTTATAGGTGAACAAGAGCTTGAATCGGAGCAAATGATGGAAGACAAGGAGTGTTTGATCATGTTCGAGGACAAGGAGATGCATTAGAGAGACTAAGGAAGGAGAATGAATGAAGGATTGCACGAAACAAAGGCAAAGAAAGAAGTTATGCAAGTCCACGCCCTAAATTATGGCCGTGGATAAGGAAATTGAAGTCCACACTCTAATCTACGGCCGTGGACTTGGCATCATGAACGTGGAAGAGATTTTGGAGCATTCTAGAGAGTTACACGGTCTAAACCATGGCCTTGGAAATAATGGCCGTGGAAAGCTCTACATGACCGTGATCTTGGCAAATCTTATGACGTATCTTATTTGCCACATCATCAAAGTAAATGGGCTTTCATCGTAACCCTTCAGTGCTCTATAAAAGGAGTAGGGAACGAAGTTTTTGGCATCTCCGCTTACCGGGTACTATCCGTGCTTATCCTTGCTTAGGGTTTCGAAGCCGACGGCGAGGATTGAAGATTGAAGATTATATGCGGCGGAAGTTTGGTGATTTCTTAGGTTTGATTCCGGAAACGATTGACAACTGTTTTCCGTTGTTACCTGAGATTATAGTGAGGACTCTTATTCCATATTCTGAATCCAATTGAACATATTGCTTTGTTATTTGGATTTGAGATTGATCTTAAGTTTTTATTGAGTTTTCGAGGGTTTTCATATCTCTTTCTTTCTAAATTGAATATTGATATCATGACAATGATTGTTGGCTAAAACCCTTTAGCAATTCTAAGGTGAAGGGTTGATAGTTGTGGTTTAGATGATGATAGATCGATTGTAAACAGATTGGACCCTGAGAGTGTGAGAAACTCGTCGACGAACCTAAATTACGGCCTGTTCATGAGGTTCCACGGCCGTGGAACTCAAGGTCCTACCGTGATTTTCCCTGATCTACGACCTTTCCTTTTGCTTTAATCTAAAGTTAAAGATTTGCTTTAACCTAGGTAGTACTGAGACTCAACATCCTCTATTTCGGTTTCGAGTGTCACAACCTTAACCGTTTGAGTTTATCGTGATCCTTTGGGTTTGGGTTTGGGTATTTGTGATCAATTCTTGTCCTTAGATCCTTTCTATATTGCAGCCTCAACAACCTTTATATAGAGTGTCTTTGGGTTAGACATATAAGGTTTTGGAACTTTACCGTACATTACCTTGCTTTAGTATACCTTTGCAATTCTCTACTCTGTCCTTATACTTATAGAATATCTTGAATCGATTGCTACAATTAGATACCTAGATCTTTGGCATTGTTGTTTTCCCCAATATTTGCAAAGCTTTACACTTTTACTTGCTTGATTACTTGAGACTAAAATTTGACTCACCGAATCCCTGAGTTTGATACTCTGGAATACTTGTTAATCTACGCCGATCCGTACACTGCAGGTTCGCTAGCTTTTATTTCAGTTTTATAAATATAAAGCTTATTTGCACGCACGTTTTTGTGCGAACAGTTTTGCAAAGAAAATCGGACGATTTATTGGGTCGATTTATTTGTCGGCCCGATTTTTCTTCACTTTCTCAGCTCAAGGAAGAAAATCGGACGATTTATTCACAGGGGGTTGATTTTTGGCCCGATTTTTCTTCCTGTTGCCAAAAATCGTCTTGATCTGTTCCTGAATCGTTCGATTTAATTTGTGTAACTCGATTTCCTTCCTTCTTTTCTTTGAAGATTGCAATTTGAACTATTTTGTGTCCCTTTTCTTCATTGACTTACCAAATTTGGACCTAGTTCCTGCGATTTTTGACACAAGCAAACCAAGAGTGCATCGAGGAACAAACAAAAGCAAAACAAAAGAAAGCAAAACAACTAAACTAAGCTATTCTAAGGGAAAAGAACAGAAAAGAGCTATACTACAATGGGTTGCCTCCCAAGAAGCGCTTGATTTATCGTCTTTAGCTGGACGGTGTTTGTTTTTATGTTCAATGGAGGAGGATAGAAGCTATCTCCTCAACCGGAACTTCCGGTGTGTACTTCTTCAACTGTTGGCCATTTACTTTGAAAATTCCGCTTTGTTCACCCCATACTTCAACTGCACCATGGGGAAAAACACGCTTAATTACATAAGGTCCTGTCCAACGGGATTTAAGCTTACCTGGGAAGAGAAGAGTCGAAGCCTTGAGTTGAATAGAAGAACTTGATCATCTTCTTTCAAACCCTTTGGAATGATGTGCTTATCATGCCAACAGTTCGTTCTTTCCTTGTAGATCTTTGCGTTCTCATACGCATTCAGCCGGATCTCTTCTAGCTCGTTGATGTCCAATAGCCGCTTCTCTCTGGCTTCTTTTATGTCAAATTTGAGCCACTTGACAGCCCAATATGCTTTGTGCTCTAGCTCTACAAGAAGGTGACAAGATTTTCCATAAACAAGGTTATGGAGTCGTACCTATAGGTCTCTTAAAGGCGGTCATGTACGCCCATAACGCATCGTCGAGCTTCCTTGACCAATCCTTCCGTGTTTTAGAGACAGTTTTCTCTAAAATTCCTTTAATCTCTCTATTGGATATCTCAACTTGTCCGCTAGTTTGCGGATGGTATGGCGTAGCTATCTTGTGGGTCACCCCATACTTAGCCAATAGAGTCTCAAATCGACGGGCTGTGAAGTGCATTCCTCCATCACTAATGATGGTTCGGGGAGTCCCGAACCTTGGGAAGATCGTTCTATTAAAGAACTTCACCACAACCATTGCATCATTAGTAGGAGAAGCGATTGCTTCTACCCATCTTGAGACATGGTCTACGGCTAGAAGTATGTATTGGTTTCCACAAGAGGATGGGAATGGTCCCATGAAGTCTACTCCCCATACATCAAATATCTCCACTTCTTGTATGTTGTTGAGGGACATCTCATTCCTCCTAGAATTATTACATGTCCTTTGACAAGCATCACAAGTAACAACATATTTTTTCACATCTTTGCATAAGGTAGGCCAAAAGAAACCGGAACGAAGTACCTTAGCACATGTCTTGTGGGAACTAGCATGTCCTCCACAAGGTCGAGAATGGCAATGGCGGATGACACTTTTCACCTCATCCTCCGGAATGCATCTCCTATATATGCCATCATGACCTCTCTTGAAGAGAAGAGGTTCGTTCCAATAGAAGTGTCGGACGTCCTTAAAGAACTTCTTTCTTTGAGCTTATGAAAGTCCGGGGGGAATCTCCTAACAAACAAGGTAATTTACAATGTCAGCAAACCATGAATCATTACCTTTCGAGATATGTTGAAGACATTCTTCAATCTCGTGGAGCTGTTCGTCAGGGAATAAGGTGTGGAAGACGACTAAGGTGGTCAGCAACTGGATTTTCCGAACCCTTCTTGTCATGGATTTTTAGATCGAACTCTTGTAAGAGCAAGATCTATCTTAGAAGCCTTGGCTTCACATCCTTCTTTGTGAACAAGTAACGGATTGCTGAATGATCCATATAGATTATCACCTTCGCACCTATAAGATAGGAACAAAATTTTTCAAAAGCATAAACTACGGCTATAAGTTCTTTTTCCGTAGTAGCATAATTCAATTGAGCTTCGTCTAGCGTCTTGCTAGCATAGTAGATAGTGTGGGTACGACCATCTTTCTTCTGTCCAAGTACAGCTCCTATAGCGACGTTGCTTGCGTCGCACATAATCTCGAAAGGAAGAGTCCAATCGGGTGGTTGGATAATGGCTGCTGAAATCAAAGCCTCTTTGATCCTGCAAAAAGCATCTAAACATTCTTTCAAAAACTCGAAAGTTACGTCCTTCATTAAAATATTAGTTAAGGGTTTTGAAATCTTAGAAAAATCTTTTATGGATCTCCTATAGAAGCCTGCATGTCCTGAAAAGCTCCTAACTCCTTTCACCGAGGATGGAGGAGGTAGTTTCTCTATAGTTTCTATCTTGGCTCTATCAACCTCTATTCCTCTATTCGATATTAAATGACCTAACACAATTCCTTCGGTGACCATAAAATGACACTTCTCCCAGTTTAAAACTAAGTTAGTGTCTTCACATCTCTTAAGGACTAGTGAAAGGTTAGAGAGACAGTTATCAAAGGAAGAATCATATACCAAAAAGTCGTCCATGAATACTTCCACGATATTCTCTACATACTCCGGAAAGATTGCCATCATACACCTTTGAAAGGTGGTTGGAGCGTTGCATAAGCCGAATGGCATCCTCCTATAAGCAAACGTACCCCAAGGGCACGTGAAGATTGTCTTCTCTTGATCATCCGGGTGAATGGGAATCTGAAAGAAACCGCTATATCCATGTAGATAACAAAAGTAAGAAAGTTGGGCTAACCTTTCCAACATTTGATCAATAAAAGGAAGGGGAAAATGATCCTTCCTGGTGGCCACATTCAGTTTACGGTAGTTGATGCACATTCTCCATCCCGTAACTGTCCTTGTGGGAATAAGATCGTTGTTCTTATTGGCAACAACAGTAATGCCTCCTTTCTTTGGTACCACCTGCACGGGACTCACCCACTTGCTATCGGAGATAGGAAAGATGATACCTGCATCAAGTAGTTTAAGGATTTCTTTCTTCACGACCTCTTTCATGATCGGATTTAACCGTCTTTGAGGTTGACGTGAAGGTTTGTAATCCTCTTCCATTAAGATTTCATGTATACATAGAGAAGGTTTAATGCCTATCAAGTCATCAATAGTATAGCCTAATGCTCTCATATGCTGCCTTAGAACATTCATAAGCTTCTCAAGTTCATCATCATTCAAATTTGAACTAACTATGACAGGATATGTAGAGTTAGGCCCAAGGAATGCATACCTTAAGTGTGTAGGGAGTGGCTTCAATTCCAATGAAGGAGGTGCTTTGATTGATGATTCATGACCATCTAATGTCATGGGAGAAGCCTCTGAAGGTGAGGGAAGTGCGCTATTAGAGTTGAGAACAACTGCAGTCAAATTCGTAGAAACTTGAGAAATCACCGATAAATCGTCCCCCTCTGAAGAAAATCGGCCGATTTTAGGGGCGAATTTTCTTCCTGTTGTCAAAAATCGACTTGCCTCTTCAGAAATCGTGTGATTTATTTTGTGTAGGTCGATTTTTTTCACAATTTCCGGGGTTATTTCCAGCTCTTCAAATCCTGCCCCTGGCTCTTCCTCTGCATCTTTCAATACTTTTACTTCATCATCACAATCATGCTCTACTCCTTCCTTCATGATACTCATACTAAGAACCTTTTGAAGTGGATCTTTCATCAAGATCAAACTCACCACTTCTCTAGACTCTTCTTCATCAAAGATGTTAAAAACATCTTCTCTCAAAGATGGCTCTTTGATTAAAGAGGAGAGTACAAACTCCACTTTCTCTTCACCTATATTGAAGGATAGCTGTCCATTTTTGCAATCTACCATGCATCCGGAGGTTGCAAGGAATGGTCTCCCAAGAATGATGGGAACTAGATAATCTGCAAGGATGTCAAGAATGACAAAATCTATAGGAATGTAAAACTTACCGAGTTTTACGGGAATGTCTTCGATTATCCCAACATGCCTGGTGATGGAACGATCGGCCATGTAAAGTGTCATCTTCACCGGTCTAGGCTCTCCTAGACCAACCGCCTTGCATAAAGCAAGTGGTATGATGCTCACGCTTGCTCCAAGGTCGCAAAGTGCATCGTAAGTAACCTCTCCTAAGGTGATGGGTATGCAAAATGATCCTGGATCACGCAGCTTAGGTGGCATGTTCTCCGTCATCGTCTTGATGAGTTCGGATGACTCCGTGCTCATCTTGACTTTTCCAATATCTTCTAACTTACTCTTGTTAGAGAGGATTTCCTTTAGGAATTTCCCATAAGCTGGCATACCTAAAATTGCATCCATAAAGGGTATATTAATATGCAGCTTACTCATAAGATCAATAAACTTACCGAAGTGTTTATCTAGACGCGGCCACGCTCTAGATTGAGGAAAAGGTAGAAGTGGTTTGTAAGCGGGAGGAGGAACATAGATATCTTCCTTCTCTTTTTCCTTCCCTTTTCCAGTGGTGGTCTCAACTACTTTGGGTTGAGGATCGGTGGTTGTTACACCACTTATAGTAGTGATTGCCATAACCCTTCCCTTTGGGTTGTCTTCCGTCTTTCCGGGAAGTTTCCCTTGATCTCTAGGGACTTCTCCAGCCTTGCTGAATACTTGGTTTTCTAAAGCTTTGTGAGCTTTATCAACCAAAGTTATGTAACTCTCCAACCCTTGGAGCTTTCCTAAGATCGTCTCCAGCATGGAATCGGGCTTCTCCTTCTCCGTCTTGTTCCATCCATTTGATGATTGCTCCTGGCTTTTCAAAGGAGTAGAAGAAGATGGAGATGTTAAAGCTTTTTCAGCATGTGAATAGGGATTACATGGATTTTGTTGATTGGATCTCCAATTGTTGTTGTTGGAGTTCCTGTTGTTATTATTCCAGTTGTTGTTCCGGTTGTTGTTCCGGTAATAATTCATATTCCCATGGTGGTTGTTGTTGTTGTTGTTGTTCTTTCCTAAGTAGCCAACATCTTGCTCCTTTGACTTTTGAAGGCCAGCTCTAATGATTTCCTTCAACTCCTTGATTACGGTGTTGAGGGAGAATATTTGAGTTTATGCAGCTTGTGTTAGCTTGACTCCCGGTTCTACCTTCCGGTGGGAATACTTCTCAATCACTTGGGCTTGCTTCTCAATGAAGTCCCAAGCGTCATCCTCTCTCATGTCCATGAATGTACCACAAGAGAGAGATTGGAGGTTGAATTGTGTGTCCACGTCCAACCCCTTGTAGTAGATCTTCAATAATTCCAGCTTTGAAATACCATGGTGTGGGCAATCCAATAAGAGATCCTGAAACCTTTTCCAAGATTGAAAGAAACTTTCATTAGGTTTCATAGAAAATGCATTAATCTTACCTCTCAATTCCGCTGTTTTGGAGGGCGGAAAGAACTTGGTGAGGAACTCCGAAGATAGATCCTCCCATGTGTTAAGCTTTCCAGCTGGAAGAGCTTGATACCAAGATAGAGCTTTGTCCTTCAAAGAGAAGAAGAACGGCTTGATCTTGTAGTTGTTGTTGGTGGCCCTTTTCGGCTTCAATGTCTCAATGAGAATCTCAAAATTCTGCAAATGTTGGTGTGGAAATTCAGCGCTCGTTGCACCAAATTGACTTTGGCGAACCATGGTGATAACTTGTGGGCTAAAACTGAATTCTTGGATATCCTCAACTCCGAAATTCACACCTAGGCGGCGTGGTTGCTGAATCGGATCCATTCTTTGCCCAAGAGTCCTTGGTTCATCCCCTTCATGAGCAACTCTCACATCACCAACGGGAATGCGAGGAACAACCGGTGGTCTAGGATTGTTACGAACGGGATGGATCACCGGATCAATGTCCTCAAGTGGTGGCATATCATCATCCTCATCATCGGATGATTCAACTCTAATGGACTTAGTTGGTTTCTTGACCTTCTTCTTCTTGGCGTCATTCAACTCCAACTTCATGTCCAGCATCATAGCCTTAAGTTCATCAATTTGGAATTGATGACTTGTTAATTCTTCTTGACGAGCCTTTTCACTCAACTTAAGTTGAAGTTGAGCTTCATCCAACTCCTCTTGGATGTTTCTCTCATTATTTTCAGCGGTCTTTTTCTCCTTCAATTTTCTTCGTAAAGTTTTCTCCAATTCGGGATCAAAAGGAACTAGATCTTTGGTAGATCTAGTCTTTTGCATATACCTAAAGAATGTAACATCCCAAATCCGCGGGACTCGGGGCGCTACGGGTTGGGACCTCACAATGGGTTCCAGACCCTTAGCTTGACAACAATTTCACCGAATCTTGCAACAAGGCACAAATAAAGGCCAAAACCGAAATACATTTTTATGCAATGTAAGAAAACCCGAAAGAAAACAAACAACGGACTTCAGCCGAAACAACTACAAAGACCCAACGCCATACATGCGGCATAAAATGATACAATATACAAAAATCCAAACATGACTCCAACCAAAAATCCCTCCTAAAATGTACGGAACCCCGGCTGCCCACTCTTCCGGATCTCTCGGCCGCATTCCTAACCTGCAAGGCAATCTACAACAATCGGTATAAAACCGTTAGCTAATGTTCGCAGCATTAGAAGCAAGGTGAAGGCACATACACACATACATCAAAATAACACATAACATGCTCAAAACACACAATTCGGGTTATTATCTTTTTATTATTAGGTCATATCCCGTTCTAATTCAACTTCTTTTGTGACACGAGAATCTCTCGAAACTCGCCTCGGTCCCCACTTACCGCATGGAACGGTACGGATGCATCTGACCGTCTAACCACACGGGCTAGTCGCCAAGAAACTCCTAACTCTACTCAAGAGCTAGACAAGTTGTCACCGCCCGTTATCATACACTTGGGCCAAATAATATATATAAAGGTCGATAATCCTATTCCTGTTTTATAAGTTATAATGAAAGCAATAAAACACACACCACCAAACACGCATCGAATCTAATACATACAATACGAGCTAAGTAAGTCCGGAGACTTACCTCGTCACCACACTCAACTCACGACACTCTCGCTTCCTATGGGAGGAAGCCCATAACCTGCTCACAAGAAGATAACTATATCAACAACAACCCATTTACAATAGAAGTCTTAGACTTCTATACAAATGATCTATGCAAGACCATTTGACTCTCAACACAAGCTAGAAGTCCTAAGACTTCTAAACTCTCGGATCTCTCAAGATCATAGCTCACAACGCAACTAGGATAACATGCCTAGTCCAAACAAACTCAACGGTAACAACACCATGCTGGGATAAGCATATCCTAGCCCATAAACTCAACAACCATATACTCCAATGCTCAAACCTCACAAGCCTCACAAAGTGACATCAACACCTTAAGTCATAAAACATTTCACAATCCTCAAACACTCACCTAAGGTCCGTAACCACTACTTGGTAATCACTTTAAGTTGTCCTAGATTATCCAACCTAGCATGGTACTAATACTAAACATAACTAAAACGAGGAAGAGGTACTCACACAAGGTCGATGGCGGAGGACGATCTACAGATATGGAGAATGGATTCGTTGGTCTATACGAACCGCTTCCGGACCTAAGACCAAGGCTAAGGAAATTTAGCTTATATGCTAAATTTGATTTCAAATATATATAATATATAACTCAAATGTAAAACTCGTTTTTCAACCGTCAACTTTAAAATCCCGTAATTCCCTTCCGGGGTAAAAGTACAATACAAGAAACTTGGTCATAAAAACCTTGATTAAAACCTTGACCCGTAAACCGAAATTAATCCAACAAGGTCACAAGTTTAAAAACCGTCAATACATTTTCCGGACACAATATACAACTTTAGGAATTTGTGCCATCTTCCGTAAATAAAACCTTGGGCCAAAATCTGTAAATAATTCCAGCAGGGGCATAAAGTTCAATTCCAAAAAGTTGGGTCAAATATGTATATACAAAAGATGGGTTTCAATCTGTAATACACCATAAACGAGGGGGCTGAAATAAAAACCCTAAAAAGAAAGAGGAGCCTTCTTGTTCAGTCGATACTCGCTGCAGGGGAGAGGAAAAGAGCAGAGGAAAAGAGCAGAGGCGGCGGCAAAGAGCAACGCAGGTGGTGGGGAAAAGCAAGGCAGCGTCGAAGGACCTGCAGGGGCGGCGAAGACCTCCGGTGGCTCAAGGCAGAAGGCGGGGCAGCGCTTTCAGGTGTCGGCTTCGATAGTTGCTTTGTTTCCCCGATGGCAGGTTCCACAAAAAGAGAGGAGTGCAGATCTGGAGATGCAGGGAGTGGTTGCACTTGCGTCTCCGGCACTTCAAGGCGGATCCTTGGTGGTGTGGCTTCTCCGGCGGCTGCACCGAGACGAGAAGAGGAAGAAACAAACCAAGGGAGGGTTGGCCTCGATCGGTCGTCTCAGGGGAAAGAGAGAGGGGAAAAAGGTTGGCGGTTCAGTGGTGGTTCGACGGGGAGAGGAACCAACAAAGAAAAGTTGGGCAGTTCATAGCATAAGGTGTTGCTAGGTTGGCTCCAGCAGGGCTTATCTTGAAGACGGTAGATGAAATAGCAGGAGCCTCTAGTGTTGATAAAGGAACCAAGGGAGAGGTGAGTTGAGTTGAGAGTTAGGAGAGGCCATGGTTGTTGCTTGAGAAGTTCAACAGAGACTTGAGTGAGATAGGATGAGTGTCGTCGGTTAGGACAGTGTAGGGTGACAGGCATCCAAGAGTCTGGCTAGGGAGTAGGCAGCTGTTGCTAGATGGACAGTCTGCGCGGGAGAAGCAAGCATAGGAAAAGGTCAGAGGCGAGATGGCTCACGTCACCAGCCAGCGGAAGAGAGAGAGAGAAAAAAGAAAGAAGAAACAAAAGGAAAAAGAAAAGATAAATAAAATTAATAAAATAAAATAAAATAAATGGGATTAAACTCGATTGAAAATAACCGGTTCGGGATTTCCGGATCGAAAAATTTTCCGAACATTTTCCGAAGGATAAAATACGGAAAAATATATATATGGATCAAACATAAATATAAACTCGTAAAATATACTTGAAATACCAAAAACTATTCTTGTAAATTTATTTCACGATATAATATAATAATTTAAACACGTGAAATGAAATATATCGATAAAAGCCGGAGAGATAATTATCGCAAACGCGCCTTAAAAAAATTGGGCCGTTACAAAGAATCTGCAAAGATCACTCAAGTAGACAAATCAAATCACAAGAACAAGAGCGCCCAAGCTAGACAACCGAAAACCGAATTTGGTCTAGACCAAATCCCCGACAACGGCGCCAAAAACTTGTTCACTCAAAAGTGTGCGTCACTAGTTTTAAAATTTATATCTAGAACTTAAAGCAAAGCGAACCCGCAGTGTACGGATCAGCTGTAGTAAGGCAAAAAATTCCATAGTCGAACTTAGAGATTTGGTGAGAATAAAATCGATTTCAATTATCTAACAAAGTGCAAAAGCTTTTGTCATTAATAAAGGAGGTAAATGATTCCAAGGATTCAAGTATCCGACTGCGGCTTTCGATTCAAGACACTTCTAAATATCAAAGGGCATAGTTTATATTGCCAAGGTTATGTGTTTCAAAGGTAGATATCGTACGGTGAAGTTCCGAAACCTATTTGTCTAATCCAAAGGCTCTCTCTATAAAGGTTGTTGAGGCTGCAATATAGAAAGGTCTAGGGATAAGAATTACACTCAAACTAACTACCCAAAACCCCAGGATGTGACTCTCCAAGGCAAAGATAGAAAGCACACTCGAACCTTAATAAAGGATGTTGAGTCTCTCTATGACCCAAATCTTGTGATCTTAATCTATTAAATGTAGAATCAATGATGAAGTCTCTTCACACACTTAAATAGAGGTTAAAAAGGTTAAGCAAGTTTGGGATTTAGGCAAGGATTAACTTTGATTAAAGAATAAATCAATTAAAGACCGTCAGGGAAATAAATCGACAGGATCTTAAGAAAATTGTCCGATTGTCCTCAAGAACAGGGAGATTTTCCTGTTGGTCGCAAAGTTAAAATCTAAACTCTCAGGGTCCAAATGGTTAAATGAGTTCAGTCTATCATCAACTATTCTCCCCAGAATCACAAGGGTTTTAGCCAACATTGAATGAATAAATCAAATAAACCCGAACTTTGAATAAAAACTCAATAATCTCCAAATCTGTAAACCAATCTCAAATCCAATCAAAATATCTCTCAAAATACTCAGTAATGTGTTCAAAAACACAAGAATCGCAAAGGAAACAAAGAATCTCACACTAATGACAAAGATTGACTTCCCGGCACTTTCCCTTCAATCTCCCTCCAGGAATCTTCAATCTCTCTCAATTGTGTAAATAATTCCCGCTGCGAGCTCCCGATTTTCGTTCCTAGGGTTCCAATGTATAGTTCATTGCTAATGGGCCGCTTGGCAAAACACTTCTCAAGTCCACAAGTGATGGGCTTTGATTTGTGTTAATTCTTGGGCCGAAAGCTAAAAAAATTGTGCTATCCAGTTTACAAAGGAAACCGCTCGATTTTTACAAAGATAAATCGTCCGATTTATGTACAAATTGGCACGATTTTCTTCAACAGAAAATGTTCGTCTCTTGGCTTGTTTCCTTCCTCACTTTTGTGACTCTTTTACACAACTCCTTTGCTCTTTGTGATTTCTCTAAGACTCCTTAAGCTTCCCTAATAGCCTTAGATGCTCCTTGCTCCACTTTTGCTTCCAAATCCACCGTATTTACCTACAATTCAACCAAAACTCGTGTAGAACTCTATTTCCGGAATATAAATGAATAAAGCCTAAAAGGTACACAAATTCTCTCTAAATGCAAGGTAAATCGAGGTAAACCTCTACAATATGCATGATTATAATGGTATATAATTCATGTCATCGGCCTCTCCAACTAATAATGCAATGGTGCTTGTTAAGTTCTTTAATCGAACTATTTTTCCAAGGTTTGGGACACCCCGAACCATCATTAGTGACGGAGGATCACACTTCATTGCCCGTCGATTTGAAGCTCTACTAGCTAAGTATGGGGTGACTCACAAGATCGCCATACCCTACCATCCGCAAACAAGTGGACAAGTGGAGATTTCTAATAGGGATATCAAAGGTATTCTGGAGAAGACGATGTCAAAGACAAGGAAGGATTGGTCACTAAAGTTGGATGATGCATTGTGGGGGTATAGAACGGCATACAAGACTCCCATCGGCACAACACCATACAATCTCGTGTATGTGAAGTCTTGTCATCTTCCAGTGGAGCTAGAACATAAGGTGTATTGGGCTATAAAGTGGTTGAACTTTGGCATGAAGGAAGTGGGAGAGAAACGTCTCTTGGATCATAATGAGCAAGAGGAACTCCGCTTGAACTCCTATGAGAACGCCAAGATCTACAAAGAAAGAGCGAAGCGTTGACATGATTAACATATCATTCCAAAGGACTTCAAAGAAGGAGACCTTGTTCTTCTTTACAATTCCAGACTTCGACTCTTTCCCGGTTAACTTAAATCTCATTGGACAGGACCTTATGTAATTAAACACGTTTTTCTCCATGGTGTAGTTGAAGTATGGGGTGAGAAGTGCAGAAATTTCAAAGTGAATGGTCAACGACTCAAGAAGTACTCACTGGAACTCCAAACTGAGGAAATCGCACCGATTGTCCTCATTTAAGCATAAAGGAACGGTCTAGCTACGGACCTAAAACAAAGCGCTTCTTGGGAGGCAACCCAAGGTATTGCATTCTCGCTTCTGTTTTTGTTTTCTTTCTTAGATTTGATTAGAGTAGTTGTTTTCTGTCGATACCTTCTGGTATGTTTGTGTCTTTGGATGCCAGGGTTAAGAAACGAGCAAAAGAAGTGAAGAAAGCCGAAAGAAAGACAAAACTTGGACTTTTGGCAAGAACAAAGGATTCTACGGTCAAAAAGGAAAAACCACGGCCGTGGTTTGCCGAATTTGAAACGTGGAAAACCAGGACGTAGCCAACCAAATAAAAGAACCACTTTCCACGGGTGTCCGTACGTTTCCACGGCCGTGGAAGAGTCCGACAGGCCGTGGTTTTCAAGATTTTTACGGGCCTATATAAGTTCTTCTTCTTCACAATTCTCTCACAAAATCAACCCCCTTCCATGCCCAAAAACCACCAATCTCCTCAATACCGTACTTCTTCATTCGGTAACTGTTTTGCGCGATTCTTCGGCCCAAATTGAAGCAAATTTGATTCTACAAAG
Source organism: Fagopyrum homotropicum (assembly GCA_033239125.1). NCBI lineage: Eukaryota > Viridiplantae > Streptophyta > Magnoliopsida > Caryophyllales > Polygonaceae > Fagopyrum > Fagopyrum homotropicum. The sequence continues at coordinate 111,733,265 of BSWB01000002.1, forward strand.
GATTATAGCAACAAACTGCACGAACATTCAGCAATCGGATGTGAATTTGGATTTTCTCAAATCCAAACCCTAGGTTTTCTCTCAATCTTCTCTTTCGTTGATTTCATTCGTTTTTCTTGAAGATTTTTAGGAGAACTAGACGGAATTGAACTTAGAAGTAGTTAGGATTGCTGTTGTTGTGTTTGTTGTTGAATTGCTGAATTTTTGAGTGAAAACGAGAGATTCCAAGGGCAGCCGTACGTTTACACGGCTGTGGAAATCGAAGAACAGGCCGTGGTTTTGGTGATTTTGGTCGAAAATGTTTGGAACAAGGAAATCGAACCGGAACAAGAAACAGAAGGGTGTTGGGTCCTCTTCCCAACCCCTCCCATTATCCCACCAACCCCTAGAGTCCCTACAATCCATGAAGACTACCTTGGAGCTTTTGAAAAAATCCATAGGCGCAAAGTGATAGCTCCTAGGTATATTGTACTTGAGGCACTTGAGGAGTTGAATGTTGTGGAAGACTTGAGATGGATGTTGGATAGGGCTAAATTGACCTTGTTTGCTAGCATTAGGGAAGATGCATATGAGGAGATTACGAGGGAGTTCATTACTTCCTTTGAGCATAGCGCTGTTAACCAAACGGTGTCCTTCCGGTTGATGGAACGCAACTATAACTTGTCTATTGCTCAGTTCTGAGCATTGTTTGGGTTTATTGATACGTTCAATGGGACATTCCCTAAATGTGTTAGACCTAATGAGTTTTGGGGAGAGATTGCTATGATTGTAGGCCATGAAGACCGTCGGCAACCGGCCTCAAGATAGCCCATAGGATCCTATCCAAGTGCCTTTTCCCAAGGACCGAGACTCCCCAAAAGCGCAAGGTTGATGAGCTTTTCATTCTCTATTTTATGATCGCCGGTCACTCTCCGGATTGTGCTACTATACTTGCCTCCACCCTTAGCAAGATCAAGAACAAATAAGCGGGAAACATTGACTATGGAGGGATTGTGACTTATATTGCCAAACAGTTAGGAGTTGATTATTCGGCATGTGAGAGGGTGGCTGCTGCGAGGCCTTTGAGGCTTCATGGATTCATGACTTGGGGTCTCTTGATTCCCCACCACCGAGGTCCACCTAATGTTTTCATGCCTTGAGAAGACAAGGGAGGTAGAGGTATCCCATGGAGTGTTGATTATTACCTTGGGAAGAGCCGGCATAACTAGAAGGCTACGTTCGTTCCTATGCATGCAAACCTTTTAGGAGCTCCACCTTACATTCCCGAGGATTTACCTGCTGAGGAGGCTTATGATGATGATGTTGCTGATGTGGAGATGGGAGGTGATGAGTTCCCGGATGTTGGAGGTGCTGAGGGAGCTTTTGGAGATTTTCCGGGTCAGTCGGCGGATTTCCGGGAGCCTCCTAGGAGATCCACTTACCACCAGCGGCCTTCCGCTTCTTCCTCTTCTAGACGTGTTAGAGCGTCCTACGTGGATGGAGGGTCCACCAGCTTGGATGGACCAACAACCGGCTTGGATGGGTGCTCCTCTAGCTTGGATGGGAGCGCCACCGGATTGGATGCAGTATTGACCGGCGTGGATGGATGAGCAGCCGCCATGGGTATCCGGACTTACGCAGCGGATGGATCGCCTAGAGACCCGCTTTGACGAGCATGATGGAGAGCACAAGGAAAATGCTAGGATCCTCCGTGACGTCTACCGGCAGCAGTTTGGGCGTCCATTCGACCCCAACTTCTTCCCATATCCACCACCGCCTCCTCCGGAGTGAGATGACATGCATGCTCGAGCTACCCACCACTACCTTTGTGAGTTTTTCTTAGTTCTTTTTCTTTTCTTTTTTTTCTTACATTGAGGACAATGTGTAATTATAACTATGGGGTGGGGTATGACTCTCGTTGATATAATAACATGATACATTTGCTTTGCTTTATCCATGAACACTTGCATCTTTCTTTTTATTGTCACACGTTTCCTTATTGCATTGCATTTTTAAGCTTTGAAAACCCATTAAAATTTGAAAATTTTTGAAAATTATTGTGCTTCTAGGATTGGAAATGACCTCTATGATGAATCTACTTGTGGATTGAATTTTTGATGACGTTTATGTGCTTAAATTAAGTTGTGAACTATAAAGAAATTGAATACACTGTTTGATCTTTTTACAAGTTTCATAATGTCAAAGTTTTTGTTTTAATCATATTGAGGAATGAAGGTCGAAATCACAATATAAGTTCTTGCACTTCTTTATGAAAAGATTAAGTCACCTCGATTTTTCTTGCTTCTTCTTTATTCATTTAGCCCCTCAATGAAGTTTTTGCCTCTTTTACCTATCCGGGAATTAGGAAGAGTGTGAATTTTGGCATGTTTGATGTGGGAGGGCCATGGAAGAAAATTGTGCATTCAAAGTATAGAAAATAGGTTTGGGGAAGTCAATCTTGATGATGAGTAACTCGGCAATATTCACATAGCCGGGTGTTTGTGTCTTGCCAAAGTCGGATTGAGCGATATTTCTAACGGATTATGGTATGTGCATCAAGGGTTTGAGGCATCTCGAAATTGAGAAACGCCAATCTCATAGGCTTCGGTTTGTGTGCACCGTTGTTCATACTTCCAAAAAGTAAAGTCGAAAAAGAATTTTGTGCTGAAGAAGGAGAGCAAAGCTCTCATTGGTGGTTGATTCAAGTTGTAAAAGAAAAAAATTTGTATTGTTCCTTTTTCCCAGATTTGTGCACCACATTCCCTTATATGTTTCCCACCTATTCACGTTTCTCGACCTTTACTTGGAAGTCCTTAAGATCTTTGGAATGTTGTTTGGCTTGGTGATCTAAATTGGAATTTCACATGATTGATTTTGACATTGCTTTGGGTTATGATTTTTGTCTTGAAGTTTATGAAATATATGAGGTTTCTCTTACTTGACATGATTTGGTTTATGTACATAAAAGTTCTCAAGGAAATATGAAGCAAGATTTGAGGTTGATCTATTGATTAGAAGCACAATACCAAAAAGATTGTTTTACCTTGTTTTGCATTCATATTTCATTCTACCTTATGTTCTAGCTTTTGAAAACCTTGCTTGGCGACAAGCAAGAGGCAAGTATGAGGTATTTTGATAGCATGAAATATGACCATATTTTAGGCACATGTTTTAGTTGTTTTTCCCCTTCTTTTGTGTGTATGGATATGAGTTTGAAGCATTTATGAGCACATTCACCTATTATGTTGGTATAGAGATCTACACAAGCTTTGTTGTGTTTTTAGGTGAATAAAGGCTTGGATTGGAGCATATCTGGAGTAAGTAGGAGTATTTGATCATGCTAGGCATCAAGAGGATACATTGGAGGAGCTAAGGAAGGAGCATGATTTTAAGCTTTACAAAACAAAGGCTTTTATGAAGGATTTAGAGTTTCCACGGCCAAACATGAAGAACCATGGCCGTGGTTTATTTATTAAGGTCGTGGAAAATCATGTCAAGAGCAAGGAACTGGTTCCACGGTGCTTTCCACGGCCGTGAAAATTTTTTCTTGGCCATGATTCTTGTAACGGTCGCCACATGTCATTTTTGCCAGGTCAGCAACGGTCATTGAGTTTTTGTAACCCTACTTTTCTCCTATAAGAAGGCTGAAGAAAGGAGCAAAATGAACGTCTTGCATCCAGCGACATTTCGAGTCATTGCTTAGAGAGATTTTGTAGTACTTTATTGCGTATAGGGAAGATTTAGAGAAGGACACGTTTGAAGATTGCGTACTCTGGAAAGATCTTAGGGTTTCATCTTGAAGGCGGATTAACATCCCGTTGTTCTTTGTTCCTTGACATTTGTGAGAGATTCTTACCTTATTCTACATCCATTGAACGCAAGTTTCGATTATTGTGTTTGATAAACCTTTGTTTTGAGTTTATTATTGAGATCTCAAGGTTTTACCTTTTCTCCCTTTCATATTTGATTATTGATTTCTTTATGATGATTATTGGTTAAAACCCTTAAGCGATTCTAAGGTGAAGGGTTGATAGTTGTTGTAATATCCGGAATTTTTATTCCGTCTATTTCGGATATAAACCCGATCTCGATCCATCGATTCATATCCGTCTACTTAGTTAGACATATTATGATAAAATTTATCCTTTTATGTAGACCTCCTTCACATAAAATGATAGAACCTTTTATAAGTTTATCATTTTATGTAACTTACCTTCACATAAAATGATAGAGTTTTATAACCAATCCTAAACTGTAATATAATCCGTATCCGGTTATTCCGTGCATTCAATTTCGGGTTCTCGATTCCGGACTACAACTAGTACCGGGCTGCGACTCCCTTCACTCCAGCGCCACCTTCAGCCTCTGCAACCCAGATGCTGCAGCCTAGTAGCGCCTGTTGCCTTCTCCAGCCCAGTGGCGCCTGCTGCCTTCTCCAGCCCAGGGGCGCTTGCTGCCTTCTCCAGCCCAGTACCTAGCCTCAGCCTTACAGCAACTCCAGCCCGCTGCCTTGACCGCTTCAGCCCTATGCGCAGCCCAGAACCTGTGCCAGCCCAGCTAGTGGAGGAGATAACGAAGCAGCTTGCTTTGGCCCAGCCACAGGAAGGAGCAGTAGAAGCCGGCTGTTACGCTCTTCCAATTTCCTTCTTAACTGCTCTCTCTCTCCTACTGCATTAAACGCCTGAATTATCATCTCTTCCAACGGTTACATTTCATTCGGCAACCCAGAAATTTCGCACAGTACTGCACACAATTTCCTTCACCAATCGGCACTCTCTTCCGACTTCCCAATCGCCAGACGAAGCAGCAGCGAAGCAGACCATCCTTCTGTACACTTCCAGCCCTCCAACGACGCAGAGACCTACACTGAGTCTGGAGCCGTAACAGCGCACCCTACCTTCCTTCCTTCTGCACAACAGCAAGACTCTTCCGAGCTGGAAGCGCACCATCTTGGGTCGGATTCCTCCTGTGGATAGACAACGATCTTACAGCGGACAGGTGAACCTCTTTCCCCTCCTTCATCTACTATTTCCATCGAACTGGCCTCTCACGCCTTCTTCTTTGTGCCGGACTGACCCCCACAGATGTAGCAGCGAGACTACTTAGAGTTCCCTTGGGACATCAGTGAAACCTATTCAAACCTAATTCCAGTCCGGTAAGGAATCCACTTCTTGTTACTCCAGTTAATGACATAAGTGCAACTTAGGTATATGTACATTGTGACCTCCATGAGATTAGAACCTAGAATGTGTATGTGTACCGTTTTTTTTTGGGTTTAAAATGTTGCATTGGTGTGGTTTGGCCTTGAACAGGGTTAGGTTAGTGATAGGTAGCTGCTGAGTCGTATAAACAAAATGGTAGGACTGCTGTAATTCCATTTTTCTTTCAGCTTTTAAGTGAGAAACTAACTACATTGCCGACCAATGTTTGAGCGTTTGGATAAAGATCCACCGTTGAATTTTGGATATGTTGTAGACGGTTATACGTAGTATAGGGTATAAAAATTTGAGAGGAAATGAACGGTCGGATTAGAAACTATAAGCTTACAAAGTTGGGTAGCTTTGCAGTTTTGTAAACTTTGGGGATTATGGCTAAGTATAGAAATTTCAAGTGAGGTAGTCAACTTTGTGAATTTTTATAAGAATAATGGCTGAACAGTTTTGAGGAATTCTTGCTCCTAAGGGTAGATGGAGCATCATAGATGATCTACAGAATTAATTCAGAATTATATTAAGCTGTTACGAATTTTATATTTGGAATCGAAGTTAGGCCTTTACGATCTTCCGGAAAATAGAAACATAGGAAAAATGTCAGTTTGGAACCAAACGAAACTTTAGGAGTTAGAATATGATTTTAGAATCTCAAATAGGAGTTTAGACATGAAATTTGGAAATTTGGGAGTTTTGGAACCAAGGGTAAAATGGTCATTTTACCCTAAATTAATACTGTAACTAGTTATGTCTTAATACATTATTCGATCCTAGATGTCTTAGACTTCTAACTACGTAGGAGTGTGCTAATGCACTTATCTCCTTTGACAGGCAATTGAGTTGCTACAGTTTACAGAGCGAGTTGGTTTACAGAGAGTCGAGCTTTATATCAGGTAAGTCCTTTGGGCTTACTTAGCTGACTTCTAAATATGAACATGAATGATGATAGTGGTGTGTGATTGAAATGTGTAGAGAGATAGGTTGTGATATATATCTACCGACCTATACTTGGCCTAAGAGTAACTGTTCGCTCAAAAGGGTGTGCGTCAAAGTCTTAAATTTATATCTAGAACTCAAAAGCAAAGCGAACCCGCAGTGTACGGATCGGCTGTAGAAAGGTAAGAATTCCAGAGTCGAACTCAGGGATTTGGTGAGAATAATTCCGATTTCAATTATCTAGCGAAAGTATAAAAACTTTTGTGATTTAATAAAGAGAGAAATGATTCCAAGGATTCAAGTATCCGATCTAGGCTTTCGATTCAAGACACTTCTATAGGTATAGGACATAATTTATATTGCTAAGATTAAATGTTCAAAGGTAGGATTCGTACGATGAAGTTCCGAAACCTATATGACTAATCTATAGGTTCGCTCTATAAGGGTTGTTGAGGCTGCAATATAGAAAGATCTAGAGATAAGAATTATGTTCAAACTAACTATCTAAAACTCCAGGATATGACTCTCCAAAGTAAAGATTAGAAAGCACACTTAAAATCTTAATAAAGGATGTTGAGTCTCTTTATTACCCAAATCTTGCAATCTTAATCTATTAAATATAGAAACAGGTTTGAAGTGCATTCATACATTCAATTAGAGGGTAAGAAGGTTAACCAAGGTTGGGATTTAAGCAAGGATTAGTTTTGGTTTAAAGATTGATTCAATTAAAGTTCGTCAGAAGAATAAATCGCCCTGTTCATAAGAAAAATCGGCCGATTTTCCTCAAGAACAGCCCGATTTTTCTGTTCGTCGCAAAATTAAATCTAAACTCTCAGGGTCCTAATGTTCAATTGAGTTCAGTCTATCATCATCTAAGCCTTAATCATCAACTATTCTCCCCAGAATCACAAGGTTTTTAGCCAACCATTTTCAAAATCGAATCAAATTAATTATTGAAGAAGATATCGCAAAGAAACCAAATCTTGAACGAAAATTTCAATAACTTTCAAATCTGTAAAACAATCGTCAAATCTGTTCAATGTATCTCTCAAACAACTCAATTTCGTGTTCACAAACCACAAACAAGGCAATGGAATAAAGAAATCTCACAATCGAAGATCAAGAATGACTTTCCGGCAAAAGCTCTTCAATCTCTCTCCAAGAATTGTTGATTCCTCCAAAACGTGTAAAGATTATCTCATGCGACCTCCCCGTCTTCGTTCGTAGGGTTCTCTTCTATAGTTTCTTGCAGATGGGCCGTTTGGCAAAAACTCTCATCTAGCCCAAATTAATTGGGCTTTATGTCGTCTTTTTATTTGGCCGAATCGTGAAGAAAATATACTGGGTCGATTTTGGTGAAAAACCGTTCGATTTCAAGGTATGAAAATCGTCCGATTTTTATATACATTGGCACGATTTTCTTCAACAGAAAGTGCTCTTCCTTTGGTTCGTCTTCTATGCTTCTCCTTTGCAATTCCTTAGCCCTTTGTGATCCTCCTAAGACTCCTTTAGCTTCCTTAACATCCTTAGATGCTTCTTGCTCCATTTTTGCTTCCAATTCAACTCTATTTACCTACAATTCATCAAAATCTCGTGTAGACCTCTATTTCCGACAATTGATTGAATAGAACATAAAAGGTATGCAAAATCCCTCTAAATGCAAGGTAAATAGAGATAATGTGCTGTAATATGCATGAATATGATGTTACATAATTCATGTCATCAGTAACGGGCGGTGGCATTCTGCTCAGTTAGCTTGCGAGCGCTGGGGTTTCTTTAGGGACTAGCCCATACTCGGTTTGTAGTGATGCTACCGGCGGAGGTCAGCTAGACCTACACCCAGTTGGATAAGGAACGGAGGCGAGAGCTGTTAATAGCTCTCGTGCCACAACTTAAATTGAATAATGTGAATCACTTAAATAATAGATAATAAACGGTTGAGTGCCAGCATGATGTTTGTTTATTTTGTTTCTGCTTGTGTTTGTGTTGTTGTCATTCTACTTATATTTGGATAGTTAGCTAACGGGTGATATGTTGTGTAGATTTGCTACAGGTTAGAGCAGATGCCGAGTGATCCGGACGGTAGTGGTCAGCCGGGGTGTCATACTTTAGGACGTTTTACAGTTTCTCCATTTGTGGGTTTTTCAGTTGGACTTTGTTGCTTGTCGTTCTTTCCGTACTTTGTTATATTACGTTTTCCAACTGTTAGTTGTTCTGGTCAGATTCATACATGGTTAAGAATTATTTTATGATTTCTGGTTTTTCCTTATCTGTGCCTTGTTGTAAGATCTTGTTAAGTTGTTGTCAAACTGAGGTCGGGACCCACTGTGCGGTCCTAACCGGTAACTCCCTGAGTTGTAAAATTTGGGGTGTTACAACATGGTATCAGAGCTAGGTTGGCAACAATGGCACTAGAAATCTTCAAAAAGGTCATATAAGTAAATAAACAGAACCCGAAAGGAGTCTGAGTTTTCCAAAGAAGATTTTGGTTTTAAAATGCATACAGAGTCGGGTTGGGATAGAAAGTACGGATGACCACCACTACCTCTGCGGATCTCGGTATTCTTAGCATTATTATCATAGACTTTGACTATTATAATAGATTAGTTAGATTATAACTGTAGTCGTTACCATTCGTGCAGATGGCACGTACTAGGGCTGCACAAGTGACTGGCCGAGGTAGGGGTCGTCCCCCCTTCCCCCAGTCAGACAGGATCGAGTTGATAGCACCCCTGCTGTTAGAGGGCGTGGTCGTGGGGGTAGACCTCAACTAGGGAGAGGTCGAGGACGAGTTCCTCGAGAGGACCCACCTGCAGCAAGCATACCAAAGGCTGCTGTAGAAGAGGTAGCTGAGAGTGTAGGCCCCGAGGTCAGGCCTGAGACTGCCGCTAGGTCTGGAGCGCAAGGAGCACGTTCTACTGAGTCAGGACGTGTTTCTATTGGAGCATCGGAGTATAGGGAGTACAGAGCCTACGTTGAGCGCATGGAAGAAGCTGCCAGAGTTGAGAGACTTACCCAGGTACCACCGGTGGTACCGGCTAGGTCAGCTCAGGTGACACAGGGAGTGTCTCAGGTGCCGGCTGTATCTGAGAGGAGGGCTAATGCTGATAGAGCGCCTACTGGGTCTAGAGCACCGAGACCGGGTGAGTGGTTGAAGGCTTTCAACTCTCAGAAGGTTCCCTCGTTCAGTGGGGAAATAGGGCTAGAGGTGGAGCACTGGATAGGGAAGATAGAGACTGCTTTGGAGGCAATACGTTACCCCGAGGATCGACAGGTGGATTTGGTGCAGACCTGTTTTACAGATGATGCCCATTCATGGTGGCGTACCATTTGTAGCCGAGTCACCAGTTGGGAGCAGATGAGGAACATTGTTAGGGATAGGTACTGTCCTGTTTCGCTGAGGAGGGAGAGATTCCAAGATTTCATTGAGGCGGGATTTGAGGATATCCCGATTGCTGCAGCCATAAAGAAGTTTCAGAAAGAGTTGACCTTACTTGGACCATCTGCACCTCCAGAAGAGCAGCATGTTTACCTTTTCTCCAGGAGATTGAGAGAGAGTACCTGATCATACTTGGCTGGATTCCGCTGTGAGACCTTGTCTGATTATCAGGATAGGGCCTCTGCTTATGAGAGAGATAGGCCAGCTTCGAGGAAAGCAGCTCAGTCTAGTGGGCCGGATAAGCGGCAGAGGACAGGACATGCTGGTAGCAGTGCAGCAGTAGCAGGTTATGGTCGAGGACAGACTCAGGGGAGGTCCAGCTACCACTCTACAGTTCAGACTCCCAGTAGAGATCGATAGTGCTTTAACTGTGGTAGCCGTGATCACATCAAGACAGATTGCCAGAGACCACCTATCACTTGCTTCACTTGTGGGAAGCCGGGTCACAGAGCCACCTTCTGCCGTCAAGGTAGGGCCCCTTCCCAGCAGGGATCTTCTCCTGCAGGTGCTGAGAAGAGTGTACAGAGACCTCCTCGGTACCGAGCACCGAGTCAGCAGCAGCAACAGTACCGGGCCCCAGGGCATCCTGCTTCATACAGTACGGCACAAGGATCAGGTCGTGGCAGAGGACGTAGTAGTACCACTGACACTAGAGGAGGACCATCGAGAGTGTTCGAGCTGAGGAACACTAAGCAGCCTGCAGCACCTGCGACCACAGGTAATATTTGGATCCATGACTTACCTGTGCGAGTTTTATTTGATACGGGTGCTACGCACTCCTTTATATCAGATGCATGTGTAGATAGGTTGTCCTTAGCTATAGTAGAGGGTGTACCTTTTGTGGTTGGGTTACCAGATGGGGGCAAGGTTAGAGGATCCCGAGAGACTTATGACTGCCCTATTCATCTGGGAGGCCGGATTTGGTTAGTAGATTTTCTAGTTATGCCCTTAGCCCATGAGGACGTGATATTGGGGATAGATTGGATGACTAGACATGGAGCCGTCTTGGATATTGGTAGGAGGACTGTGACTGTCGCCACTGAGGAGGGTCACAGAGTGATATTCCGAGGTTGGGACCTCGGAAAGTCCGGCACAGTTATCAGTGCAGTGAGAGCAGCCAGATTGATAGCACAGGGTTGCGAGGCCTTCTGGTGCTATGCCATGAAGGAGCGTAAGAGCCCGACGGTAGAGGAGATACCAGTTGCATGCGAGTTTGCAGAGGTATTCAGTGACGACTTACCAGGGCTACCTCCACAGAGGAGTGTTGACTTTAGCATCGAGTTAGAGTCGGGTACGAGACCGATCTCGAAGGCCCCGTACCGCATGGCCCTGATAGAGCTGCTTGAGCTGAAGAAGCAGTTAGAGGACTTAGCAGAGAAGGGCTTCATACGCCCTAGTGTCTCCCTGGGGCGCACCAATGTTATTTGTGAGGAAGAAGGATGGATCGATGAGACTATGTATCGACTACCGGGAGTTGAACAAGGTCACCATCAAGAATAAGTATCCACTGCCTCGCATAGATGATCTGCTGGACCAGCTACATGGAGCGTCAGTATTCTCGAGGATAGATTTGAGGTCGGGTTATCACCAGCTGAGAGTGAGAGACCAGGACATACCTAAGACGGCATTCCGGACTAGGTATGGCCACTATGAGTTTGTAGTGATGCCATTCGGGCTCACTAATGCGCCAGCAGTATTTATGGAGTTGATGAATGGGATTTTCATTGACTTCTTAGACCAGTTTGTAGTGGTCTTCATTGACGACATTATGGTTTACTCTAGAAGTCGAGAGGAGCATGCCGGACACTTGAGGATAGTGTTACAGATCCTACAGGATAGCCAGCTATATGCTAAGCTATCCAAGTGTGAGTTCTGGATGTCAGAGGTGGCTTTCCTAGGCCATGTAGTGACTGCTGAGGGGATTAAGGTCGACCCGGCGAAGATTGAGTCAGTGTCCTCTTGGCAACCTCCGAAGAATGTTAAGGAGGTTCGCAGTTTTCTTGGATTGGCAGGGTATTACCGTCGGTTTGTGGAAGGGTTTTCCCTGATCGCCCAACCACTTACTTCTCTCCTAAGGAAGACTACTCGGTTCGTCGGGTCTGAGCCGTGTCAGCAGAGTTTTGAGGAGCTGAAAAGGAGATTGACGTCTGCTCCGATCTTAGCACAGCCTGAGGGTACAGAGGACTTTGTAGTGTACAGTGACGCATCTAAGCTGGGCTTGGGGTGTGTCTTGATGCAGAGGGGTAAGGTCATAGCATATGCGTCTCGACAGCTGAAGACGTATGAGGAGAACTACCCCCCCATGACATGGAGTTAGCTGCGGTAGTACATGCTCTTAAGATCTGGCGTCATTATCTCTATGAAGCGACCTGTCAGATCTTCACAGACCATAAGAGTCTGAAGTACATATTCACTCAGCGGGAGTTGAATAACCGCCAGAGGCGGTGGCTAGAGTTGATCAAGGATTTTGACCTTGAGATTCTCTACCACCCCGGAAAGGCGAATGTAGTTGCTGACGCTTTGAGTCGGAAGACGCCTCGGGAGAAGGCGATAGCTCGGTTGACTGTACAACCACAGTTACAGAGAGACTTAGCTTGGTTGGAGGTAGAGATCCAGTTCCCCGATACAGCTCATTAGTTAGCCACCTTAGAGTTACTTCCTGACTTGTTGGGTGAGATCCGACAGAAGCAGGAGACCTGTCCGACGTTGACCCGGATCCGAGACCGGATGTCACGAGATGAGGCACCTCAGTTCACTATCGGTGCCGATGGAGTGATGAGACGGCAGGACCGTATCTGTGTGCCATCAGACAGTGAGTTGAGACAGAGGATACTAGGTGAGGCTCATGCTACCCCTTACTCCGTACATCCAGGAGCGAGTAAGATGTATAAGGACGTGAGACGTTCCTTCTGGTGGGGTGGTTTGAAGCCTGATGTGGCCCGATATGTAGCCTAGTGTGCGACCTGTCAGCAGGTCAAGATTGAGCATCGTAGATCCGGAGGAGAGCTCCACCCACTTCCAGTACCACATTGGAAGTGGGAAGATATTTCTATGGATTTTGTTACCGGATTGAGGCTCATCAGAGGTTTTGATGCCATTTGGGTAGTGGTAGACCGGCTGACGAAGACCGCACGTTTCATTCCGATCAAGGAAACGTGGCCGGTAAGTCGTCTAGCAGAGGAGTTCACCAGACACATTGTGAGACTCCATAGAGTACCGAGGACTATCGTCTCCGACAGGGATGGACGTTTTACCTCGAGGTTTTGGCAGCAGGTACATACTGCTCTGGGGACGAGTCTCCACTTTACCACTGCCTACCACCCACAGACAGACGGTCAGTCTGAGAGGACCATTCAGACCTTAGAGGATATGTTGCGGGCATGTGTGCTAGATTGGGGACAGGTATGGCCAGATCATCTCCCACTGGTAGAGTTTTCATATAATAACAGCTGGCATGCATCTATTGGGATGGCACCTTACGAGGCCTTGTACGGGCGGAGATGTCGTACACCGTTGTGTTGGGATGACCCTAGCAAGGCTGATGGAGTAGTACTAGATCAGATACAGGATGACATCGCCCGGATTGCCTTAGTCCGGGAGAGGATGTTAGCAGCTCAGAGTCGTCAGAAGTCCTACGCCGACAAAAGGCGTCGACCTTTGGAGTTTAGAGTAGGTGTACAGGTGTGGTTGAGAGTGTCACCTACGAGAGGAGTTAGACGTTTCGGCATTAAGGGGAAGCTGAGTCCCTGATACGTCGGTCCATTTGAGATCTTAGAGAGAGTCGGAGAGGTTGCCTACCGACTAGCACTGCCACCGAGATTAGAGGGAGTACACCCAGTTTTTCATGTATCTCAGCTGCGAGAGTACATACCGGATCCTAGACACGTCATCAGTCATGAGGATCTGATAATCGAGCCAGACCACACTTTTGTGGAGTATCCAGTAGCCGTCCTAGAGCGTAGTATTAGGCGCCTACGTTCTAAGGAGATACCGATGCTGAGGATCCAGTGGTCTAGACGAGGAACTGATGAGGCTACCTGGGAGACAGAGGAGAGTATTAGACGTAACTACCCTGAGTTCTTTGCGGAGTTAGCCGCTACCTCAGTACCGACGGGTTAGTACCGAGACGATACCTTATATGACTTCTATGATTATATGTTTAAATGATTGTTTATGTTTATGTGCTTGATGACATGAGTAGTTTGCATGCTAGAATATAACTCTTGAGGAGAAATATTTTGGGGTAGATACCTTATTCTAAGTTTCGGGACGAAACTTATTTTTAAGGGGGTACTGATGTAATATCCGGAATTTTTATTCCGTCTATTTCGGATATAAACCCGATCTCGATCCATCGATTCATATCCGTCTACTTAGTTAGACATATTATGATAAAATTTATCCTTTTATGTAGACCTCCTTCACATAAAATGATAGAACCTTTTATAAGTTTATCATTTTATGTAACTTACCTTCACATAAAATGATAGAGTTTTATAACCAATCCTAAACTGTAATATAATCCGTATCCGGTTATTCCGTGCATTCAATTTCGGGTTCTCGATTCCGGACTACAACTAGTACCGGGCTGCGACTCCCTTCACTCCAGCGCCACCTTCAGCCTCTACAACCCAGATGCTGCAGCCCAGTAGTGCCTGCTGCCTTCTCCAGCCCAGTGGCGCCTGCTACCTTCTCCAGCCCAGGGGCGCCTGCTGCCTTCTCCAGCCCAGTACCTAGCCTCAACCTTACAGCAACTCCAGCCCGCTGCCTTGACCGCTTCAGCCCTATGCGCAGCCCAGAACCTGTGCCAGCCCAGCTACTGGAGGAGATAACGAAGCAGCTTGCTTCGGCCAACCACAGGAAGAAGCAGTAGAAGCCGGCTGTTACGCTCTTCCAATTTCCTTCTTAACTGCTCTCTCTCTCCTACTGCATTAAACGCCTGAATTATCATCTCTTCCAGCGGTTACATTTCATTCGGCAACCCAGAAATTTCGCACAGTACTGCACACAATTTCCTTCACCAATCGGCACTCTCTTCCGACTTCTCAATCGCCAGACGAAGCAGCAGCGAAGCAGACCAGCCTTTTGTACACTTCCAGCCCTCCAACGACGCAGAGACCTACACTGAGTCTGGAGCCGTAACAGCACACCCTACCTTCCTCCCTTCTGCACAGCAGCAAGACTCTTCCGAGCTGGAAGCGCACCATCTTGGGTCGGATTCCTCCTGTGGATAGACAACGATCTTACAGCGGACAGGTGAACCTCTTTCCCCTCCTTCATCTACTGTTTCCATCGAACTGGCCTCTCACGCCTTCTTCTTTGTGCCGGACTGACCCCACGGATGTAGCAGCGAGACTACTTAGAGTTCCCTTGGGACATCAGTGAAACCTATTCAAACCTAATTCCAGTCCGGTAAGGAATCCACTTCTTGTTACTCCAGTTAATGACATAAGTGCAACTTAGGTATATGTACATTGTGACCTCCATGAGATTAGAACCTAGAATGTGTATGTGTACCGTTTTTTTTTGGGTTTAAAATGCTGCGTTGGTGTGGTTTGGCCTTGAACAGGGTTAGGTTAGTGATAGGTAGCTGCTGAGTCGTATAAACAAAATGGTAGGACTGCTGTAATTCCATTTTTCTTTCAACTTTTAAGTGAGAAACTGACTACATTGCCGACCAATGTTTGAGCGTTTGGATAAAGATCCACCGTTGAATTTTGGATATGTTGTAGACGGTTATACGTAGTATAGGGTATAAAAATTTGAGAGGAAATGAACGGTTGGATTAGAAACTATAAGCTTACGAAGTTGGGTAGCTAAGCAGTTTTGTAAACTTTGGGGATTATGGCTAAGTATAGAAATTTCAAGTGAGGTAGTCAACTTTGTGAATTTTTATAAGAATAATGGCTGAACAGTTTTGAGGAATTCTTGCTCCTAAGGGTAGATGGAACATCATAGATGATCTGGAGAATTAATTCGGAATTATATTAAGTTGTTACGAATTTTATATTTGGAATCGAAGTTAGGCCTTTACGATCTTCCGGAAAATAGAAACATAGGAAAAATGTCAGTTTGGAACCAAACGAAACTTTAGGAGTTAGAATATGATTTTAGAATCTCAAATAGGAGTTTAGACATAAAATTTGGAAATTTGGGAGTTTCGGAACCAAGGGTAAAATGGTCATTTTACCCTAAATTAATACTGTAACTAGTTATGTCTTAATACATTATTCGATCCTAGAAGTCTTAGACTTCTAACTACGTAGGAGTGTGCTAATGCACTTATCTCCTTTGACAGGCAACTGAGTTGCTACAGTTTACAGAGCGAGTTGGTTTACAGAGAGTCGAGCTTTATATCAGGTAAGTCCTTTGAGCTTACTTAGCTGACTTCTAAATATGAGCATGAATGATGATAGTGGTGTGTGATTGAAATGTGTAGAGAGATAGGTTGTGATATATATCTACAGACCTATACTTGGCCTAAGAGTAACGGGCGGTGGCATTCTGCTCAGTTAGCTTGCGAGCGCTGGGGGTTTCTTTAGGGACTAGTCCATACTCGGTTTGTAGTGATGCCACCGGCGGAGGTCAGCTAGACCTACACCCAGTTGGATAAGGAACGGAGGCGAGAGCTGTTAATAGCTCTCGTGCCACAACTTAAATTGAATAATGTGAATCACTTAAATAATAGATAATAAACGGTTGAGTGCCAGCATGATGTTTGTTTATTTTGTTTCTGCTTGTGTTTGTGCTGTTGTCATTCTACTTATATTTGGATAGTTAGCTAACGGGTGATATGTTGTGTAGATTTGCTACAGGTTAGAGCATATGCCGAGTGATCCGGACGGTAGTGGTCAGCTGGGGTGTCGTACTTTAGGACGTTTTATAGTTTCTCCATTTGTGGGTTTTTCAGTTGGACTTTGTTGCTTGTCGTTCTTTCCGTACTTTGTTATATTACGTTTTCCGGCTGTTAGTTGTTCTGGTCACATTCATACATGGTTAAGAATTATTTTATGATTTCTGGTTTTTCCTTATCTGTGCCTTGTTGTAAGATCTTGTTAAGTTGTTGTCAAACTGAGGTCGGGACCCACTGTGCGGTCCTAACCGGTAACTCCCTGAGTTGTAAAATTTGGGGTGTTACAGTTGTGGCATAGATGATGATAGATTGAACCAAAACAGATTGGACCTTGAGAGTTGCGAGAAACCTCGTCGTTGAGGTTTTCCACGGCCTGTTCTTGAGTTCCACGACCGTGGTTCTTCAAGATCCGACCGTGGTTTTCCTCTGTCGTACGTCCTTTGCTTTTGCTTGATCCAAAGTTAAATATTTGCTATAACCTAGCCTTGGCTTACCTTTTCTAGGTAGTAGTGTGACTCAGCATCCTCTACTTCGGTTTCGAGTGTCACAACCTTAACCGTTTTGGCTTATCTTTGATTCCCTTGGGTTTGGACATGGGTATTTGAAAGTAATTCTTATCCTTTGATCCTTTCTATACTGCAGCCTCAAAAACCTTTATAGAGAGACCTTTTGGGTGAGACATATGGGTTTGGCACTTCGCCGTACAACTCCCTACCTTAGATATACCTTCGTAATCCTGACTCTGTCCTTATATCCTTAAAATATATTGAATCAATTGCCGCAATTGGATACCTGAATCTTTAGAATCGTTGTTTTTCCAATTAATCTTTGTAAAAGCTTTTTACTTGCCTGACGATTTTACAAACTGAATTTGTTTCCCCCAAATCCCTGAGTTCGATACTCTGGAATTCTTGCTTTACCACGCCGATCCGTACACTACGGGTTCGCTTTGCTTTGATTTCAGTTTTATAAATTTTTAGACTTAGTAACGCACACTTTCGAGCAAACACTGACCACGTCCATGACCTGAGCCTCCTACTATTGTGCTGGCTGGCCCGGTCTTTGTCTTTGTCTCTTGTCTGACCCTCCAGACTGCATAGCTCTCTTAGGACCCAGTCGGTCCCTCTCATATGTTGAAGCCCGATCTTGGTAATCGGCTAAGGACTCACAGCGGAATCCTGCCAGATAGGAGCGTGTAGTCTCCCTCAGTCTCCGGGAGAACAGATACACGTGTTGGTCCACAGGTGGTACAACAGGACCCAACAACGACAGCTCCTCCCGGAACCTCCTGATCGTCTCAACTATCGGAACATCCTTAAATCATTCCTCTAAGAAGTCCAGCACTCAGTCTCTCCTCAGCGAGGTAGGACAAAAAGTCTCCCGCACAAGACTCAACAACTGCTCAAATCTGGACACTCCGCTTCGTACGGTCCTCCACCAGAACTACAGTATAGAATTATCGACCTTAGCTCCTTGAGACTTACCCGGTAATAAGGCTTAGGCTTGAGAGTAATGGAACATGAGACTTACTTGGTAATTGTTCTCATTAGAGAAACATCCAACTCCGAACAACCGCAACTTATCCTTTGATGTTTTGATTACATGAGTCCATTTCCATAACCGGAATTCCGAATCTCTAAAATCTGCATTTCTTACCTCTTATCACCTATCTTTGTGCTTGTGTGTTATTTGCTTGATTGTTTGCATATCTTTTGATCTTTGTTGATCACCTTAAAAACCGACCAAAAACATTGTGATTTTCATTTCTTTATTCCTTGTCTCATCTCTTAGTTTAGATTTGCACTATCTTTGATCATTGAATGGTTTAATTTCACCTCGGTCCTTATGTTCGACCTCGGAATACTTTCCGTTCAACGAAACGACTCAAACACTGTGGGTTCGCTAGGAGTTTAGGAGATTAGATCGAGTTGTAAATTTAAGACTTTGTGTACACGTTTTGGGCGAACGAGTTCCTGACACTCTTACCTTGGATTTGTCTTGCACTCAACTTCTAGCGTAACAGTGTTTGTACTAAATATAGAAATCTACACCATTTTCATGCTTGACTTGTTTGAACTTCTTTTCCGTTCAAATACATGCTCAAATTTTACATTTTCACAACTCAACATTCATACACAAATCAGCTTCTACATGTGTAAAACTCAACTCTTGCATTCAACATCCAAAACTGCACAAATTAGCTACTACATTCACGAAAAACAGATAATAAAAAGGTCAGTTGTCAAAACACTTCAGTAATAAAACTGAGAATAATAACACATTCACCAAACTATAAATTACCATACATATTATCATCATCTCTGAGTTACATGTCATGACTTACAAATACAGTTGGACATACATCAACAGACTACAAAAGCAAGTTGTCCTACGGTTGTTACATAACTGGATTTACAAAACACGTCAGACCCTTACATATGATCAAATTACAAGCATCCCAACAACAAAATGATCAAACCGTTACTACCTACTAATCATACAAGTTAATTTTAACCCTTACATGTGTAGTCCAACATCAACATCAAGTACATGAAGCCAATCAAGATCAAATTGTAATAATCGGTAAATTTTATTCCGGAGATCCGACCCGAGTTTCTAAAAATTGGATCGATATAGTTTCTAGATCCAATACAATCTTACCTCAATCCCTTCCGATCCATGAGAGAACACCGACCCATGAAGAAGCCGCCACGCATGCTTGCCGCAACCATGCATATTTCTCAGCGCAGTCGCGCAGACCTGATAGCTCACATCATATCTTTCCTAGCAACCTTGATTTTCTTTCCTTAAATTCCTCAACAAGATATACTTTGCCTTGTTTTGTTTTCAGGTAGATTGATGCCTCATCCTCCTCTTTAATGTGAACCTTAGACACATCTCTTCTCTCTTTCACATATGCTTTTCATTCCTCATCCCTTCCCTTCATCCTCTTCTCTCGATACAAGTTGCGACACCAGCCTCCATCATCTTCGGACAAGCAATAGTCATCAAGACCTTGTCCTACCTTCTTCACGCAACATCAACAACAACCGAAGACTCACTTCCCTTAGCCTTCTACATCTCCTCCTGTCAGACACATGAGTATCAATGAAGGTAATCACCGCTACCTTCTCATCTTCTTGTGCATGTATACACAACAATCTTCACCTTACCTTTTGTCACACATCCAACAACTAGGGGATCAGGAGCATCCAAGCGAAGCCAAGGGTTCCCTTGTGTTTTCTGAATGAAAACAGGAACAACCAACACCATCCATCTCCCGCGGTCGCTCTTTCTATTCCTATAGTCGCAAAAACTCGCTTCCCATGGTCGCGCCTAACCTTTCTAGTAGTCGCGTACTTCCTCCATAGTTTGCAAGATGATGAGGATCCAACTTTGGAAACATATCTAGGTATGTTAGACTCCTCCTTTTTGGCTAAAATTTTGATATGTTGTGGTTGAGTTATTGTTGTAGATCATATCAAAATTGATAAGAATCTAGTGAGTGGTTTAGGAGTTATGATGTTCCTAAGTTGAGACCTTAAGCAATTTTATGGATTATGTTGAAAGATTCTAAAACTAGTTGTGATGTAGTTTTTAGATCCAATTTTATTCGGGTTAGACATTTCTGATGGACATGAATTTTTGATAGGTTTTCATCATGGAAAATTTTTGGATCAATCCAACGGTTACATTTGGACTTGAGATATCAAGAAGTAGGGTACAAACTCAGTTTCTAAAGGGGAAGGAAATTTGGCTAAGTATGAAATTTAGTGTTTTGGAGACCACTTCGGGAGTTTGGGTGAATCTTGTGGATTAGTTTTCTTATGGAGTTTGACATCATATTCTTGGATTAGTAGAGGTTTACGAACCTTTGTAGAGTCTTTAGGGTTTTTAGGATCACCAAGGGTAAAATTGTCTTTTTAGGAAAAAGAGGCAATATAGTTTATTTTCTCAGATAGCCGTTGCCAACTTAGAAGTTGGAAAATTCTAGATGTTAGATATGTTATATTGATCCCTAGTTCTTTTATAATCAGGCGGTTATGATCATACGCATACAGGATCAAGTGATATCCTTAACCGCACTAGATTTGATAAAAGTAAGTCCTTTGGGCTTACTTAGCTAGCTTTCTGAATGTTGGTGTGGACTATGATAGTGGTATGTGATTTCTATGCATCCTAATTATAACTTGAGTAGGACAATATTGTTGTTAATTGTGGTCCAAGTGTATGTATAACGGGTCGTGACATTGATAACATGAATTATGACCTTAGTGTAGACATGAATATAGGTAGATTTTCCCTTTTTTTGCATGCATAAACATGAATCCATGAAATTTTAGTTTAACTTTGCATATTATTCTAGAATAGATGTCTAAACGGATTCTTGTCTCGTTTTCAGGAAATTCGGCAGATTTGGAGCGGAAATGTAATACATGAGGACTAAGGATCAAGGTGGATCATAATGAAACATGGTGGAGCTTAAAAAGAGAGCTTGGACATCACAAAAAGATCAAGCAAAGAGATAAGGAGAAGACGTGCAAAAGCAAAACCACGCCCCCGACAAAGTACAAACCGCGTCCGAGATTAATGACAAGATAGACCCGCAGTTTACCTATTTTTGGCCCAAGGCCCATGCCTTTCACCCCTAGATTTATTTCCTATAAACACCCATGCCGGCAGCAATAAAAGGACGTTCAACACATACTAAACGCATGAGAGACATAATTAAATCACCCGTTAGGTTACACTTAGAGCTACAACACTTTGGATTGAGAAGATTTGTGAAGATTTCTTGGAGAGGAAGACTAGTTCTTGATTTCATTCTTTTGGATTAAAGATTTTGACTCTGTTATTTGATTGCTTTTTCTTTTGGATATTGATGACATCTTGCTAAATGTTTCTTACTCTTCTTTTAATTTTATTGGTTTATGGTTTTCTCGAATTCTTCACATATTTTTCTTGATTTGAATATGTGTGTTTGTGGCTAAACCACTATGATTCTATGGTGATTGGCTGATGGTTGTGGTATAGATGATGATAGACTGAGCCTTTAAGTTTAGATTGGACGATTCTTGTTGATTTAACCCTCGATTTGATGAATCTCGGTGTGTTCTTGAGGAACCGCGACCGAGGTTTTCCTTAGAACAACCCGAGGTTTCTTTTGTTGATCCGTTTATGTTATATCTTTATACTTGAGTTTTAGATTGCCTAAATCCTAGTCTTTGTTGAGCCTTTCATGCCTTTAGTTCCCTCTAAGGCTTAATTCTAAGCTTGGGAAGAGACTTACCCGGTGATTCATTTTCTTAGTTACCAAAGTTGACAAGTTCTAGGTAATAAAGGATTCAAAACCCTTTATTAGGTTTGAGTGTGCCTTCTTCTTGCCTGAGTGAGCTTAACCTAAGACTTACCCGGTAAAGGCTAGTTCTTGACCTTTAGGTTGAGTGGTTGGTTTGAGTTTATGTTCCTTTCCTTAGAGCCTTGAGACTTACCCGATGATAGGAGCTTTACTTTGGGATAGTGGCTTGAGAGACCTCCCCCTGGATCATTCCTTACTTAAAACACCTTTCCTTAGAGATCTCAACCTTGTCATGGTTTTTATAAGTCTTGAATCGAAAACCTCAACCAGATGCTTTGATATCTAGAATCTACATTGCCCAGTTATCATATTATTCATTTCTATTATTTTTTTTCTCTTTCATCCTTTATTTCAGCATTAGTGTATTCTATTTTTGATTTATCACCTATTGATTTCACCTCAGTCCCTGAGATCGACCTTGAAATATTTGTTTTTACTGCAATTTGATCCGTACACTACGAGTTCACTTATTTTCTTTGGATTTTATTACAAGTATAGATTTAAGACTATATTAATTCATTTTACTACCACAACATGAACCTTGCATAGAGCTCTGTGAGAGAGGATATCTTGGAGTGCGATACTGTTGCGGCTGCTGACTTGAAGCTCGATACAGTGGAGGTCTCTGTCCACTCCCCGAATTACCTACAAGGGAAGAACCCTGTTGAGACGGAACCTTGCCCTGGAGGAAGAATATAGCTCGATGTCCAGACTTGCCGCACGTGAAACATGTCACTGGCGGTTTCTTACAGTTTTGTAGGAAGTGTCAATAACCTCTATAGTTATGACATTGTGGCTCTCTAGCTGAAGTTTGAGATATGGCTGAATGACTTTGTCGTCCCTGAGTTAGCCCTCGCCTATAACCGGATGCTCGTGCACCACTACTAGCATGTCATGTCCTCTGCCGTTTATCCGGCCCACCGGACCGAACAACTCTCCTAGGACCAAGTTTGTCCCTCTCGTATGCGGAAGATATGTCCTGATAGTCTATCAAAGACTCACAACGAAATCCTGCAATATATGAACGAGAGCTCTCTCTCAATCTCTAGGAGAATAGATACACATGCTACTCTTCAGGAGGTGCAACTGGACCGAGTAATGATATATCCTCTTGAAACTTCCTGATTGCCTCTACAATAAAAACATCCTCAAGCCCCGCCTTAATAAAATCCTAAAATTTCTCCCTTCTTAGCGCGCCAGGAAAAAATCTCTCTTTGATAATGCTCCTCATTTGATCAAAACTAGTGACTCGGCTACGAACGGTCCTTCACCAGTAATGCGCCTGCTCTTTGAATAGGGTTTGTACTAACTTCACATGTCGATCCTTTGGGAAGATGATTGACTCTAATGCGGTCTCAACGTGCCATATTCAGTGCTCCACCTCTAATCCTATCTTCCACTCGAAAGGTGGTACTTTCAAGTGGTTGAAAGTCTTCAACCACGAGTCTAGTCTCGGTGCTCTTGCCTCAGTCCAAACTTTGTCAACCTCCACTCCTCTCTCAAGTGCATTTGGCATCTGAGTCACCCTCTACGATACCTTAGCTGATACCATCGGTACTGGTGGTGTTGGGGAACGTCTCCTTGTCCTAATTATAGTCTCCTCCACTCGCTAGACATATTGTCGGTACTTCGATTCTCCTACCGAGACGCAACCTGACTCAATCGACCGTGCTCTCTGTGCTCCAGACCTAGCAACGGTCTCATTCCCGACCTTGGGAACCATACTCTCTGCAATCTCTTCCACTCCAGCATATGCCCCATTCGCTACTAGTGGATCCTCTCGGGGAACTCGACCCCGTCCTCTTGCTATTGGAGGTCTGCCCTTGTGCACGCCCTCTAATAGTAGGAGTCCTATCACCCATACCCCGACTATCTGAAGGAAGAGGTGGATGATCTCTAGCTCAACCCGTAGCTGGTGTAGCCCTAATACGTGCAATCTGCATGAGTTATAGTAACCAAAGTTATAATCTACTTAACTGGTCAAACATAAATTAAATTCTAATATATATACATACTAAGCATGCCGAGATCCGCGGTAGTAGTGGTGGTCATCCGTACTTTCTAAACCATCCCAACTATGCATGTGTTTGAAAATCAAAACCGTTTTGAAAACTCACACCCCTTTCGGGTTCTGTTTATTTATTTGGACCTTTAGAAGATTCCAAGTGTCACTATTGCCAACCTAGAGATTTGATACTATGTTGTAACACCCTAAATTCTCAAAACTTGGGGAGTCATAAGTTAGGACCTCACAATGGGTCGCGACCCTAGTTTGACAACGCTTTCACTAGATCTTACAACAAGACACAAATAAGGAAACCGAAATTCATAAAAAAATGTTTTAATGTTATAATGCAACTACATGATATTGTCAGCCAATTAAAACAACTTCGGATCACAATCTCTAAAAAGACATGTGAAGTAGGAAGACTAGAAAAAAGTAATCACCAAACCCATCCTATAGAGTACAAAGACTTGTCTTACCACTACTTCCGGATCACTCACTCGCTACTCTAACCGGTGGTAAGTCTAAACAACAAAATAATCAACCGTTAGCTAGCTATCTAAAAGTTAGAATAATAATTATATCACACACGCATGTCATAACAAAAATAAAACACTCATCATGCTTTTAAAGAATTCCATTTATTATCTTAATTTAAGTCATACACGTTACTAATGCAACTTATTTTGAGACACGAGGGATTCCCAAACCTCGCCTTTGTCCCCGTGTACCAACAAGAATGGATCCAATGCACCTCACCGTGTTTTTGTATGGCCTGGCCTAAGAGAACCTTCCAGACTCCTATCAGAGTCGGGCAGTGATGTCACCGCCCGTTATACATACACTTGGGCTATATAATTATAAAGCTCGTCCTATTCATGTTACAATTATTAAACACATAAACACACACCATTATCACCATTCAACTAACATCTAGAAGCCAACTAAGTAAGCCCAAAGGACTTACTTGAATCAAATCACAATTCTCGTTATCTTAAACTCGATCCGTGATAGCATGTATTATAGTCTATATTTTGGGATTGGTTTGGATGTTTTATCTTCATAAATCTGCATGTATGGATGTATATCCTTTGATCATTATGTTATTTTGTTTACCTTTGCAAGAATCAAGGTCTACACCTAGTTTCGTTATGATTGTAGGGAAAATAGCACGTTTTGGAACGATATGGAGCTAAGGAAGCTAAGGAGTCATTGGAGATACATTATGGAGCATTGAGGAGCTACAAGAAAGGCTCAGGAACCATGTATATGAGATGGAATATTGATTTTGGACCATATTAGAGAGATTGACGCTTAACTGAGATTCACCTCGGTTGGCTAAAGTTCTACCTCGACCGAGGTGATCTTCAGGATAGGCTGGACCGAGGCTAACTGATGACGGGATATGAGATCTTTATTTTTGGCTGAGATCTTCAATTTTTGGATAGTGAATATCATATATTTTAGGCTGAATTTCTAGAAGGAAGCAGATGCTTTTTGGCTGATTGTTTGGAGGTTTGGAAGATAGGAAGATATTCTAAGGAAGGACATTACCTTCTGAAGATATTTTATCTTAGGAAGGTGATTCTCCTATATAAAGAGGTTGATTTTCTGAAGATAAATTATCTTCGACTCTCATATTCAGGAAGATCGTGGATCATTGTTAACCAGAATTTGGAAGGAAGTTTTGAAGGTTGAAGATCAAGGAAGGAAGGAAGCTAGTTTGAAGGAAGTTTGAAGAAAGTTGTAAGATTTTATAAGTTTGGTTTGATTTGTTGTCTTTCTAGTTATGATTGAGGAACGCAGTTTGATTGTTTATTTGATTGATTTATTGAGACCTTTGTGTTAAGGTTTTCTTGTTTGAATATTGATTCCTTTCTTATATATTTGATTATTGTTGTCATGACGATTATTGGCTAAGTTCTTTATGCAATTCTAGGGTGATTGGCTGAAAGTTGTGGGTAAGACGATGAAAGAATGAGCTTTTAACCCAGTGGACCTTGAAAGCTTGAGCCTTTACCTTAACCGACGAATACCTCGGTCAGTCGTAGAACATCTCGACCGAGATGGGACACTAATTGAGCGAGGCGAGACCTTTCCTGATCCTTATCCGAGTTGAGGTTTCAGTTTGTCAAATCCTATCCTGGTTATA
The DNA here is from genome assembly GCA_033239125.1 of Fagopyrum homotropicum. Lineage (NCBI taxonomy): Eukaryota > Viridiplantae > Streptophyta > Magnoliopsida > Caryophyllales > Polygonaceae > Fagopyrum > Fagopyrum homotropicum. Next base: position 111,759,198 of record BSWB01000002.1, read on the forward strand.
CCTTTCCAGGTTCAATGCAAGCCTAGGATGAGACTTACCCGGTGATTCCTTTGTTTGTATACCCAAGATCATGAGTGTTAGGTAATAAAGGTTTATCCTTTATTGGGGTTTGAGTGTGCCTTCATCCCATCTTTGAGAGTTAGCCTGAGACTTACCCGGTAAAGGTTGATTCTATCCCCTTGGGTGGTGTGTTGGTTTGAGATTATAGTTCCTTTCCTTAGTACCTTGAGACTTACCCGGTGAGAGGATCTTTGGTTTGGGATATGAGTAGTGAGACTTACCCGGTGATCTATTCCCACCTTAGAAACACCTTCCCTTTGCAAACCTCGTCTTTGTCCACGTTCTCTTTTGAGATCTTGAGTCGGAACCACAACTGGATGCTTTAATCTCTAGAATCTGCATTTTCTTTACTTAGTTATTACATCATCTTTGATATCTTTTCTTTGTTGCTTGTTTTTAATTGATAACCTAAATTACCGATCTTTGGTTCACCATAGTCCTTGTGATCGACCCTTGGAATATTTGTTGTTATTACAATTGATCTGTACATTGCGGGTTCGCATATTGTTCAGGCATATATCTAGGGTTATAAATTTAAAGTTATATCCTTCACAATACACACACGTCTGAGAGCGAACAAGTTTTTGGCACCGTTGCGGGGACTTGGTCAAGACCAAGTTTGGTTTCGGTTGTCTTTTGGGGCTGTTGTCCTTGTTTCTATTGATTGCCTTGCTTGAGTGATTTCGCAGGATCTTTTCTTAGGTTTATGCGAAGAACTCGTGCTGGAAAGGAAATCGTTCCTTACGATCCCAAACCAGAAAAGACATACAAAAGAAGATTGAAAGAAGTTAAGATGGCCGATCAAGATAATCGAGATCTTGAAGCCGAATTGAAGGAGGCATTGGAACAACTTTGCCTCTGTAAAGAAGAATTGCAGCGAGAAAGAGACAAGACTCGTGCAAGAACTGAAGGGATTGAAGCTGATATGGCCGCTCTGCGAGCTCAGTTCTTACCTCGACCGGTCCCAGTTGCTCGACCAAGGCAAGACCCAGTTCTAGTTGCACCGGCCGAGATACACCCACCACTTTGGATGCCGACGATGGTAGACCGAGGTGTCCTTTTTGCTGGAGTTCCACAAACCCTAGGTCAAAGGATGGACCCAAATCAGCAAGTGTGGCGTCCAGGAGTCAATCTATGAGATCCAGCTTAGCATCATTACGAACTTTGACCTCAAGTTCTAACCATGATTCGACAATGTCAATTTGGAGGTTTGGAGGGAGACTCTCCAGATCAACATTTACAAAATTATGAGATTTTGATTGAGATTTTGAGACCATCAAGAGTGGAGAATAACAATTACAAGTTGAGGCCTTTCTACTTCTCGTTTAAAAACAGGGCGCTTGCTTGGTATCAATCTCTTCCGGCTGGAAAAATCAACACTTGGGAAGAAATGACCACGGAGTTTCTTACTAAGTTCTTTCCCCCATCAAAGACCGCTGAATTGAGGGGTAATATCAATGCTTTTATCATGAAAGACAAAGAAAGTGTGTCCAAGTCATGGGAAATGTTCAAGGACCTTTTGTTGGATTGCCCTCATCATGGGATTCCAAAGATCGAGTTGCTGGAGATATACTTCAAGGGTTTGAATGGAGACACTCAATTAAGACTCCAATTACTTTCCGTCGGCACTTTCATGGATATGCCGATAGATGAAGCTTGGGATATCATAAAAAAGCAAGCTTTACACATGGAGAAATATTCCCATCAAAGAGTTGAAGATGGAGCAAGGCGAGTTAGCTTTCAGGATATAACATCAAATGTCACTCAACTCACCTCCTCAACAATGAAGTCAAGGCATTGAAGGAGCTTTTGGTAGCTCAAACTAGGAAGGAGCAAGATGCTGGAAGAGGAAATTATCAAGGGGAACAATAACTACAACAACAGAAATTACAATAACAATTGGAGATCAAATAAAGAAAATTCCGGTAACCCTTATTCTCATGCTGAAAATGCTCTTAACACCCCCTCTTCTTCTACTACATTGAGAAGCCAGGAGCCGTCATCAAGTTCGTCCAAGCCACCCAAGAAACCGGACGCTGTGCTGGAAGCTATATTGATCAAGCTCAACGCTGTGGAGACTTCTATGAACTCATTTTCGAAGGCACAAAAAGCCTTAGAACAATAATTTTTCAACAAGGCGAATGAAGCGCCAAGGGACCTTGGAAAGCTTCCAGGAAGGACAGAGAACAACCTAAAAGGGCAAGTCATGGCTATCACAACACGCAGTGGATTGAAGACTGCAGATCCAGTACCTCGGTCAGACCACGATCAAATGAGGAACACCTCGATCGAGGTGCCAACCGAGATGGAGTCCCAGAAAGCGAAAGAAAAAGCTGAAGTTTACGTTCCACCTCCTGCTTATAAACCACGACTCCCGTTCCCTCAGTCAAGGGCGCGGACACATCTAGACAAACACTTTGGTAAGTTTCTTGACCTTATGAATAAGCTACATATTAACATCCCTTTCATTGATGTTATCTTAGGGATGCCCGCCTATGGAAAGTTTCTGAAAGAAATCTTGTCAAGGAAGAGAAAGTTGAAGGACTTTGGTGAAGTAAGGATGACTTCTAGATCTTCGGAGCTCATTCAGATCATGGAGGAGAAGATGCCACCTAAGTTGAGAGATCCCGGTTCATTTTGCATTCTCATCCAAGTTGGGGATGTGACTTATGATGCACTTTGCAATTTAGGAGCTAGTGTGAGCATCATTCCTCTAGAGCTTTGTGAGAAATCGGCCTTAGAGAGTGCAAGCCGGTGTAGATGACGTTATACATGGCGGATCGCTCCACTACCCATCCCGTTGGTATCTTGGAGGAAGCTCCCATCAAGTTAGGTAACTTCGACATACCTATAGACTTTGTTGTGCTGGACATTCCCGCAGATTATCCCATTCTTATCATTCTCAGGAGACCATTTCTAGTAACATCGGGTTATAACGTTGATTGTAAGAACGCCAAGTTGAAGTTCAACATTGGTGGCGATCATGTAGAGTTCCATTATTAGCTACAATGAAGGGAGAGCCTTTGGAAGATGACATCTTCAACATCTATGATGAAGAAAATTCTCGAGAATTGGTAAGCTCTATCCTTATTAAAGATCCTCTTGAAAAAGTTTTGAGTTTTAGTATGATGGAGGAAGGTATAGATGTTTTGTGTGATGTAGAATGTCCGAAGCTTGGAAACATTGGAAGTAGATCCAAGAGCTAGATTTGATAAACTTATTCACGAGACAAAAAGCACATTAGGTTTTGGTCCTAGTTCCAATACCTCGACCGAGACAATTTCTGGAGCAAGCGAGGTGATCTTGTTTGAAGAACACCTCGGTCAACCATCTCGGACCCTGACCGAGACAACAAGCGAGATAATGTCAACTGAAGACGACAATATTTCTAATTCATTCTCTGATGATCACTCACAGTTGGTGGAGCACTGGCTTCACCAAGTTTTTGATGGTAAAGAGCCTTGGTCTGCTGATATTGTCAACTATCTTGTTTGTCAAGAAGTACCTCCCGGATTGACGTATGTTCAAAGGAAGAAGTTCTTCAAGGATGTTTGCCACTACTATTGGAATGAACCTCTACTCTTCAAGAGAGGTCCGGATGGGATGCTTCGACGATGCATTCCGGAGGATGAAGCTGCTAGTGTCATACGGCACTGCCACTCGCTTACTTGTGGAGGACATGCTAGCGCTCACAAAACATGCGCTAAGGTGTTACATTCTGGCTTCTTTTGACCCACATTATTTAAGGATGTGCAAGCATTTATTGTCTCTTGTGATGCATGCCAAACAACAGGGAATTGTCTAGAAGGAATGAGATGCCGCTCAACAATATTCAAGAGGTTGAGATTTTTTATGTATGGGGGGTTGATTTCATGGGACCTTTTCCATAATCCGCAGGGAACCTCTACATCCTCTTAGTTGTTGATTACATTTCTAGGTGGGTGGAAGCCATTGCCTCTCCCACTAATGACGCCATGGTGGTTGCGAAGTTCTTCAATAGAACTATCTTTCCACATTTTGGGATACCACGTATCATCATCAGTGATGGAGGGACACATTTCATCAACCGGAAGTTCAGGGCACTTTTATCAAAGTATGGGGTAACCCACAAGGTAGCAGCCCCTTATCACTCTGAAACTAGTGGGCAGGTGGAGATCTCGAATAGAGAAATCAAGGCAATTTTGGAGAAGACTGTTTCAAGGACAAGGAAGGATTGGTCCATGAAGCTGGATGATGCTCTTTGGGCTTATAGGACCGCATTCAAGACTCCCATCGGTACCACCCCTTACAATTTGGTATATGGGAAGTCTTGCCATCTACCCGTCGAGCTGGAGCATAAGGCATATTGGACAATTAAGTGGTTGAATTTCGACATCAAGGAAGTCGGAGAGAAGAGACGTTTAGACATTAATGAACTGGAGGAGTTACGCTTAAACGCCTATGAGAATGTCAAAATCTACAAAGAAAGAACGAAGAGATGGCATGACAAGCATATCGTTCCTAAAGAGCTCAAAGAAGGAGATCTTGTTCTACTCTTCAACTCCCGCCTCCGCCTCTTTCCAAGTAAGTTAAAATCTCGATGGACAGGACCTTATGTTGTGAAAAATGTTTTTCCCCATGGTGCAGTTGAAATATGGGACGAAGCTAGCAGAAGCTTTAAGGTCAACGGTCATAGGCTGAAGAAGTATCGACCAGAAGTCCCGGCTGAGGAGATTGCACCCCTATACGTTGTTTGGATGGCGTACGATCCAGCTAGCGACCTTAAACCAAGTCCTTCTTGGGAGGCAACTTAAGGTATTGCTTTCTTTTCCATTTTCTAGCTTAGTTTAGATAGTTTGCTTTGTGTTTTGTGCGTCCTCCTAGACAGGAAGCAGGCACTCTCTAAGAAGAAATTATAACTTAGGAGCTACATGGAAGCACTGAAGTTCGAGAAATTGAGAAGATGGAGTTTGACTCAGATACATCTCGAGTGCTGTCCCAGTACCTCGACCAAGGTGTTTTCCGTCAACCGAGGCGTCTAGGTCTGACCACCACCGCCAACTGACGAGGATTGAGTGCTTCATAGATTTACTTTCTATTTATTATGCAGTTCACCTAGTCCGGTGAGTACTTTGTTCCTTTAGACTTATATTTGACCCATTGGAACAATGTGTCCCAAGTATGGGGTATTGATGTATTATGTGACTTATGTGTATGACTTGTATGACCCTTAGATATTATTGTCTTATGATGCTCTATGTGCTTATCTGTCATTACATGGATACATACAAGTTTCTATTTGAGAAAAACGTCAAAAACCAGTTTGAAAAATATTTTTTAGCTCGACCGAGACGTTCTTGACCAAACGAGGTTGGGAAAACCGAGGCACATCTCGGTTGATCACCTCGGACACCGTCAAATCATCTCAAACGAGATGGGTTTTTTACTGAAAGATTTTCGAAACGTTTTGTGCTTCTATTCTGGATATGACCTCGATGAAGATTTTTGTTTGCATATTGGTTTTTGAAATCTTTATATGCTCGAAAGGTTTTATGATATGTTTAAGTTGTTAAATGCTTTGTTTGAAATACTAGCATGTTTAATACTTTTTTTTTCTCAAAATTATGTTGGATTTGAAGGTTGACACCACATTATGAGTTCTCTCACATTCTTCCTAGGATGACTAAGGCACTTCATTGTCTTCTTCGTCTTCTTGACCATGCTCTAGCCCCTCATATACATATTTGTCTCCCTTTACCTATCTGGGAATTTGGATGCAGGTGATGAAAAGCGTATGAAGTGAAGTTGAGATCTTGGTTGAAAGTGTTAGAAAGAAACAAATTAGGTTTGGGGACGTTGATCTTGATGATGAGTAACTCGGCACCATTCACATAGCCAGGTGTTTGTGTCTTGCCAAAGTCGGATTGATCGATAGTCCAAACGGGTCATGGTATGTGCATCAAGGGTTTGAGGCATCTCGAGAAATTGATGATAGCTAATCTCCTAGGCTTCGGTTATTGTGCACCTCTGTCCATGTTCCCAAAAACTAAAGTAAAACGTGAAAATAAGCAAAGCTTATTGATGGAAGATGTTGTGATTCAAAATAAAGTGAAGAAAAGATCCTATTCCCGGATTCTAGCACCACATTATCCTATATACATCCCACCCTAACACATTTCTTGACCTCTTTTTGAAGCCCTTGAGACCTCAAGTATGTTGATTGACTTGCTGGTTTAAAATGGATTATACATGATTGATTTCGATAAATATGATTTGTTATGCATTCTATGATTTTATGCAAAGATGAACAGCTTTCTTATATTTATAAAATGGTTTGATCATGTTTTGATTTTTATTTGCCGTAAAGCATTCTCTTAGGGTGATCTATGAATGGAGCGCACAACCAAAAGGTTTTGAAATGTTTTTCATTGATCTTTTTGATGACTTATAATCCATTCTATATTGTATCTAAGATTTGATCTTGCTTGGGGACAAGCAAGGGACAAGTATGGGGTATTTTGATAGCATGTATTATAGTCTATATTTTTGGGATTGGTTTGGACGTTTTATCTTTATAAATCAACATGTATGGATGTATATTCTTTGATCATTATGTTGTTTTGTTTACCTTTGCAAGAACCGAGATCTACACCTAGTTTCGTTGTGATTGTAGGGAAAATAGCACGTTTTGGAACGATATGGAGCTAAGGAAGCTAAGGAGTCATTGGAGCTACATTATGGAGCATTGAAGAGCTACAAGAAAGGCTCAGAAACCATGGAAATGAGATGGAAGATTGATTTTGGAATAGATTAGAGAGATTGACGCTTAATTGAAATTCACCTCGGCTGGCTACAGTGCAACCTCGACCGAGGTGATCTTTGGGATAGGCTGGATCGAGGCTAACTGATGATGGGACACGATATCCTTATTTTTGGTTGAGATCTTCAATTTTTTGAAAGTGAATATCATATATTTTAGGATGAATTTCTGAAAGGAAGCACATCCTTTTTGGCTGATTCTTTGGAAGTTTGGAAGATTGGAAGATATTCTAAGGAAGGAAATTACCTTTTCAAAATATTTTATCTTAGGAAGGTGATTCTCCTATATAAAGAGGTTGATTTTCTGAAGATAAATTATCTTCGACTCTCATATTCAGGAAGATCGTGGATCATTGTTAACCAGAATTTGGAAGGAAGTTTTGAAGGTTGAAGATCAAGGAAGGAAGGAAGCTAGTTTGAAGGAAGTTTGAAGAAAGTTGTAAGATTTTATAAGTTTGGTTTGATTTGTTGTCTTTCTAGTTGTGATTGAAGAACGTAGTTTGATTTTTTGTTTGATTGAGTTATTGAGACCTTTGTGTTAAGGTTTTCTTGTTTGAATATTGATTCATTTCTTATATATTTGATTATTGTTATCATGACGATTATTGGCTAAGTTCTTAATGCAATTCTAGGGTGATTGGCTGAAAGTTGTGGGGAAGACGATGAAAGAATGAGCTTTTACCCCAGTGGACCCTGAAAGCTTGAGCCTTTACCTTAACCGGCGAATACCTCGGTCAGTCGTAGAACATCTCGACCGAGATTGGACACTAACTGAGCGAGGCGAGACCTTTTCTAGATCCTTATTTGAGTTGAGGTTTCAGTTTGTCAAATCCTATCGTTGTTATACCTTTCCTGATTCAACGCAAGCCTAAGATGAGACTTACCCGGTGATTCCTTTGTTTGTATACCCAAGATCATGAGTGTTAGGTAATAAAGGTTTATCCTTTCTTGGGGTTTGAGTGTGCCTTCATCCCATCTTTGAGAGTTAGCCTGAGACTTACCCGGTAAAGGTTGATTCTATCCCCTTGGGTGGTGTGTTGGTTTGAGAATATAGTTCCTTTCCTTAGTACCTTGAGACTTACCCGGTGAGAGGATCTTTGGTTTGGGATATGAGTAGTGAGTCTTACCCGGTGATCTATTCCCACCATAGAAACACCTTAGAAACACCTTCCCTTTACAAACCTCGGCTTTGTCCACGTTCTCTTTTGAGATCTTGAGTCGGAACCAAAACTGGATGTTTTAGTCTCTAGAATCCGCATTTTCTTTACATGGTTATTACATCATCTTTGATATCTTTGCTTTGTTGCTTGTTTTTAATTGACAACCTGAATGACCGATCTTTGTTTCACCATAGTCCCTGTGATCGACCCTTGGAATATTTGTTGTTATTACAATTGATCCGTATAAGTATGTCCACGGGTCTTGGGTCACCCATGACCCGGCGGGTCACCGACCCGGCGGGTACGGTTTCCCCCGGGTCGTGGGTACGGGTTCCCCCGGGTCGCGGGTACGGGTAAGGGTCATGAGATCCTTACCCGTCGACCTGCCGTTGTAACGGCTAGTATATAAAAAAAATAATTAAAAAACAATAAACTATAATAAATCTAACCCAAAAACATTTTTATAAATACCCCAAACCCAATTCACTCATCTCACACCAATTCTCATTCAATCATCTATTCACTCTCTAAATCTCTCCATAATTTCCAACTCTTACATTCAATTACTCTCCTAATCTCGTATTCTCATTCTCTTATTTTGTTACTCTTACTACCACATTCTATTATTCCAAAAAAAAATGTCTAGCCAAGGAAGACGTTCCGTTAGCCGTACCGGTCCTTCATCCGGCGTAGGTGTTAGCCGAGGACGTCATTCCGTTAGCGGTCTTACAATCGGTTCGGATTTAAGGCGGGGCTTATTAAGTGGAGATCACGAGATCCTCGAGGAGGAGGATATCAACATGAAATCACCTCCTTTCCCCAACACTCAAGAATCCGAGACCCAATTCCCGGAGGAGCCGGAGGAGCCGGAGGAGCCGCCTTTGAAAAACACTCAACTAACGGCGGCTGACTTCCGATTTTGGTTTACAAAATGTGCTCCCGATGCCAACGGAGTTTACTATGTCAAATGCAATTTTTGTTCGGCAAAATACAAGCACAAAAAGGGAGAAGGCTATGGGAACTACAAGAGGCATATTCAGAACAAGCATCCCGAAAAAATGGGATTGGCACGAGAGCAAACACAACTTATCGGGTACGCATCTACCTCTAACCAACCTCCTTCTTTATTTACATATGATCATTCTTCTTCTAATGATGCATTTTCGGAAATGTTAGCCGTAGATTCTTTGGCATTTAGTTTTGCACAAAATGTTGGTTTTAATGATTGGATGAAAAATCATGCTCAACCCGCATATAAATAGATTTCTCGCCAAACCGATAAAAGAAAAATGATGCATAAATATAGAATTCGTAAAGAAGAATTGATTAAATATTTTATGGAAAACGGTGATATTCAAGTTTCTATTTGTAGTGATATTTGGACCGACGGTTTTCAAAAAAATTCATATATGGGTATTACTTGTCATTTTGTTGATAAATTTTGGATTTTAAACAAAAAAGGTTTTAGCGTTACGAGTTTTCAACGAACAACACACCGTCCAAAACATTGTCCGTTTGATTGCAAATGTTTTGGAAGAATATAGATTAGTTTCACGAGTTTTTTCAATCGGTTTTGATAACGCATCCGCTAACAGGGCTTCCATTAGACATTTAACCAACTATTGTAAGCCAACGATTGGAGGTAAACTTTTTCACATTTGGTGTGCCGCTCATATTTTAAAATTGTGTGTTCAAGAAGGTTTAGCATATGTTGGAGATTTAGTACAACCTATTTGAAAAATTCTTAATGAACTTTGGTCTAAAAAAAGTGTACGTACTAAATGGTATGCATATTGTAAACAAAATGGTGTTTATCCTAACAAATTTCCAAAAGATGTTTGTACAAGATGGAACTCTACTTACAAAATGATTTCCGAATCATATGAATATCGAGATCTTTTAAGTGGTTTTGCCGCACAACATATTGACGATAATTTTGTTTTCGGTGAATGTTGGGTTTTAGCAAGAGATGTAATGGAGGTTTTTAAATATTTTTATGATGATACTAACACTTCTAGTTATGTTTATACACCAACTTCAAACATATTTTGTTATGTAGCAATTAATATTGCATTTGCACTTCAACAAGGTCTTTTAATTGATAATATTTCACAAGCTATTTATACAATGCGAACTAAATGGTTAGATTATTATACAACTATTCCCGATGTTTTTCTTGTTGCATTTGTGTTAGATCCTAGACGTAAAATGGATGGTTTGAAACAATTTTTAGAAAGTTATTATGAATTTTTAGATTTACAACAAAATCCCGATTGTCATGTTTCTACCATAATTGCTAGAGTTAGAAAATTATTTGATGAATTATTGGTTCAATATCGTGTTTCCGATCAAGGTCAATCTTCTCAACCCCCTCCTCGTCCTTCATCTTCAACTTCATCTAAATTTAAATCAATTGCTAGAGATTTGTTTGGCCCGAAAAGGGCAAAAACCAAGTCGAGTTCCCATTCGGAACTCGACGAATATCTAACCATTTCTTTTGAGTTTGCCAATAATGAAGAAGAAGAGGATTCCAACATATTAGAATGGTGGAGCCGACCGGAGAGAATGAGGTTCCCTACCCTCTCAAGGATCGCGGCACAAATTCTCGTCGTTCCCGCCTCAACGGTAGCGGTTGAGCAAACCTTTAGCCGGAGTAGAAAGGTGCTCGATCCGACGAGATCAAATATGTTGCCCGAGATGTTGGAGGCACAAGTCCTACTAGCCGATTGGAGGAAAGCGGAAATGCGAACACAAAAAAACAACCTCTCGGCGGAGGAAGGCGACGAAGATGACGACGAGCGACAACAAACGCCATCGGATGTATCGGCGGGAGAGTCCGACGACTAAGGTAAGGGCCAATCGGGGATATAAACAAAGGTAAGAGAACTACGTGGGCTTTGATTCCTCCTCCCCGAGAGGATACGTAGGCAACCGGGATTTCGGTTCAAGCCCAATTCTTCCCTTTTTTATTTAAGTTCAAGCACAATAACAATTCTCCTCTCTTTATTTTTTTTTTAAGTTTAAGTCCAATTGTTTCTATATATATTTTTTTTTTAAGTTGAGGTGGCCAACCCGCTGACCCTTCGGGTCTGACCCGTGACCCGGCGGGTCGCCAACCCGACGGGTTGGCCAATTATACGGGTCCAGACCCTTGACCCGGCGGGTCCAACCCGTGGACATGCTTAGATCCATACACTGCGGGTTCGCATATTGTTCAGGCATATATCTTGGGTTATAAATTTAAAACTATATCGTTCACAATACACACTCGTCTGAGACCGAACAATCCGAAACCGCAGGAACTCAACCTCTTGATATAAAAGGCAAGTGGATCAATAATGTATCGCACTTTCTTAGAAGTCTCCAACTTCTAAGATACTCAAGTCTATCATAAGAGAAATTATCAATTTACCCTTATAAGGGTAAATGACTATTTTACCCCTGAGCCTCAAAATCCTAGAAAAACTATATCCTAGCTCCAATCTATCTTTTGGAACCCCAATCCACAATCTAACTCTCAAAAGGAAGCTTGGTTAAAAAATTAGAAGATTTATCTAATTTCTTGGCTTTCTCAAAAGTCACTAAGACTCAACTTTTACTTAAAATATAACACTCATATAAAAATATAAAAAATCTATGAAAATTATTTAGGCCTTCTATGATATGCACTCTACTCATAGGAGCAAAGAAATTCCAAAAAAAACAATCCATAACAACTCCTACACAAATCTCAAAAGTTGACTCCTCAACCCAAAATTTCTATACTTACCAAAAAAACTGCAATCTCACAAACTAAATCACTAGTCAACTTTGGGACCTTATAGATCTAGATTCGAACGTTTGATTGACTCCAACTTTTGATGCAACAAAGTATGCATAACCCTCTAAGACATAACAAAATTTGAACGGTGAAAAATAAATCTAACGTATTCGAAACATAAGCTCAAACATGACTGTACAACACAGCTTCTGAAATTCTAACATAATAAGATCTACAAGAGATCTTAAGTTCGAGTCTCACCAGCCTCCATTGTGATGTCTCCCATTGTTATGCACTTAGTCTATGGTTCGAACCTTCTATGCAACATGGACATATTTAGCACTACTCTTCTTATATATTAGTCGAGACAACTATGCTTAAAAGAAGGCTTACCCCTTACAATCCAAGGTGAGACTAGGCCTAGGTGGACTGCGTGGAGGTAGGTGGGTCGATGCTCAATTCCTATGGAAGCCACAACAACTACATAGCCCAGATTAGATGTCTCTTTTGGTTTCTAAAGAGAGAAGAAGATCCGAAGAGGCTTACCCTTGGTTGCAAAAGTTATGAACCTCGATAGGTCTGTGCCACCTTGCGATGAGAGATTTTAGTGGTTGCTGCACCTCGATAATGTTGTTCTAGTGAGTTTTGAGTGCAAGGGAGACGACATGCTTCCAAGTAGTGTGTTGTCGAAGGAGCTTTCCAATCACCACTATCTATACAAGAGGAAAAAGGCAAGGTGTGACTATACATATTCATGGGAGGAGGAACAAGTCCTCATGTCATGCCTCTCAAATCGACAAAAGAAAAGGAAAAAATAGAAGGCTCACCACGATACTTACTGCTGGCGGTGGAGACGTAGAAGAGAGTTGGAGATAGTCGACCAAGGAGAAGAGAAAAAGAAGCAACGCTAGGTTAGAAGGAGGCTTGATGAATGAAGACGTAGAAGAGAGTTGGAAATAGAAGGCTCTGTAATATCCGGAAAAATTTCCGGATATTTCCGAGTCAGACAAATGTTTGATCGATATTTTTTATGATGACTAATAAAATCTATCATTTCATGTGAGTCTTATATCACATAAAATGATGAATTATTTATCAAACCCTAAATTCTTGACGAAACCATGACAACGTTTTGACGAGACCATGACGAAGCTTGACAATATATTGACAAGGCCAAGACATCACTTGGCAGGCCCATGCAAGCCGCATCCGCTTCTCCTCTTCCTTGACTGTACGTGACCAGCCGACCCAAGAAGCCCAACTTGTAGCTGATCCTCCCTCGATCCAGTACGTCCAACGTCAGCCCAAAAAGAAGCTCAGACCAGGAGAGATCGGTCCAACGCTGCCGTTGATGCATGCTAGCTTCACGCCGGGTTTCACACCATCCGCTTGATCTCCCTCTTTCCTTCTTCAATGCAGTTACAGAAGCAGCTCCCTCCTACCCCATTCACGTCCAAGTACAAGCATCAATCACTTTTCTTTCCAGCGAGATCTGGCCCGGATCTCACGCCAACTGCTCGAAGAATCTTGTATCTTCTATGTCGTCGGATCTGTTCTTCTTACCTTCCTATATCGAGTCTCCTTTCCTCTCCGCACACCATTGTATATCATCTTAAGTCTTGCAGCCAACCATTGACGCCACAAGCCTGCACGTCCTCGTGCGGCACGTTACTTAGAAGCAGCAACACTCTACACTACCCTTAGGATGTAGCAAAGATCTAGTGGGACGCCGACTGAATCTGTACTACACAGAAGGTGAGTTTCGCCTTATCCTCTTCCTCCCTTTCCATTCTTCAACCTGATTTGTATGAAACCGTCGTGCGGTGACGAAGGAGCCTCCTTGCAACATACAACCTACACCGAATCAGCGGAGTCTGCTAGAGTAGTAGCATAAGTCTCCTATTCTGGATACATTGCTACTCCAGTGTCGATCTCTACATCCAACTACGCATCTCATTTCTTCACGTGCAATACCAAGGACGTCTTTGGAGTGTCACAGGCTAGGAACTCTACTCCTTACTTGCTGAGCCACCAAAGACACCATCCTGCAACCATCGAAGTGAGTATGTATACCTCACTCTAAGTTTAATCAGTGGGAAGAAGATAGACTAATCTAATCCAGTTGTGTTGTTAGGCAAGAACCGGACTCGAACTCGAGACTCCAAGGTTAAGCCGTGATCCAGAGTGACGTGGAGGGTAAGAATCGAACCCTGAACCTGTATACTGCACAGTTGGATTGCAGAAAAAACTGAGTGTTCCAGTCATCTTTAAGCATATCTTTCGATACCTTATATCGAACATCCACCATTCAATTTTTAATATGTTTTAGAGCGATATGCATACTATAATGTATGAAAATTTGGGACTTATTCAGCGGTTTGATTTAGATCTATGAGGTCCAAAGTTGACTGGTTGTGCAGTTAGAAAACATACTCAGAAATTGGCTAAGTATAGAATGTTGAGTTTGGAACCAAATTTGGAGAATTTTGTAGAGATTGTTGTTGGGAATTTTGGAGAGTTCTTTGATCCTATGGGTAGCATGCATATCGTAGATGACCTAGAGATTTTTTTCGGAATTTTATATTTTTATTCGGGCTCCATATTTTGAGCCAAAGTTGGATCCTAGTGACTTTTTGGAAGGTTAGGAAAATGTGTAGTTTTCTAGTTTTTACCCAAACTCATCCTTAAGAGTTAGAATATGAAATTTTAGTCCCCACATAAGAGTTTAAGCATAAATTATGAGATTTTTGGAAGATTCGGGACCAAGGGTAAAATGGTCATTTTACCTTAGATGTGTATTTTAGTAATTTCTCTTCTGATAGGATCTTACATCTTAGAAGTCTTAGACTTCTAAGTACATGGGAAATGTGTTGATCCACTTGCCTCCTATGACAAGCAATTGAGTTTCGACGGTTACAAATCGAGTTGTGATTGAGAAAGTCGAAACCTGATTCAGGTAAATCATTTGGGCTTACTTAGCTAACTTCTAGATATGTATGTGAATAATGATAGTGGTGTTTGAATGACGTGTTTATAAATGTACTTAGTATTAGTTATCTACCGACCTATTCATTGGCCTAAGAGTAACGGGCGGTGACATTCTGCTCAGTTAGCCCGAGGGCACTGGGGGTTTCTTTAGGGAATAGTCCACACTTGGTTTGTAGTAATGCTACCGGCGGAGGTAAGCTCGACCTACACCAAGTTGGATAAGGAACAGAGACGAGAAATCTTAAGATTTCTCATGCCACAACTGTAAAATGGAATAAGGTGAATCACTTAATTAACAGATAATAACCGGTTTGTGTGCCAACATGATGATTGTTTCATGTTATCTTGGGTGTGTTTGTGCTATTCTTATTCTGCTTATATTTGGTTAGTTAGCTAACTGTTATATTGTTGTTTAGACGTGCCACGGGTTAGAGCAGATGTCGAGTGATCCGGATGGTAGTGGTCAGCCGGGGTGTCGTACTTCATAGGATGGGTTGCAGTCTTTTCTTTATGTTGGTCTTTCAGATATTACATTCTTTGTTCTTGGAATGTAAGAGATTATTTATTGCCGGCTGTTAGTGTTTCTGGTCACATTCATGACATTGTTAAACATATTTTATGATTTATGTTTTCCTTATATGTGCCTTGTTGTAAGATATAGTTAAGTTGTTGTCAAACTAAGGTCGGGACTCATTGTGAGGTCCTTACCCGTAGCTCCCCGAGTTTCGAGAACTTGGGGTGTTACAGCTTGATGAATGAATGAAGATGTGTATGTCCCTAGCATCTAGATGCCCACTCCAGAAATGGTAATCGAGAAGCCATGATACGCTGGAGGAGGAAGGAGATAAGTTGGTGTGATCTGCAGCATGCATTTGGACGTCAAATGGTAGGAAGGGGGAAGTTGCAGCGTGATCATATGGTGCGTTTAAGGTGTGCAAATCTTCTCCTCCAACTCAACACCACATGGACGGGAGCTGGCACACACGTATGTTGTAGAGGGGGGTTGTCTTCACTGATAGGATAGCGAGAAGCAAGGGGAGGGGAAGACCGGCTGGGCTGCAAGCATGACCTTGCAACAAGGCCGGATCACCTTGTCAAAGGCTTTGTCCAAAAACTTGTTAAGAGTGACCTCATGGCCTTCAAATCTTGCAAGGGTTAAAACTAAGGAAGAAAGACATATTTTATGTGGGTAGAATTTCACAAAAATAATAAAATATTTTGTTTTATAGAACTCCGGATCGAATAGAAAGAGTCAAACTTGTCAAAAACCGGTTTGACTCGGAAATAAACGGAAATAAATATCCGGATATTATAGTTTCTATCTTGCGCTCCATATTCTAGCAATCACCATAGGTTGGAAGGATGAGTGTGAGAAAGTCAATATCAACGAATTGACATATTTGTGGTGCATGACTTATAAAAAGACCATCAATTGGGGATTCTAGCTTTGTGGAAAGTTTGAGTCACAACTCACAACAAAGTCTAAGTTTGGTGTAATTACTATAGGGGGCATGATAACTCCTATTGTCGAGTCTTTGGACATTGATCTTAGCCTCTACACTCCTATCCTGGAGGAAAGGGCGACAAACATGTCCCACTTGAAGAGTGTCGGGATGATTTTCGATATTTTATCTCAAGTTTACTCAAACGTCTCGAGTTCAACAATTCCCTTCTCCATCACTTGTTGCTCTCTCTGATATCCCGGATGAGAATTGGTATGAGCCATGGATACAAGCACAACGGCCACCTAAGAGAACTCATTAGAGAAAGAAAATTGGGAGAGATGCTTCTCCACCTTCCGCTCATCATGATGAGCCGAGTGGTCTATCTTCATCTGCATCTCCTTGTCAAGATACGGATTTCACATCTCTTTATGGGTGTATTGATGAGCTCACATCTCAAGTTACTTCCAGGATAAACGTCTCACATCTTGAGAGGAGAAGGAACGCCACCTCTGCATGATGGCTCAACAAAACTTTTGTCATCTCCATGGCCATATGTTTGACCCAACCACACCATTCCAGCCACTACCTCCTTAGTAGAGCATTGTAAGTATTTTCCACTTTTCTATTTAATTTCTACATTAAAGACAATGTAGGGTTTAAGTGTTGGGTGATAATATTTGCATCGTAGTTGCTTGTAGTTTTAGTGACATTTTAATTTCACTTTAAAAAATAACTAATTAAAATATAAAAAGATTGAAAAAAAAAAAGTTGTGCTTCGGTGTATGATATGATCTCAATGATGAAATTATGACTTGTTTGTGGATGTAGAATATTAAGCATGAATAGCACGATATTTGTGAGATTTTTATACTTTGTTATAAACTCATGTAATAATGAAAGTGTTTTTTGTCTTATGTTTGTGTAAATGACTTTTTAAAATCACATAATTGTTCTTGTGCATTGCAAGAAGATGATTGATGCATTTCATTTCTTGTACTTCATTCTTTCCGTGACCATGTACTTGCTCCTCCAAATTTCTTACTTATGTGCTCCCTTTTACCCATCCGGGAATTTGGAACTGATGTTCTTAAGGAGTGCTTAAAAATAAGTATGGGTGATTTGCTTGAACTTGATATGTGCAAGATGGAGTATGTGCATGCGATGTGAGGCATCTTAGGACACTAAGGTTTGCTAATCATTGAGGTTTCGGCTATTGTGCACCAATGCTCAAACTCCCAAGTAGAAGAAGTGTTAAAAGCAAAAAAGAAGGTGTGGATGCATTTGTTGATAGTTTGTGTAATGTTGGGATAGAAATCTTCTTTCCCGAATTAGTACCACAAGGCTAAAAATTTTCCACCTTAATCATCTCTTCTTGCCCTCATCTTCTAAAGTCCTCATGATTCATGTACACATGTTCTTGATTGGTTAAGTAATGGAGATTTGATTATTTTTCAAGATATGACTATCTTGAAATTGATTTGATAACATGAGGACATATGCAATGTATAATCATTTTTCATGTATGGCTTACTTGAAATGTTTTTGTCGCTAAGGGTTATAACAATCATATTGAGAGTGATCATAATTGAAGCACTATTATGAGGTTTTATGTTTATTTTTGGTATTTTATATTTTTATCTCGTCATTTTACTTTGGAATTGGTTCTTGCTTGAGGACAAGCAAGGTCAATTATGAGGTATTTTGATAGCATATTTTTATTATGTTTTAGATTATGTTTTTAGGATTAATTTTAGCATGTTTTGACATGATTTTGTATGCATTGTTTTCTGAAAGATTGTTGGTGTTTTGGTGCATGATATAAATGTTAAGATTGATCTTTGAAGACTTGATAAAGAGACTATGAAGTTGGGCAGAACTTCTCAAAGGTTAGCAAGGAGAGCCATGCAAAGATCAAGAGTTGCTCGTGTAATGGAATTTGTTTTTGTGCAAAAGAAGTTGTTGCTTGTGCAAAGGAAGTTGTTGCTCGTGCAAAGGAAGTTGTTGCTCGTGCAAAAGAAGTTGCTGCTCGTGCACGTTCGTGCGTTTTGATTGTTCTGAAGTTGTTGTCGGGTTGCACGATTATGCAGTCGTAGTGCATGAGCGTGCAACGTTCATTTAATGTCCATCTTTAAGAGACATTTGACCTTCTTTGACTGTTTAAACCTCTTTATAAAGACATTTTTGGGATTTTAGAACTATGAAAGATTAGCTTAGATTTGTTAGTTTTGAAATTGGAGAGAAAAAAGAGAAAAGAAGACTAGATAGGAGATTTGGGGATTGAAGTTCTTTCCTTCTTTCATATTGAATCTTGTAAATTTTTTTTACTATGATATTGCTAATTTCATTTCTATTATGTGTGGCTAATTCTCTAAGTTTTAGGTTTGGAGATGAATCTAAATATGCTGAGATAGACTAGGTTCTTAGAAATTCTTGAATATATATTTGATTATTTTGATTGATATATACCTTAAGTTTCCGTTTGGTTGGAGCGGTGGAATGGAAACGGAATGGAATTGGATAAGGGTTAGGAATGGAAATGGAAATGATGGGATTACTTTCATGTGATAAAAGACCTTTAACTAAACGTATTTTTTGATTGATTCGGAATCATTCCCGGTAACGGGAATGATTCCTAGAGCTTCCAAACGGGCCCTAAGTGTGTAGATTTATATCTAAATGATTGCTAGAGATCGAAAGGTGATAGGAATTGTTGAAAAATAAGGTATAAGCTTGAGGTTTATTTGTGCATCTCTTGAGAAGAAATAGGTTGTCATAGATGCATATCTTATTTGTTAAGACTGAGACCAAAAGGAGATGTTTGAATCAAATAAGTTTCTTGCATCTAAGAGCTTAAAGATTTTTGATTTATTTAACTTTGTGTGAAAGTGAATGTTAAATTGTTAAGGCACGTTACTTTGAGAGCCCAAAAGGGAATTCTTCTCTTATTAATACTTTAGACAACCTACCTTCATGATATAATAAAGTTTTTAAGGTCTATCGATTAATCATAGTTGATGAAATCTCTAATCTTGGAATATAACTCTCATATAACTCAATTTATTTTTAATTCATTATTTTCAACCACTTTGAATACTAAAAACAAACAAACAATTTTCACTTTTATTTTCCGTTTTTTGGCTTTGAGAACTAGTTTAAGGGTGTGATTTATACTCTAAAGTCTTTGAGATTCGACACTCGTTATATTCACATCACTTTTCAGGCCGGCGTTGTGCAATAGAGGACTTCTTTCCGTTTTGTGTTGTTTTTACCATTTTCGGCAAGAGATCTCTAACTGTAGCAGTTTGTGATGAATCGATGGAGAATGAGGATAGTGGAGAGGAGAGGAGGAGCATCAATGGTATACAAAATTCTCAAACCATCGATAATCTCCAAGAACCTTGTCTGATCAAGTTCTCAAAATCGTATTTTCACAACCCAAAAAACACCGTTAAAACAACTAGAGTAAACCACTAAGCATCAACTAAACGCCACCCAATTCAACTACATTGAACCACAAGCTGCAACTAAACATCATAATTTATGAACCCCGTTAATCCTAAACTAAAAAAACCCACAAACAACGTAAGTAAACACATGCTATATTTTGGGATTTGAAGAAACGGTTTAATATTTTTGACGGATCTTGTGTGGACTGTTTTTTTGGTGGGTCATGCGTTCACTCCCCCAAATAAACCCATCTTACGCACCTAATATTTAATTTGGGGCTTTATAGTTAGTTGAGCCCTCTAATCTGAAACCCATCTCTAAAATTTACCCCCAATTATCAAGTATGAATACACTGCCCTTGCCATATTGACCTGTTCAAAGAATGTAACTGACATAACCTAATTTCTTCGATTTAAAACATGAAATTCATGTTACACTCATTATGCTGAATCAAGTGTTTTGACTATGAAGAATTCGGTCCCCCCCCCCCCCCCAAAGCTGATGAAAATAATGGCGCAACATTTAAAATTTGTACAAACAGTTGAAGTTGTACACGCAAATATACATCCAAAAAAGAATTATTATTGAAAACAAAAGAAAAGAGGCAGAACCTTCGATGTTCACGTTGTCTTAATAAACTATTACCATATGCATCGTATGTTTATCCATTGATGCGTTACAAAGTAATACAAAATGAAGATGAGATTATGACAGCAAAGCAAAGGCATCCCCATTTGCCAGTGCATTTTCTCTCATTAACACCTACCATTTTGAGTCTACCCTCATACTATCCTATGGCGATCTCCCTCTCAAACAATACCATCCCATTAACCCACACCCATGTACCTTCTTACCCGGAAATCACCTTTCCGGTCAGATTTCCCACCCAAAGACGGTGGCTGCGAGCAAACGAGCTTGCCACCAGAGGGCCACTTAAGCAATCGGCCGTGTTAAGACAGTCTGATCAATTCACTTCCATGGAGGAACAAGAAGAAGAAGATGAACAAACCTCTAATAAGAGTACTCTGGCTCATCGTTGGAGGGAGATCATTGGAAAAGACGACTGGGTCGGGCTTCTCGAGCCCATGGATCCGCTGCTACGACAGGAACTGATCCGATATGGCGAGATGGCTCAAGCGTGCTACGACGCCTTCGACTTCGACCGCTACTCTATCAACTGTGGAAGCTGCAGATACACCAAGAACAGTTTCTTTAAGAACCTAGAAATGGAACAACATGGCTACATCGTCACACGCTACCTATTTGCCACGTCAAACATCAGCCTCCCCAAGTTCTTCAAGAAGTCCATGTGGCCTGCAGTCTGGAGCAAAAAAGCCAACTGGATAGGGTACGTGGCAGTCTCAGACGACGAGACAACAAAGCAACTCGGGCGTCGAGACATCACCGTAGCCTGGCGCGGAACCGTGACGCAACTCGAGTGGCTCCATGACCTCATGGACATCCTCCAACCTGTCTCGTCTGATAAAATCCCGTGCCACGACCCGTCTGTCAAGGTCGAGTCGGGATTCGTTAGCCTATACACGGACAAAGACGAGAGTTGTCCATACTGCAAGCTTTCAGCTAGAGAGCAGATCCTCGCGGAGTTGAGCAGGCTAGTGGAGAAGTACCGAGACGAGGAGCTGAGCATTACTGTCACAGGTCACAGCCTAGGAGCAGCTTTAGCAGTGGTGAGCGCGTTTGATATAGCCGAGACGGGTTTGAACATAATGAATGACTGTAGAACGGTGCCAGTATGTGTGTTCTCATTCTCGGGTCCGAGAGTGGGGAACACTCGGTTTAAAGAGAGGCTTGAGAACACGCTAGGGGTGAGGGTGTTGAGGGTTTATAATGTTCATGATGTAGTGCCAATGGCTCCAGGGTTTCTAGTGAATGAGCATATCTCCCCGGTGTTGAGTAGGATAACCGAGGCATTTCCATGGAGTTACTCCCATGTTGGGACGGAGCTCCAGCTGGATCATATGAATTCTCCATTTTTGAAGGATACTACTGATCGAGCTTGTGCACATAATCTGGAGGCTCTACTGCATTTGATTGATGGGTAAGTTGTCTCTGAGCTATCTTTTTGTGCGAGACTGAATATAATTCATTTGACTTGTGAATGAGTACAGATATCATGGCAGGGGAGAGCGCTTCAGCCTGGCAAGTGAGAGAGACATAGCACGGGTTAACAAAGGTTGTGATTTCTTGAAGGATCGGTACCAGATACCTCCTAATTGGAGACAGGATGAAAACAAAGGGATGGTAAAGACTAAGGATGGTCGCTGGATTCAACCTGAACGACCCTTGGTCGAGGAGTTCCATGATGAAATTCACCGCCACCTTAGGCACCTAGGGCTTGTTGATGGTCAGTGAGATCTGAAAAATCCATGTGCAACTGAACGTGTTACTTATTCTGTAAAGCAAAGGAAAGGTGGCTTTAATGATCGATGTTACTACTTACTAGTAAACAAAATTTTCTTTCAGTGCAATCACTTAACTTCTGATTTACAATCATATTCATTTATTCCACCAGAAGGCTGAAACATCTATACATCATCTTTTTGTTGTGGGGTGTGTGATTGCAGCTGGGTGAGGTTTTCAAACAAATTAAGAAACCAAAACAAAAAGGTTTCAACTGAGTAAGGAGATGGAGACATGGAAATTGAATCATTCAAACAAACCATGTCTCTTATGTAACAAACGGAACCTTGTTCATCAACAATTACAGACAATGATTTACAACTACAGACAATGAATTCAGCACTATAGTCATGTATAAGGACATCCGCCCAACAATTTTAAAAACAGTACTTAAATTACAATTTTTTTATTGAATAAATATAGAGGACGACAAGGCATCAATGCATCACATACCACAGGACCACAAGGGATAGCGACATACAAAAATTATCAGCTAGTAGAGTTGACCTAACTAGCAAGGAAGCAACAACTCAATTTGTATGTGTTTCGGACATGAAAAGTACTATCACTTCAAATTGCTGAATGATAAATCTCAATGACCTCTAATAGATGAACACTTTCTACGGTCAGTATCCCAATAATGAAATTGGAAGACGAGGTGACAATCTAACATCTAGTCATATATATAGAAATCAATGAAAGAAACGAACTACAACCAATTTTCAACAAGAAATCGCATGATTCCCTAACAATTTGCATTCAACTTTCGGAGATAAACGCATAAAGTCCAATACAAAACACTAAGCAATCAACCATGGAAAGAGTACGGATTCGAGAAAACTCACGTTTCGGTAACACTTGCAGCAGTGTATGACGAGGTGGAACAAAAAGGAAGCTCAAAGGCGATTACGGAGGTGCCACCGTTGTCGGTGAATGTTAAAGCTCGAACTTCCCCTCTTTGCGCAGCGATCCTGAGGAGCTGTCAACGGACGATTAGGCTCCCACTGTGAACAGGTGGCGGATTTGACGAGAGTAGGAGAATGATGTAAGGGCTTAAGGGTGCTTTCCATAAGAGGTTAAATTTTACGCTCTTATCATAAATAATCAGGCTTACTATTCGGGCGGACTCGTGCCTTCATAGAGGCGGAGTCCGCCTGCGCCAAAGGAGACGCGGAGGCGGAGTGCGTCTCCGCGCCAGTTCGTGCGCATGCGGACTGCGCATGCGCGCGGCCTGGCGCGGAGGCGCACTCCGCCTCCGCGTCTCCCTGCCCGTTATACTTTCGAAAAATTGGACCGTTGGACTAGCCGTTGAGGAATATAGCCGTTGTGGATTTTTCGAGCTTATATAATAACATGTGAGACTCATTCACCTTCATCCAAACCTGAACAACGTAAACAAAAAAGTCGTTAAAATGTCGTCGTATTCCGATGAAGTTGATGTAGAATCCGATGGTGAAAGCTCGAAGATGCCGTTCGATATTGAAAAATATAGTGATCCGGAAGAAATTCTCGCAAAACTTGAAGTAAGTGTACAAACTCATTTTTATACTTTACCGTTATGTCGTTTTATTTTGTCGGAATTATAGAATTTGCAATGTTAGAATAGAGAATCGAAATTATAGAAATAACAATGTTAGAATAGAGAATCGAAATTATAGAATTAGCAATGTTAGAATAGAGAATCGGAATTATAGAATTAGCAATGTAAGAATAGAGAATCGGAATTATAGAATTAGCAATGTTAGAATAGAGAATCGGAATTATAGAATTAGCAATGTTAGAATAGAGAATCGGAATTATAGAATTAGCAATGTAAGAATAGAGAATCGGAATTATAGAATTAGCAATGTTAGAATATAATGATGTGTATTTTTAAAATAATACTCTATGTTATTTTTATTTAGGATCTTATGGATTACTCTCGTGCTCTCAATACCAATTATTCGTCAAAATTTGAGCTTCATGGATATTTTGCGGATAGAGAGAACTTATTGGGATGGGCTCGGTATGTGGCCAACGCTATGAATATGGTGTTGGTCATTAAAAAATCATGGTTGGATAGAAGGGGTTTTCGTATCCTATAATTGGGTTGTGATAGACACGGAGGACCGAGAAAAGAAAAGGACGTAGATCCCGATCATGTTCCAAGTTCCAGCCGGAAAAAAAAGTCGAAGAAGTGTATCTGTTTGTTTGAGCTTGTAGGAACCCAAATTGAAGAGGAAAAGTGGATGGTGAGGGTTGTATGTGGAATCCACAACCATATAATTCCTTCGGTGTTAAGAGGTCATGCATATGTTGAACGTATGACTCCAAA
Source organism: Fagopyrum homotropicum (assembly GCA_033239125.1). NCBI lineage: Eukaryota > Viridiplantae > Streptophyta > Magnoliopsida > Caryophyllales > Polygonaceae > Fagopyrum > Fagopyrum homotropicum. The sequence continues at coordinate 111,783,591 of BSWB01000002.1, forward strand.
GCAGAGCCGAAAGGTGGAGCGTGAATTGAATTCTAGCTTAAAACCGAAACATATATTAAAATCCGTGCAATTAGAGGATCCCGACAATGTCACCTCCATCCGTCAAGTTTACAACACCGGTTTGAAGATTAGAATGGAACAAGCCGAAGGAAGATATCCATTACAACAAGCACTTCACACGTTGACGGAACGTGGATACTATATAAACACTCGGAGAAGTCAAGATTCCGATGAAGTGATTGATTTCTTTATCTCACATCCCGACTCGAGGCATTTGCTCAACATGTTTCCCTATGTTATTGTGATGGACTCGACATATAAGACCAACAAGTAAGCTTCAATTCAAGGCACATTTTTACTTTATTTCATACACTCATTCTTATTTTCCTTAGAAATTGTAACTCAATCGTTGTTTCGTATTACTTTTAGGTACAATATGCCATTGTTGGAGATCGTAGGCATCACTAGCACCAAGAAGACGTTTGCAATTGCTTTTGTGTTCATGGCACAGGAGAATAGAGATCATTACGAGTGGGCTTTGAGGAGGGTCCGTTATTTATTGTACGGAAAGACGCCGGAGGTGATTGCCACTGATCATGAGCTTGGTCTTATAAGCGCCTTGGGTGTAGTATTTCCCGAGGTGAAGCATATATTGTGCACGTTTCACATAAAGTGCAATATAGTTAATAGAGCAGCACTTGTTTTGCGCAATAAGGAAGCGGAAGCACTCTTCATATCTCATTGTCATGCCTTGTTCGAGTCAAGATCTCCTGGAAGCTACCAACGCCGTTTGCTGGAAATGAGAGACTATTGGCAATCATCTCCGAGGTTAATGACCTATCTTGAGACGACTTGGCTTGACCCGTACAAGGAGGCAATCGTTCGAGCATGGACTGACCTACATCATCATTTCGGCACATGAACAACAAATGCGTAAGTTATTTAAACATTCACTACATTGTTAAACATTTCTTCGTTTATTGTAATAAACTTTTCTTCTTAGGTGTGAGTCCGCGCACAAGTTGTTGAAGCAAACACTAGATTCTAGTGTTGGAGGATTTCAGCTGGTTTGTGATAGCATACATTTGATGGTCACGGACAAAGTCCAAAAGCTACAAGCTTCTCTAGAGATGTCACGGGAGAGGATTCCACGAGAGGTTAGTATACCAAAGTTTAATTGATGAAAATATTGTTAAATATTTATTTGATATGTAATAAACCTTTTTTTGCAGGTGCGTATACCGATATTTGACTTGCTCCGTGACTACGTAACAAATGAGTGTTTCACGCTCTTGTGCAATAATTACACCAAGGCTCGACATACAAGAGATGATGAAGGATGTCGGGATAGTTATTGGAGAGAGGTTTATGGAGTGCCGTGTGTGCATGACTTTAGACTAGCAATCCGGGCTCGTAGACCTATCTATTTGTCACAGATACACATATATTGGAAGCAAGTTCATTGGAATCCGGTTGATTTTTTGGATGGTGATATTGGTGATGATGATGATGATGATGATGATGATGATGATGATGATGATGATCGTTCGAACCCGAGTCAAGCGACGCTGAACAGGTTTAGCGAAAGAATGGACTCAAATATGTTAAGTCCGGATGAGAAAGATAAGATTGCATCTTTTCTAGAGGCTATGGAAAACCCCGGGGGTACGACAATGAAGGAGTCGGCACAGAAGGTCAAAGCAAAGGGACGACCTCCAACTCCGAGATCAACTAAAAGAGAGCCTAGTTTTTTTGAGCATTCTGCTACACGTGGTCCTGGGCGTCGGAAAGGGAAGAAAGCTAAAGATGTAGATTCTACACCGGAGTTGACTCCTACGAGTAGAGCCCGTCGTAAAGGAAAACAACCCGCGAAGGCCGGATTTTGTTTGAGGAAAAAAGATTTTACAAAGTTCATGGAGCCTTATGTATTGAGAGTAAGGGATATACCAAGAGACGGCCATTGTGCATATAGAGCAATTTCCGCGGTATTGGGATTCTCGGATGAGGATTACTTGATAATACGGCGAGATATGGTTATGGAGTTAAATGCGAGAAGGGAATTTTATTCCAAGGTAACTAAGTCTTCCGGTTATATTAAAGTTTTAATTATAATCCATGATTTTACATAATTTTACTTGTTAATCATTGCAGTATAGAATCCTCAATCAAGTTGACGAAGTCATTCAAAACGTTTATTGGACGAGTAAGTCTCCGTGCCCAGAACCAAATTGGATGGAAATACCGATGATCGCATGTGCAGCCGCCACCTACTATAAGACTGCATTGGTTGTCCTAGGGAACATTCTAGCGACATTCCTGCCTATGATTGCCACCGCTCCAAACCAAGGGGGCCCTACGGTCATTTGTTCGTTAGCGTATATATATAACAACACACACTTTGTGCCGGTATGTTGACGTTTTACTTTCATTCAATGGACGTCTATTTAGACCTAATATTTACTAACTGTTTTCTGTAATTTCATATTTGTAGATATGGTTAAAAGATGATGCTCCGTTACCGTTATTGAGTGACGCTTGGAAACATAACCATGATCCAAGTGTTGATGGATGGGATGCGTCGTTCATTGAAAGGATAGCTCGTTATGAGGATCTTCTTCGAGCATGGGGAGTTGAACACAATAGTGCAGGATATCTTTAGCCGTTTTCAAAAATCTTACTTGTAATCGTGTTTTAGACATTATTATTGAACTTGTTGACATCATGTTTTAGTCGTTTTCATATACTGTTCTCATTATGTTTTAGTAGTTTGAAATAGTTGATTGAAACTTAGGTGAAATAAAATCGCTAAAGAAACTTAGGAAAACATCAAAAGTAAAAAACAATACATATTATCCATCCAAAATAAACATAACAGTATCAAAACAAAAAAAAACATACACTCAAGTGTAATATCCATCCAAAATAAATATAAGAGTATCAAACTACAACTACAAATGTCCTGGAGGATGCTGTGAAGCCCGGACCTGAGATGGAGCCACAGGAGGCGTACGTCTAACTGCCTCCTCTACCATGAAATCTATATCCTTAGCAGAATATGGAAAACCGCGAGCCTGCATCTCTCGTAGACGACCTACAAGAATGTGAAGACGCTACAATACAGAAAATAAAATGTTAAAATAATTGAAAATTACAATAAAGAGTAAATTAAATGTTAAAAACAAACGTACTCTTTGATGTGAAACCGGAACAGGTGGGGGGATGGTCTATAGGTAACTGGAGTGCAATGGACGTCGGCAAGACGTACAGATGACAATGGACCGTATACCAAGACATGTACGCATCATCGACGAGCCAAGAAGAGGTAGCTCGTATTAATCCAACTAGTGAAACTTTGGTCTCCTCCAGATGGCGGGATGCCCAACGATCATATGTGAGGGGATATGAAAGCCTAGATCCACGTCCGGTCTCCGGACGAATCTCATGAAGGGGAGGAATCCGGGGTAGAGGCACGGTCTGTACGTATCCAAACTGTCACAAGAACCGGTCCGGCATATACGCCTCCTCTATGTCGGATATCCGTATGATACCCCGATACCGAGAAACACCAAACTCTACGCCAAAATCAAGCACACGCTCATCATACGGGGTAAAGCATACATCCTCCGCCCTCATCTGGTCCAACTGAGCTCGTAAGGAGTGTAGCCTCTCTACGGTAATAGACGGAGTCTTCGGGACAGAAAGTCTCGAACACTACCGTGCATAACCAAGCATATCCGGATCCTCCACAGCGGCACATCCTAATGACGAGAAATGTGCATAATTCCAAAACTGTACAAATTCTTTTATTAATTTCAATCTTATCAATAAAGTGACGTTATATAAAGAAAAATATTTATAACAACACACGTGTAACAGGGCAGTACATCCTGCCATTGTCGTCACCTTCTTCCTGGTGGGGTCCCCCAAACATCTGTAAAGATAAGCAAGGGCCCCGGTGCCCCAAGCATACGCCTTTGTCCTCAAATGATCTCTAAGTAGTTGAGCCCCGTAGTCAAGATAGACGGATCTTGTCCAATTCATACAGACATGGTCACCTCTCTTTCGTCTGTAGTGGCAGAGCTAGAGATCGAAGAAGAATGACATCGCCGACCGGACATCGCGTACGAGCTCTTTGGGTTTGGGTACTAGATCAATAAACCATCCTCGCATCTTGTTGGTAGACTTGTCGACTACCAAAGTCGACGATATGGACAATAACAGATATGCAGATGCAATAGTGTCATGTGGAGGCTCTGGAAGGTCCAACATCTCAGCGGCTCTACGCCTAATAGTATCGCAGAATAGTTGTGAAGTCTGATGTCTAGCCTCTGCTGGTGATAAGCCAAAACGATGAACCAGCCAATCACGTCGTACACTATCATCGACGGAAGTTACTAATGCATCTCCATCAACTAGTAGTCCTATAATGATATGAACATCGTGCAGCGCTATTCCCATCTCCCCCCATGGCATGTGAAATGTGTTTGTCTCTGGGTGCCACCTCTCGACAAACGCCGTAATCAGACAATGATCGACGCCGCCAAACTGTACGTCCTCCAAATCCGTCAGTCCGCTGCGTCTAGCTAAGTCAAACCATGAAAATGCGTCATCTACATCTCGTCGCCACTCACGTAATCTACTAAATGCGTCGAGCCTCCGAACAACTCTAATCACGGGGGAATCCATACCGGCCCATATAATGCTGGCTCTGTGGTCAGCATAGCATGTCAATAAAGGAGGAGGTACGTCCTCCTCTACCTGCTCCTCATCACATACATGCTCAGGTAAGTCGTCCGGCTTCCTCTGCTGTGGTATGTCCTGCTGCTGCTGCTCTACCTCAACTGGTATCTCCTCATGCTCATCCTCCAGTATATCATCTACATGAGACATATCGTGCGCAGACTCCTCCGTGTCGTAATCAGCAGTAAGTGAAATAGGTACGACATCCTCCTCACCAGAAGCCAATGTGGGTGCATGAACCTCTGCATCTGTAGGTGCATCCACAGGTGCCTGAACTAATGCCTCTACAGCTGCATCTACAGGTGTCTAAACGGATGCCTCTACATCTGCTGAGGCAAGTCTAACTCGTCAAGCTACAGTCTCTCGACGGGCGGAAGGTGTGACTAATCTCGTCGCCATCTTCCTCTTCTCTCTAACAGTCCTCAACGCACGCTGAATATTTTTTAACTCAAGTTTTTATTTTTCTATTATAATATACATATATATTATAAATATATATATATTTATATATAAAATTGTGCTAATATTATAATCATATACATATATATTATAAATATATATATATATAAGAATATATATATATATATATATATATATATATATATATATATATATATATATATTACATTAACTATCATAAAATCGATAATTGTCCAATTACAATTATTCCTAACTAGCCGAACCTAACTAAACTAAGTAGTTTCAATCCTACTAACTATTGATAATAGTCCAATTACAATTATTCCTAACTAGCCAAGCCTAACTAAACTAACTAGTTTCAATACTACTAACTATCGAAAGAAATCCAATTTCAATTATTCCTAACTAACCGAACCTAACTAGTTTCAAGTATAATGGAAAAAATAAATAACCGATAAAAAAACAATATTAACTAACCCGGAATCGATTCACAAGTGGTTTACTCCTAGAGCTCTCGATATCTGAATCTCCCTCCATTGTTGGACGTATCGAAGAAAAGAAGAAATGGATGAAAACAAGAGAAAAAAAAAATCGAGGGCAAGGGAAGTGCGCGACGGCTGCGAAACGCGAGGGCAAAGGACGCGCAACGGCTACGAAGAAAACAAGGGTAAGGGAGGCTGGCCTCCGCCCCTCCTAAAATAGGCGGAGGCGGACTGGGCAGGCGCGCATGGGCCTCGCGCAGGCCCAATGCGCGCGGCCCTGCGCGGACTCGCAAGGCGCAGGCGCCGGCGAAGGGGCCGGCGCCGGATAACATCACTCTAAATAATCTTAACATTTCTTGTATTCACTCTCTTTAAATTTAGAACAAATTGTGACAGAGAGCAAAAAAAAAAAGGTTCATATCTCTTTTACAAATACAACAATGGAATCTTTTCCGTCTCTTTTTTCTGTCAACATTACTTTTAAAAAATTGAAAGAAAAAGAAACTATAAATCTATATCTATATATTATGTTAAAGCCAAAACATTTACTTTATTGTGGTTCTTCCTAAATCATAAAATGCCACATGTTATTTTTTTAGAAATTTGATTTTTAAAAAAAAATTATGTATAGTTGTCATATTATAACTATACTATTGTAGAACTTATATTTATCTACTTATCAAAAATGTCTTTTATATTCATACATATACTAAACATACTTCAAATTACACTAATGAAATAATTATTTTATAATAAAATTTATACAAAAATAAATTTTTATATTTAATTATATATATATATATATATATATATTTATCTGTATTTATCTATACTAAACATACTTTTTTAAGTATATATGGAAGTTTACGCATTCCTGTTTCATGGGAAGTGCAAAGCTTGTTGATATAATTAATTAATATTCCTATTTTATTTAAAAAAATAGAAAAATACATTAAAAAAAACTAAAAATATGAAAGTTTATGCATTCCCGCCTCATGAAAGTGTAATTGTAAATTAGAGAGATGAGTGTCAACTTCATGGTTAGATAATTTATTATTCTAAATTTTACATATGAATATATAGTTCTTATATTAAATAGAAAATAATTAATAATTTATTAAATGTATAAATTATTATAAGTTAATTATTATATCTTCTTTGTTATGTAAGAATATTATCAAAAATTGTTTAAGATAGTTTTGTAATTGAACTTTGGGCAATTTTGGTAACTATGCCTTTTTGAAAAACTATAGTAGTACTATGTTTTTTAATGTTTCAATGAAATAAATATACCCCAATCTTTTGTATTTATTCTCAAACTCTACACACTCTTCTCTCAAGGGGTACATTTACTAAGAGGTGTGTTAGTTGCACCCCAAAATTGTCCCTTCAAACAAAAAATATTACAATCAATCAAGTCAAGGTGGGAAATATATAACTCATCATTAGCTTATCATTATTGTTTATTATTATTTGTTAGGGGATAAAAATTAATACGAGGATATCGATTTTATTTTTCGTAAATTAAAATTAATTTGTCATAACATTTAAATAAGTTCAAAGTTAAAAATTACATTAAAAGTAGAAAATACGAAGTAATGAGCAAATTAAAATAGAAAATCGTCTCTTTTGTGTGATTGTCTCCACAGTTGCGTGATTGAGGGGAAAGGTGCGCGAGAATGGAACGTACTAAATAATTCTTGAACTTCTTCCATTGTCGGCGGATATCCACGGGTTTGGATTTGTGTCACCCTACCTTCGATTTGTAAGTGTCGTTTGACACGACTTGAGGTGAAAGACGTAGTTTGTAGGTCCGGATACTCCAAGACGACTTCACGACATATGAGTGACAAATTTTGATTTACCAAATCATATAATCTTCTTCGTCTTGCCATGAAAATCCCACAGGGGCCGCATCACGCAATTGGTTGGATATTGCGTTAAATCAGTTGTCCCACTTATGCCATACAGGGTCAAAGTTCAAGTTATAGTGTTGCTTGTTTTGTGCCATACATGGTCAAAGTTCAAGTTATTGTCCTGGAATATTGTCAGGCCCAACAACTACAATCACCACGCATAAGCAATCATTGCAGGGATATCATCATTGTTCAAAAAAAAAAGTCCACACTTGCTCTGAGTTCCACCGTCAGAAAGCTGTCACTTCGACGGATCAAATACCAAGTGTTGTCATCCCAAAATCCAAATAAACTTGTCGCGCGTTGTTCGGTCTCGAACTCCAATGGGATGACAAACACGTCTTAGATATGTGTTTACGTTGGATGAAATGATAAAATGTCGATCCAAAATTTTCCTATTTAAAAAGAAAAAATGATTAAATTTATATGCGTGTGTGTAAGAAATTAGAAAATTTTAACACAACAAAAATAAAACGTGTGTGTATATATATATATATGTATGTGTGCACACGCGCTTGCGTGTGTCAACAGAAATTTGAAAAAAAATTATATGAATAAAATCTCGATTTATGCTCATTTTTCATATTTCACGTGAACCATACACATTTAATGCTAGCGTTCGGGTCCCTTCCTCCGACGTAAGTTAGTGGGGTGGGGTGGGTGTGTGTTGGGGGTGGTGGGGGGGGGGGGGTTGTGAATCACCTTGATAGACAACTTGTGTGAGTGGAGGTGTGTTACTGTATATATTCAAAAGGTCACGGACACTCATATCACGTCAGCGTACTTTATTTACTACGGCATGTTTTGATCAAATAACAAGGCGGATGGGTTCCATAGGAATTTGTTTAACTTATTGTTTCGATTAACTTATTATATTTTGTTTGACTTGTTTGATTGGAGTGCGACTCATATAAGTCTCCCGTTAACCAAACAAACGCCACCGAAGGTGGCCCGCCCCAGGATCGATTGGATTCATCGCTCCAGACATGTCTCGTAACCATTTTATTGCGGTAAGTATTACATTTTTCATCAACTTAAATCATAATTAAATCCAATTATCGTAAATAACTTTTTTCTCTTGATATGTCTACATGTACAAATTTTTTTACAACTATAATATGAAGCAAATTGCCCACTGCTACCCGTTCTCGCATATTGGTATACATCGCACGACGGAACATTGAAGGGATTAAACAAGATGTACGAGCCCGAAATTAAGATGTTTAAACGCTTCATCAACAAGTTGCTCAACCTACACCTTAGACAACCCTTATTTATGTACGTTAGTTGTTTAACATTATCATCATTAATAAAATAATTTTTATTATTAATGTTAATTAGCAATATTAACAATTATCATCATTAATAATTTAATGATAATTAGCACCATTATTTTTATTAATTATAATTAACACCATTCTATTACACTACACTCTAATAATAACATTCTAAAATGTAAGACACACAAAGATTTAAAAAAGCGATACGATTATCGATTCCGCTATTGAGATTTTAAAAACCAATCAATTTCGCTAACAAGATTTTTAAAAAACCGATACGATTATCAATTCTGTTAACGAGATTAAAAATATATATATATATATATATATATATATATATATATATATATATATATATATATATATATATATATATATATATAACTTACACCAATCCATTAGACTAAACTCTAATAATGATATTCAAAAATCAAAGCTGCCTGCCATACAAGAGGGCACAAAATCCTGCAAAATTTGTCTTTCAAAATTGAGCCTCCATGCGCACCTGCCGTGCGTCCACATGAAATGGCAGCCGCCAAAATAAGCTCGCACCTGTTGTGCGTTTCGAAGCTAATTTTATTCTAGGACGTAAATAAGATGTCCCTTTACTAAACACAAAATTAGAAAAAGTTTAATAAATCAAATTGTTTCTTGAACTTTTTTTATCGTTCACTATTTTAACGCTTATATTTTAATACTTGAAATTTATTTCTATTTTCCTTTTAATTTTTTTATTTCACCTTTATCGTCATTATAAATAGTATAATAACATTAACTTTAACTAAGATAAGTAATATTGTCTAAATAGATCGATTTTTATTTTTATCTAAAATAATAATTAATTTAATAATAACATTTTAAATTCTCTTTGGATTACTTCATTAAAACCATTATGTTACATTATGAGTTTTAAAAAATTATATACTTATTAGAATTCAAAATTATACGCGTTCCTTGGCACGGGAATTACACTAGTTTGTATTCAAGGGTACTATTTTAATTATTGCAAAAAATGAATCCTGAAACCCATTTACTCCCAAGAAGAACGCGCTTGCCACGCGCAACCCTTTTTCTCCCTGGTGCGAGCAAGCCAAGAAATAGACGACAAAACCCTAGTCGATACCTGGGAAAAAACACCGCCATTTCCTCTATCTCCGTCCAAAGGAAAGTCAATCTCTGTCCCCTTTATGGATTGAAGCCAAGAAAATGGCTGATTTTAGCAAAGCTCCTTCCTGAGCCTGTGATTCATCTCCCAACTTACAAAAAAGTGCCAAAAAGACAAAGAAAATGGAGATATTGGAGAACCCAAATCTGGAAGGGAAAGGGGCATTTCAAGCTATGGACATCGAAGAAGGGTGGTTGCCGTCATCGACTTAGCCGGAAATTGAACCTGGTTGCATTTCTTGTCGCCTCAAATGAAGAGGCTGACCTATCCAAAAGAGTTTCAAAAGATGAGAAGAAACGTCAATTAGCCGGTCAAATTTATTTGACAGTGGCCCCAAATTTGAATCAGGTACTAATCAAAACCAATCTCATATCTAAAGTCTATATAAACTACACACTCAAGCTCATTCTAACCCACCCAATATCTATTTCTTCCCTCTCATACACGAAAACTTGGTACCAACTCTCGAATATGTTTGAGGTACCTGCGATTCTTGAGGAAAAGATGAACTTCAAAGAAGCAATTACCAAAGAAGCACTCACTGCTGAGAAGGTGGAACTGTAGAAGGACAATGTTGAAACAACCAAAACCAACAAAAAAACAAACTGAACCAACTCCAAAGGTAACATCAATGAAACCTCTGGGCTTGATGCCTATCTCAATAGCTTAGCAAAAGTCAGAAATGACTTTAGCAAGCAAAAGGATGTATCTCTCATGGGGTACATCCTTGGTGAACCCATTGATATCTCTAGAACTAGAGTCCAATTATTTAGTGAATGGAAGAATGCTAAAGGGGAGATTAAAATTTGTGTCAAACCTAACTACTGGTTTGAAATAACCTGTTCTAACCCGATAAACATATATGGGCTAATAGGCCTTACCATGTCTTAGGACAAGGAGTTACCCTAGGACATGGTAAGGCCTATTAAGTAGGGACAAGGAGTTGTCCCTGCTGAATATGTGAACACTGAGGCTATGAGAATAATAATAGAGGAGAATGAGATAGGCAAGTTTATTAAACTAGATCCTACATCCATTAAAGGTTGAGGAGTCAATTTAACACGAATATGCATCTCCCTTGATGTGGCTACTGAAATGAAAGGAGATGTTCCTATTCCGGATGATAATGATGAGCTACAAAACCTCCCCGTCTAGTATGATGATTTTTTTGATGGGTGCGGATTTTGCGCTGACAAATCTCATGGATATGATCAATGTCCACTGCGCGCCCCTAAAGTAACAAACCTTAAGATTAATTTTAAGCATGTTATGGTTATCAACAACCCCTCTAACCTCTCATCCTCATCTAAGGAAGAAGGAAGTAATGAGAATGTTGTAGGTGCACGCTGGATGAAGGTAGAGAAGAAGGCAAAAAAGAAGGCTAAAGCCAAACCAAACAAGGGCTTCCGACCCTACATAAATTCCAACAAAGGAGTTACCATCTCAATTGTAGAAGCATCCATTGAGAGCTCCAAGGAGAATGTGCCTAATGATGAAGAAGTGAAAGTTAAGTTAGTGACTAAGGGTAAGGCAGTAGCTGAAACTGTCCCCCAAGAAATGGATACTGAGAAAACTCCATAAAATGATGATCCAATGGATTAGAGGTCGACCTTGAGGACCTCTCTGCTCTCCCTAAAATTGGAGAAGAAGAATTGGAAGGAGCTAGCTCACCTCATCAATGAGGAGTACGAGCAAGACGAGATCGACTCTAAGGAACTGACTGTGGAAGAATTTACAGCCCTCTTGTTTAAAGATGGTAAAATGCCGGTGGAAAAGGATACCATAATGTCAAAGAACTCCTTCCACACAGTCAAATCCAACAACACTATCACTAAACTCACGGGCGCCATGGAGGTTACAAATGACCAACAAAAATATGATCCTAGCTCAAGGAAACGGCAGGGTGGGTTGAGCGATATTGCATCCTCTCAGCTGAAAGGAACCAAGAAACAAAAAGTGTAGCCTTAAATGAATATTAGGCCTTCCTTTGTTTCTAGCATGAAGCTAGTGTGTTATGATTGTAATTTTCTTAATCAAGTGGTGAGTTTCTACTCCCCATTCTCCCACTCTTCTCTAGCAGAATATAAGTGGCAAATGCATCTCTATCGTGACTAAAAGAAAGAGATGACCACAATCTTAACCCCTAGACTTAATCTATATAATCGTGTCATTTATTTATCTAATGGAAGACCTCTAAATTCTATCTACCGTTATCTTATTTTAACCCTTATGTTAGAATTTGGTGAAGAACGGAATTGGAGAGATCCGAAGTGTAATAATATAACATCCTCAGATTATAACTCTAGCCATGGGAAGCAAGATCTCGGATTGACCATGCGAAGTAAATTTTCTGTCTACGTAATGACCAATGGGCAAACAACCAAAATTTAGTTATACTGTGTAATACCCATAAATAAATATTGTAGGCATATGCTTTACTACTTTTTATATGTAATTATAATATTGTTCTATGACATGAACTATAAAAAGAAGATAAGATGTGGGCTCTTTTTATCCCATGATGGAAGACATCTCCACAAGCTAACTAACAAGCTGCACAACGCCTTGATAAAAAGAAAGTGTACCTGCGCGGGACTAATCCAAATGGTACAAAAAAGAAGCAAAAATTCCATTGTACATGTAGATTAATGGAAGCTATGTTGAGTTATTCAAGACTCTCTAATTCTACTAAACAAGTAATTTGTAATAATATAATGACCATCAATATCTGGACTGAAAAGATAAAGTAGTGTACATGTAAGATCAGGAGATCCCTATCTCTTGTATATGATAGTCACACACAATAGGTTTTTATTTCATTTAACCTACCATCACACAAACTAACGGGAACACTAAGTGAAATAAGGAATCAATGGGATATTAGACAAGTTTTCATATCCCAAACCACAACAACTAATGAAAGTAAAAAATATGGAAAACAACACCAATCTAGACCCAAGAAGTCGTCTAGTAAAACTAAACCCACTAAAACTCAAATACAACACCATCCCAAAACACTAACCAAACCTTATCATATAATAAAGTTATGCTTAACAAAGGGGCCTAATTATACGAACCATAAGAACTTAGGTAATAAAGATGGATACCTACCATCCGACTCCCATATACAATTTATATGAAGATAGCCTATTGCAATTGTCGAGGTATAAGGAAAAAGATGTAACGCCCCAATTTTTGGCGCGTTGCGTTATTTATTTTCTCGGATCTTATCGCTATTTTAAATAGCTTACACATTTTTTTTACGAGTATTTTGACGTCGTAAGTTAAATCCCACGAGTATATATATATTGATATATTTTATTACCCGTATTTAAAGTATTATATAATCTCGTAAATAATTCACGAATAACGGGTTTTGTATTGCAAAGTATAATATTACGAGTTTATATATATGTTTAATCCATACATATTTTTCCGTAATTTTATTTCGGGAAAGTTGAAAAAGTTTTTCGATCCAAAAATCCCGTCCGGTTCGTTTCTAGCGAGTTTATTTTATTTTACTTTTATCCTTTTGTTTTCTTCATGCTTGTCTCATTCCCTGGCCTGTGTCCCGCCCAAGCTAACGAGTCATCTAGTTTGACAGCCTCCTCCCGCCCAACCTATGCCTGCTACTCCTAGGTCTAAACCGACCCCTCGTTTCACCTCCTTAGCCCACACGCAACAACCCCCTCTCCTCAACAATCATCCCTCTCCCTCAACTCACCTCTCCCTTGCTTCCTTCATCAACTCCGGGAGCCCCTGCTACTTCATCGACCGTCGCCGAGAAGAGCACTGCCGGAGCCAGCCTAGCCACGGCCCTACACTGGCCTCTCCATTCTCTTCTTGTGCACGCTCAGACCCGCCGGAGAAGAGCTGTTCTCCCGAGCCTCACCATCTCCGTCCTCTTCCGTGCTTCTTCCTCACCAGTTATGACAGCACAACACCCTCTATCTTCCCTGTTCTCCTCGATCTCCCTTGCATCCCAACAACCACCCATCTCTCCGCTCCTCTACGCCGGCAAAGCCAGATCGCAGCCCCCTCTCTCAATCAAAATCTCCTCCCTCTGTAAACCGCGATTGCTGCAACCACCGGCCTGGAGCTCCGCCTCGACTCGCCCCGTTGAAGTCGACAGAAGAGAATCCACGCCATCCGTACTCCACCTTCGCAGCGCCCCGCCGCCTGCCCTTGCCTTCTCCTTGCCACCATGAAAACGCAAGGTTGAAGAAAGAACTTGTACTGTATTTAAATCGGCCCCCCTCTATTTATGTTTAATTACAGAATGTACCCAGCTTTATTTATTTACGGTTATGGCCCTAATTCTGGATTTTTGCAAAGTTACCCCTGTAGAGTGATTACAGATTTTGCCCAAAAATATTAATTGCAGATTATGACCCATATTTATGAAATTGTATAATTTGCCCCGGAAAAATGTTATTGCGTTTTTAACCTTGGGTTTTAGTTACGGGATACTCTTATATTGTTATTCACGGTATATTATGTATTTGTTGGATTTAAAATTCGATTTATGGCCCAAAGTATTATTTGCGGTTTCATGACCAAGCTCCTTGAATTTTATATTTTGGCCGAAAGGGTTTTGCGAGTTTTAACATGGGCTTTCGAAATCGAGTTCTTCCTTAGTTTTATATATACTATTTATTCCAATCAAATTTAGCGTATGAGCTAAATTTCTCTAGTTTTGGTGCTAGGTTCGGAAACACCCCCGTAAAGGCCGAACAAGTCGAAGTTCGGTATCCGTCGACCGACTACCGTCTTTTGGACGCCATGTGAGTTATCTTCTTCCTCGATCTAGTTATTTTTAGTGGTAGAATCATGTTAGGTTGGATCTAGCATAACTTAGGGCAAATGCCAAGTAGTGGCTTGGAACCTTTAGGTGAGTGTTTGAGGTTATTGATGTTCTATGACATGTGGTGTGTTGATCTCGAGTTGTTATACAGTTGTGAGCCTCGTGATTGTTTTTGTGAGACTTGAGGTGGTATTTATATGTTGGTTGAGATTGCTGAGTTTTGGATGAGAGTATCCTAGCACTTGGGGCTATAGCTGAGATCTTGTGAATTTATGAGGGCTAGGAGTGTATCCTAGATTATGAGAGTGTATGACCTAATAAGACTATATAGTACTAGAAGTCTAAGGACTTCTAGCTTGCGTGAGTAGTTGTTGATTATCATGCCTTGTCTTGAACATGCTGTGGTTATATTCCTTCGGAGAGGGTTATCGGTTTCGGGTAGCTTTGAGATGAGGTAAGTCCCCGGACTTACTTAGCCGCTTTTATGCATTATTTGGATACATTATGGTGGTATGTGTTTTATTGCTTTTGATCATGAAACCGGATTAGGATTACTTGACTATATATATTATTTGGCCCATTGTTACTATTATTATCGGGCGGTGACATCACCGCTCAGTTTCCCGAGGGAGACTGGGGGGATCTCTGCGACCAGGCCAAACACGGTATACGGGCGGGCTTCTTCATCACTCCCTCAGGGTATACGGGTTGGGCGCCGCCACACTCCTGTTGGTTACACGGGGACAGAGGCGAGAGTTATAAGACTCTCGTGTCACACTTGAACGAATGGATTAGATATGGAATAACCTAAAAAGATAATAAGTAACGGATGTGTATGTTTATGAGCATGTTGTGTGTTTGGGTTCCTATGTGTGTTTGTGCCAATTATTCTTATAATGCCTAGAATGTGAGCTAACGGTTTTATACCGATTGTTGTAGTTGATGTGCAGGATAGGACGTGGCCGAGTGATCTGGAGGAGTGGGTAGCCGGGGTTCCGTACATTTTAGGTTGAGTTGGGTTTTGGAGTCCTTGTGTTATTGTTATTATACATTATGTTGATGTTGTTGTAAGGACGGCTGAAGTCTTTCCTTTCTTTTATTGTCGGGTTTCATAACATTGCATAAAAATGTATTTCGGTTTTGGCCTTTATTTGTGCCTTGTTGCAAGATCCGGTGAAATTGTTGTCAAGCTAAGGGTCGGGACCCATTGTGAGGTCCCAGCCCGTAGCATCCCGATATCCCACGGATTTGGGGTGTTACAAAAAAACTTTTGGACAAATATCAAAATAACTACACACAATGAGCATATTGATATGATTATGCTTGCAGAACTAAAAACAAACATTACACCAAACGAAGCAAGTTGGCGGAGTGCAGGGTTTGACAACATATGCTTTATCCCATCCGATGGATTAGCAGGTGATCTTTGCCTTCTTTGGAAAAACAATCTGCTCATTAACGAAAAAGTCGAACTTTGTCAAAAGGAGAAATGATACGTTATAGTAAACCATACCAAGTTTGAATCAAATTTCTCTATAACCATTATCCTAATTTATGCACCACCGAATGAGAGGTTCAAAGAAGAATTTTGGTTTAAAGTCACAAACTCTATAAACTCACAAACCAAACCAGTGCTCCTAATGAGAGACTTCAATGATATTCTCAATCCCTCTGAAAAGTTGGGAGGAGCGACATGTAGAACAAATCGCCTACAAAGACCTCAAAATGTTATACAAAAATGTAACCTGGTAGATCTTGTGACAAAAGGAAATGCGTTTACTTGGCAAAAGAGAAAAGATGGAGAGAATAATATGTTTGAAAAATTAGATAGAGCTATGACACACTTTGAAGTCATAAATGCCTATAATCAAATTCATGTTTGGAACCATGCGTTCACATCATCAGATCATTGTCCAATCACAGTAGATCTAAACAATAAAATACAAAGGTTCAAAAATAAACCTTTCCGATTTGAATTAATGTGGACCGATAGAGAAGATTGTGAAAGAGTTATCCAAGAATCTTGGAGAACACAATTTCCGGGGACGCATATGTTCAACCTTGTTTAAAAACTAAATCTTACCAAAACCAAATTGAAAGTCTGCAGTAAGCTTAAATTCGGAAACATAAACAAACAAGTCCGAGAGACTGATGTCGCCATTGAAAAGTTACAAAAAATACACTTCCGAAACTTTCCAACCAACAAAATGAGAAACTAAATATACTATACAGGAAAAGAGAATGCCTTATAGAATTCCAACAAAAGTACTGGATGCAAAGAGCAAAATCAAAATCATTAGAATGTGGTGATAAGAATACTAAATTTCACCATAGGAAAGCAACAGGAAGAAGAAACAGTAAATCAATAACCGCTATCCAAAGATTAAATGGTACGACAATATATACCGAGGAGGAAATTAGCTCTAAATTCTCCAATGACCATAAAGACCGATTTAGGTCTACTAATACTAGCGAGACAACCATAAAACAATTCCTTGGAGTTATTACAAAAGAAATAACGGAAATAGAAAACAAAGAACTCACTAAACCGTTTTCTAACGAGGATATCCGAGCAGCTGTGTATGCTATTGTTAGTGAAAAATCCCCAGGTCCAAATGGAATACCTGCTGGCTTCTTCCAGATATACTGGAAAATCATAGGACCCACTGTTATCCGTGCGGTAAAAAGCTTTTACCGTACGGGAAAAATTCTAAGACAAATCAATCATACATTTATCACACTAATACCAAAAACTGATAACCCAACTCTAACCAATCACTACAGACCCATTAGCCTATGTTCAACAACATAAAAGATTATTGACAAAATATTAGCATCTTAGCTGAAGACAATTCTACCTAAACTAATACATCCACTCAAAAGTGCCTTTACACAAAATAGATCAACCCACAACAATATTCTTATCGCCCATGAGATTTTTCATGGATTCAAATTATAAAAAGGAAAGAAGGGGTATATGACCATAAAACTTGATATGGAGAAAGCATATGATAGGGTAGAATGACCGTTTATCCTAGTAGTTTTGGAAAATTTTGGGTTTGACAAGACATTCATTAACTGGATAAGAGAATGTATATCCACGGTCTCATACTCCATCCTAATCGACGACAAACCTGCAGAACTAATATATCCGAAAAAGGGCTTACGCCATGGATATCCACTCTCACCTATGTTATTCAACTTGAGAGCGGAAGTTCTAGCGTGGAGTATACAAAAAGAATGTAAGCAAAATAACAAAATATTTGGGTTTCCAATTACAACAGGAGGATCCACTATTCCCTTTCTAGGCTTTGCTGATGATATAATAATATTTGTCAAAGCATCTATAATGGCAAGTATGAAGATTCTTGATATCTTGAATGGATACTGCCATATCTCAAGACAAAAAGTTAATTTCTACAAATCATCTTTCCAAACTACAAGAAACGTGAGGTCTGATATGGAAAGATAAATTCAATACAAAATTGGGATATTTGTTACGAATGACTTGGATAAATATCTTGGATGCCCTATCATTAATGGTAGAGTAAACTAGACGGTCTTTGAAGATGTGATAACAAAATCTAAAAAACAACTAACTACATGGAAAGCTTCCACACGCTCCCAAGAAGGAAGAACAACTTTAATCAAGGCAAACCTAAATGCTAAACCAAATTACATAATGCAAAGCTTTATGCTTCCATCTTACATACACAAGGAATTAGACCAAATAAATCGTACAATTTTTTGGAACAAAGGACCTAACTACCACCCACTTATAAGTTGGGATAAAATTTGTAGACCAAAGAAATGCGGAGGAGTGAGAATAAGGAAAGCAGAAGATATGAATGGAGTCCTCTAAATGAAATTACTCTGGAAAATAATGGCAGAACCAGATTGCATTTGGGTTAAAATAGTAAATGAAAAATACCTTAAAGGATCAATCCTGTGGAATCACAAAACATCGAAAAATACTTCTTGGCAATGGAAGAGACTAATGAGTCTCAGGCAAGAATTTGAAACCGGATTTAGCTGGAATATTGGGGATAGAAATACCATTAAGTTTTGGAAAAACATGTGGGTGTCGGACAAACCTCTCATCAATCTATGTGGGAACAACATTGACACTGACGAGAATGAACTAATAAGTAACTATATCACTGAGAACAGATGGAATACCCAGAAATTGGATATGAAAATAGGTGATGCCCTACCTAAAGAAATTATGACCGCAATTAAGTCATACCAACTCCCGATATCATTTATCCAAGACCGTCTTTACTGGGCAGCCTCGGATAAAGGATCATACACCACAAAATCTGCAATGAACCTCATCCACAAAAATAGAGGGCTAACAACCAATTCTAACAATTGGATCTGGGAAATAGACATCATGCCTAAAGTCAAAAACTTTCTCTGGAAATTATCAATCAACGGTCTCCCAACGAAGATAAATCTTGAGAAATAAAGGGTCCCAGTGCCAATGTAATGAAGTCTATGCAACCACCCATACGAGTCAGCAAAGCATGTGTTCTTCACTTGCCCCCTTCCTAATGAGAAGTTTACCCAATGCTACACAAAAAAGAACTCCAAAGAGCCATTAACTTAAACCAAAACATACCTAACATGGTTACGCTCATAAGAAATAACCTAGATGACAAAGCACTGATACAACTGGCCGTTACTTGGTGGAATATTTGGTTCGCAAGAAACCAAAACATTTTTAATCACAAGAAATGCCAGAACATTGAAGAACAAGTTAAAAAACAAATTAAGAATTGACAAGAGGCCAACAAAAGAAAGAACCAAACAACGCAAACCACGTCTAGCAATAAGAGGAAAACCAGGAACATACACTGGATAAAACCCAAAAATGAGTTAATCAAACTAAACTTTGATGGATCTAAATGTGGATTTGGGGAATCAGCCTACAGATTCATTCTCAGAAACCAACATGTATGAACCATCTCCCTAGGTTATGGACAATGTGGTAACATATCAGTCCTCCATGCCGAAGCATGTGCGCTAACGGAAGGTTTGATCAGAGCATGTGATCTTGAGATCAATAAACTTGAAATTGAGGGGATAACCTCACAATTATCAATTCTATTAAACAAACATGAAAACCTCCATGGGAGCTCGACCTTGTCATTTCGGATATCTCTAACATCATAGCTAGTTTCCAACAGGTTAGGATCCACCATGTCTTCAGGGAAGTCAATAGTGTTGCTGATAAACTCATAGAATTGGGGCACGACTACCCACATGGTTACGCACCGACCCCCACATAGGTGGCCGAGCTCACCCGCAAGAATGACCTAGGTTGGAGAGTCTCGAGAAGATGATCTAATCTAACTGCTTACCATATAGTATAAAAAAAGGGTACTATTTTAATTGCATCCATAAACATTACTTCTCTATCTCTATTCAATTGTATTCCAACAATGGTACTTCTCTATATCTACTCCTATAAGTACAACTCTTTGCTTCACAATTTTTTTATTTTCTCCATCTCTTTTATTAAGAAAAATATTATCATGAGTTCATTAAGTAGATGAATTAACTAGAGTACTAGCGAGGATACAACTTTATGCAATGCATGAGTTTTCATTTTTTGAAGAAGGTGTCGTGGAAAGTTATCAGTCATCGGAGTCGTTTTGAAATATAGTTTTGAATTTATTTACTGAAAACTCGGTCATTGAGGTGACTCGCAGTAGGGATTCGATTGAATCTTATTTCAAGGTTATTAGTCACCAATGTTCTCTTTGAAGGGCAAGCTTGAGGAAGGAAAATGCCATTCCACCAAGCGGCATTAGCCAAAAATTTAAATCAAATGGCTACCCTACCACTACCTACGGGCAACCCAATGGCCACGAAGGTTGTTTCACTGGCCGTTGAAAATGGTGTTTCCGAAACAAAAATTTTAGACGGCCATTAACCGGCTAGCCTACGGCCAAAGAAGCCTTTCCATGCACATTTTGACATTGTTTCACCACCCTAGAACTGAAATCTAAAATTTTATATGTTACTCTCTAGTCCAACAACCATAGTAAAACCTTTTTCCCCTCTTCCTCCCCTTCTAAACTCGAGTCTACTTACCATCCTTCTAATCCTCCCGGGTATGCCTTTACTGATTATAACTCTTCTACCCGAAAAAAGGTCAGTACATCTCTCTCTATTCCTAAACCTCTAAATCTTAGGAGATTACTAAACCTCCCATGTAGAAATTTGAGTTTGTTGTGCAACTGCTAGTTAATACTTCTCCCCATAAGCTGAAAGACAAGTATGGGGTGTACACCGAGACTGCTTATTCTTCTCGCCCCATCAACAAAGGAGATTAAACTATCTACGACCATATTTTCCAAGATCAAATGTCGAACTTCCACAACGCATGTCACTAGATAATATGTTGAACATCCAACTTGATCGAGCTAATCTGGGTTAAGCTAATGACCACAAACAACCACTGTGTGGTAGACAACTCATGAGTTTGATCGTTCTTTTTCCATTTTCTTTTCCAATTTTGGTTTTTTCCCTTCTCTTAGATTAAATGATTTGCTGATTTTTGTGTGGTATATATGTTATAATGAAGGTCAAGAAGATATGAGATGTAGGATTTACATCCACCTTTTCCACCCTCTTTCCACGTTTCCTTCCTTCCACTATATGCATTGCATTGCTTTGTGAGTATTTTCTTCTCTTTACTTCTTTCTCACATTGAGAAAAATGTGTAGTTTAAGTGTGGGGTGCCATACTCACATTCCTATATCATGTTTCCCTTTCTTGTCACATGTTTACTATTGTGCCTTTTTTCTTTTTTTGAGTCTTTCCCTTTCCGCATGCATTTATAATACAAAATTCACAAAAATAATTGCATTTAGCGTAGATTGAGTCGGATCTTATCATTCTCACCTCCATAATTGGAATTTGCAATGCTATTTCATTTGAACCTATTTGGGGTTCTAATGGAAGAAGAGAAGAAAGAAAAGAAGTATGAGGTGTTCCCCCAAAGAAGTCTAAATATTCGCAAGAGTTAATGTGATGTTTGAAATGTATTACTCTTATGGAAGATCTTTTCATGGGTGGTGGAAGGAGCAAAAGTCCCTGCCATCCTTGATGTTGCAAATAAGTAAGAACTAGTGAAAAAGTGACCAGAAGCTTGTTTGCTCCAAATGGTGTGTGCAAGCTTTAAATTTATATCCCAAGAAATATGTTTAAAACAAGGATGCGAACCCGCAGTGTACGGATCAATTATAGTAAAAAGCAAGAATTCCGGGGTGTCGATCTCAGGGACTTAGGTGAAACAAAGCAAGTATAGGTTGTCAATGCAAATAATAACCACAAAAGCGATTAGAGCAATCAAAAGATGATAATAAGGTCAATTAAGGGGAATATGCAAATTCTAGGGATTAAACATCCAGTTGTGGTTCTAACTCAAGATCTCAAGATAAGCGGACAAACCTGAGATTTTGCAAATGGAAGGTGTTTCTAAAGTGGAATAGATCACCGGGTAAGTCTCACTACTCACTAATCCCAAACGAAAAGCTCCTATTACCGGGTAAGTCTCAAGATACTAAGGAAAGGAACTATAATCTCAAACCAACACACCAACTAAGGGAATAGAATCAACCTTTACCGGGTAAGTCTGAGTATAACTCACAAAGATGGGATGAAGGCACACTCAAACCCCAATAAAGAATAAACCTTTATTACCTACACTTATGATCATGGGTAAACAAACTAAGGAATCACCGGGTAAGTCTCATCCTAGACTTGCATTGAACGAGGAAAGGTGTAATAATTAATAAGAATAGGATTTGGCAAACTCTAACACTTAACTCTCAGTTTCGGATCAGAAAAGGTCACCTCGGTCAGTCAAGTTCCACCCCGGCCGAGATGTTCATCGACTGAACGAGGTACTCTAGGGTTAAGGTTAAAGACTCGAGCTTTCAGGGTCCTACTGGGATTAAGATCATTTTATCATTGTCTTTCCCATAACTTTCAGCCAATCACCCTAGAATCGCACAAGGAAATTAGCCACTCATCATCATGAAAGCAATAATCAAATATATGAGAAGGGAATGAATATTTGAACACAAAAACCTTAAGAACAAGGCTTCAATAACTGAATCAAATATCAAACAAATCAGCGTTCCTCAGAATCACAAATCAAACAAAGACAACAAACCAAAGGGAATCTAAGAAAGTCTTACAAATCCACTTATAAGCTATCATAAAGCTATGAACTTCCTTCCTTCAGTCTTCAATTCTTCCTTCAAACTTCCAAAAATCCTTCCTTACTGCAGTGTGGAGAATATTGTTGATCCAAAAATCCGAAGATGGCTGAATTGTGGAAAATCCAACCCTTTATATAGAAAAATTATCTTTCAAAGATAATAATATCTTAAAAAGATAATTTCCTATAAAATATATCCATATCTCTAAAATAGATCCCCTAAATATATGATCTTCCTTCCAGAAATCCAGCCCAAAAATATAAGATATCTTCTTTCCATAATTAAAAGATCTCAACCAAAAAATATATCTCGTCGCGCCAGGGTGTTTGCCTCGGTCGGGACGCTCCTCTAGATCACCTCGGTTGAGATGACACTGTAGCTGACCGAGGTGAATCTCAGCTGAATGTGAAATCTCTCAAATCTGGTCCAAAGTATATCTTCTTTGTTAATTCTTTGCTTCCTGAGTTCTCTTTTAAGCTCCTGAATGTAGCTCCTATGAGTCATTTGCTCCTTAGCTCCATTTCGATCCAAAATGTGCCATTTTACCTATGATTACAACGAAACTTGGTGTAGACCTCGATTCCCGTAAAGGTAGATGAAATGACAATATAATCACATAATATACATCCATATATACAGATTATTGAAGATAAAACGTCTAAACAAGTCCCAAAATATAGACTATAATACATGCTATCAAAATATCCCATACTTGTCCCTTGCTTATCCCCAAGCATGTTCCAAATCTTAAGTACAAGATTGAATTGATTATAAGTCATAAAGATCAATGAAAAGTATTTCAAAACATTTTGTTCTGTGCTCCACTCATATATCACTCTAAGAGAATGCTTCATGGTAATTAATATCAAAATAATGATTAAAACATTTTGTAAATATAAGAAAGTTGTTCATCTTTGCATAAAATCATAGAACGCATAATAAATCATAATTATCGAAAATAATCA
This sequence comes from Fagopyrum homotropicum, assembly GCA_033239125.1. NCBI lineage: Eukaryota > Viridiplantae > Streptophyta > Magnoliopsida > Caryophyllales > Polygonaceae > Fagopyrum > Fagopyrum homotropicum. The sequence continues at coordinate 111,807,600 of BSWB01000002.1, forward strand.
TGTATAATCCAGTTTAAATCACTAAGTCAATCAACAAGCTCGAGGTCTCAAGGGCTTTTCAAGAGAAGGTGAAGAAACGTGTGAGGGTGGGATGTATATAGGGAATGTGGTGATAGAATCTAGGAAAAGGATCTTCACATCACTTGCTTTGAACTTCAACATCTTCCACCAATAAGCTTTGCTTATTTTACTTTTTTTTTTTACTTTTTGGGATGAATGGACAGAGGTGCACAATAACCGAAGCCTAGGAGATCAGCAATCATCAATTTCTCGAGATGCCTCAAATCCTTGATGCACATACCATGACCCATTAGGAATATCGCTCAATCCGACTTTGGCAAGACACAAACACCCGGTTATGTGAATGATGCCGAGTTACTCATCATCATGATTGACTTCCCCAAACCTATTTGTTTTTTTTTCTAAACTTCCAGCCAACATCTCAACTTTTCTTTCACTTGCTTGCTTCCAAATTTTCGGATAGGTAAAGGGACGCAAATATACATATGAGGGGCTAAGCATGATCAAGAAGAATAAGAGAAGAGAATGAATTGCCTTAATCATCATAGGAAGAAAGTGCTAGAACTCATCATGTGGTGTCAACCTTCAAATTCAACATAATTTTGATAAAAATAAAGTATTAAACATGCCACAAATTTCAAACAAAGCATTTAGCAACTTAAACATATCATAAAACCTTTCAAACATATAAAGATTTCAAAACCAATCTGTAGACAAAATCATGACTGAGGTCATATCCAGAAAAGAAGCACAAATATCGTTTCGAAAACTCTCTCAGTTAAATCGGCTCGGTCTAGATGTTTAAAGTCAACCGAGGTACTTGACCTCGTTTGGCAAGAATCATCCCGGTCGAGGTCAAATTTTTTTTTTTCTTAACCAGTTTTGACGTTTTTCTCAATCAAATAACCTGTATGCATGCATGTAGTCTCAGATGAGCACATAGAGCATAAGAAAGATCATAAATAAGAAGTCATACAAGTCATACACATACTGTCAAGTAAGATACATCCAAATACCCCATACTTGAGATACATTGTCCCAATGGGTCAAAATAAGTCTAAAAACAGAGTACTCACCGGACATAAGTTGAGCTGTGTAATAAATAAAGAAAAGAAATACCTACAAGCTCTAATCCTGATCTGGTGGTGGTGGTGGATACGGGACGAAGGGATGCTGGGATGGATCAAAAGGATAACCCATGGTGTGCTGGAACTGTATCTCCATCATCCGGCGCTGGTAGTGCTGGTTCTCCCTCATCTCCATCATCTCCACTGACAAGGCGGCATAAGAGTCGATCATCTGGTCCGTCAGCTCGTCAATCCGTCGATGAGCTATGGGATCCCTCTATCTGCGGCCTCTGCGCCTAGAAGAACGTGATGGTGCTGCAGCTGCCTCCTCCTCTGTCGCCTCGTCGCCTATGTCCACAACTGGCACACTAGGGCCGGCTGTATCTGTCCCTGTCTCCATGGCAGCACCGCCATCATCATCCTCATCCTCCTCCTCTACCTGAGCTGCTGCAGCATCTTTAGCATCCTCTATGTAGGGTATCCAAGCGGTAGACCAATATTGAGGATCGAAGACTGAGAACTGAGCCGACCACATGATACCCTGAGGGGCAGTCTGCTCCCAAGGCATAGCCACGTACGGTGTGGTGAGTCCACGAGGAACCAGAATCCTCCTCATGATCATCTCCTGAAGCCCAAGCGGCTTTGCAGCCGCCACCAACGTACAAGCACTTAGGTCGAGATCCATGACTGTCGCGATATGAGTCACCAGTCCTCCACAGTAGATATCTCCCTTCCCCTTAGCCTTGATCCGGTGCAGATCCTCAGCTAGCATGGCCCCAAAATCAGGCACTCCCCCAGTCACCATACAAAATAAACTGAGCAGCTCTCCTTGTCTAACCTTCTAGGGCGTCTCAAGACGCGCCAGAAAGGTCTCACTGAAGATCCGGTGGGCAAGACGGAAAGCATGGTGGAAAATGATGCGCTCCCTGGAGTCTCCAGGTCTCCATCTATCAGCGTGCTCCACCACATGAGCAATCTGTCCCCAAAACTATCGAGCTACGGATCGAGAAGGAAAGTCGGGAACTGTAGGTGTCGGGAAGCCAAAGATATCTCTGAACTGATCCATGGGCACGATGTAGTTCTGGTTCAGCAACCGGTACTTGATGGCTTTCCTCTCTGGTAGGTGAGTAACAAAACTCACAAACTCTAGTGTGGGCTCGAGGTAGGCTGGAGCTCTAATCTCCATAAACTGCTCCAGTCCTACCATGGAAACCATCCTCCTCAAATCATCAGCTTCATGGAGGCAATCAAAACAGAAATATCCAAGAAACGCGGCGCAATCACAGGGCGCGCGCATATACGGTCGAAGTCTGCTTGGTGACGCTCATGGATCACCGGGATAGAAGGTCGGGAAGTAGAAGAAGGTGAGGAACCACTGGGAGCATCCCTCAGAACTAACTGGTGATCAGAACGAGAACTCATTCTTTCTGTTGACAGGTCACCTCGGTTGGTCTAACAAGGCTTAAGAACACCTCGGCTGAGGCACAGGTCGATTGGACCGAGGCGAAATGCTGGGCGATTTCAACTCTCAAATTTCCAGTTCTTTTCCCCCAATATCACTACCAATTGTTCCTATTGGGTACTTAAGCCTTTTCTAACACAAATCAGTGGCAACCAAAGCCAATAATGTCCAAAATCAGTAAAGAGAAGAGAGGTTAGGGTTTCCGACAATTTACCCCAAGTCATGCAGTTTCGAACCGTTTTTCTTGCGGTTTCTTTCTTGCAATCTGCTTCTATTGCTTTTCCTTGCAAGATCGGAGAAAAAATCGCAGAAAACGATCGAAGAATGGAGAAACGAGGCGAATCTTGCGTCGCGGTCGAGAAGGAGATGGGAGGGAAAGAGAGAGAAACTTTTCCCCTTTTATACCCCTCGCTGAATCTGACATCAGCTCGGTCGAGGTGGTCCCGACTGGACCGAGGTGTCTGGGCCTAGGTGGATCTTTGTCAGCTATAGTCACCTCGGTTGCTCAAGAATCATCTCGGTCGAGGTGCTGTGATAGCAACCGAGATCTGTCTCAGTCAAACTCCGTCTTCTCGAATTCTCGAACTTCTGTCTTTCCAGTGTTTCCCTGAGTTGTAATCCTTCCTTAGAAAGTACCTGGTTTCTGTCTAGGACGTTAAAAACAAAACAAAGCAAAGAAAAAAGCAAACTATCTAAAGCTAGACTAGAACAAGGGGAAAGAAAGCAATACCTTAGGTTGCCTCCCAAGAAGCACTTGATTTAAGCTCGCTAGCTGGACCGTACGACATCCCTAAACATGCCGGAAGGTATCTTCACCCCATACTTCGTCTTCATCATGGGTTGAGATGAAGAAGTCTATCAAACGTTCCAGCAAATGCAAGTGTTCATCGGGAAATGAATCATCGATGGGTGGATCGTCCTTCTCGCGTGAAGAGGGAGGTAGCCGGCTGAGGTGATCCGCAACAGAATTTTCGGATCCCTTCTTATCGCAAATCTCTAGGTCAAACTCTTGAAGCAAGAAAATCCATCGAATAAGACGCGGCTTTGCATCCTTCTTAGCAAGCAAGTAACGAATAGCTGCATGGTCAGTGTAAACAATAACTTTTGCCCCAACTAGGTAAGAACGAAATTTCTCAAAAGCATATACAACTGCCAAAAGCTCCTTTTCAGTGGTGGCGTAGTTTAGTTGGGCTTCATCTAGCGTCTTGCTAGCATAGTAAATGGCGTTGGTCCGGCCATCCTTCTTTTGTCCAAGCACCGCTCCTACGGCCACGTCACTCGCATCACACATGATCTCAAAGGGCAAGGTCCAATCCGGAGGTTGAATAATGGGAGCGGAAATCAACGCTTCCTTTATCCCGTAAAATGCATCAAGACATTCCTGCAAAAACTCAAAAACAAAATCCTTATTCAAGATTTTAGTTAGTGGTTTAGAAATTTTCTAGAAATCCTTGATGAACCTCCTATAGAAACCTGCATGCGCGAGAAAACTCCGCACACCCTTAACAGAACAAGGGGGAGGAAGTTTCTCAATAGTCTTGATCTTAGCTCGATCGACCTCAATAACTTGGTTGGAAACGAGGTGTCCTAGCACAATGCCTTCATTGACAATAAAATGACACTTCTCCCAATTCAAAACGAGATTAGTGTCTTCACATCTTTGTAGAACTAGAGAAAGGTTAGATAGGCAATCATCAAAAGAGGAACCATATACTGAAAAGTCATCCATAAATACCTCCATGATCTCCTCTATGTACTCGGAAAAGATAGCCATCATGCATCGCTGGAAGGTAGCGAGTGCATTACATAATCCAAATGGCATCCTCCTATAAGCGAATGTCCCCCATGGACAAGTGAAAGTGGTCTTCTCTTGATCATCTGGATGGATGGGAATCTGAAAGAAGCCACTATAACCATCTAAATAGCAAAAATGTGAATGCTGGGCTAACTGTTCGAGCATTTGATCGATGAAGGGAAGTGGAAAATGGTCCTTCCGAGTGGCCACGTTCAGCTTCCTGTAATCGATGCACACCCTCCAGCCCGTAACGGTCCTAGTTGGGATCAATTCGTTGTTCTTATTCGTCACAATGGTCATCTCTCCTTTCTTCGGAACTACATGCACTAGGCTCACCCACTTGCCATCCGAGATAGGGAATATGATACCTGCATCCAACAACTTAAGAATCTCTTTCTTCACAACCTCTTTCATGATCGGATTAAACCGTCTTTGAGGTTCCCGTGAAGTCTTATGATCATCCTCCATTAGTATTCTATGCATGCAGAAAGAAGGCTTAATACACATAAGATCATCAATAGTATAACCCAAAGCCTTTTGATGTTTTCTCAAGACATGCATCAGTTTAGAAAATTCAGTTTCGGAAAGGGAAGCATTAACGACGACGAGATAAGTAGAATCCGGTCCAAGGAAAATGTACCTCAAGTGACTTGGAAGCGGTTTAAGCTCCACAACTGGGGGTGCTTTTTGAGGGGGATCCTTGCTTCCTCCTTCCAGTGGAGTAGACTTAGATCGAAGAACTGGACTTTCAGAAGTCTCAATTGACATCATCTCGCTTGTTGTCTCGGTCGGTGTCCGAGGTGGGTGACCGAGATGTTCTTCAGATAAGAACACCTCGCTTGGTCCAGAAAGTGCCTCGGTCGAGGTATTGGAACTGGGACCGAAACTGGAGATTCTCCTCTCTTGGATTAGGTTTTCAATCTTAGCTCCTGGATTTTCTTCAAGTGCCTTTAAGCTCCGTATATCTACATCACAAGCAGCATCTATACCTTCCTCCATTAAACTAAAACTAATAACTCTTTCAAGAGGGTCATTGATAAGGATAGAGCTCACCAATTCTCTTGATTCTTCTTCATCATAGATGTTGAAGATATCATCCTCCAGCGGCTCTCCTTTCATTGTAGCAAGCAATGCAAACTACACTTGATCTCCGCCAATGTTGAATTTCAACTTGGCGTTCTTACAATCCACATTGCAACCCGAAGTTGCTAGAAATGGTATCCTGAGAATGATAGGAATGGGATAATCTACGGGTATATCAAGTACAACAAAGTCTATAGGTAAGTAGAAGTTACCTAGCTTAACCGGAACATCTTCCAAAATGCCCACGGGGTGGGTAATGGAGCGGTCCGCCATGTATAGCCTTATCTTCACCGGCTTGGGCTCTCCAAGTCCGATCTTCACATATAGCTCCAGCGGGATGATGCTCACGCTGGCTCCTAGATCACATAACGCCTCACAAGTGACATCCCCTACTTGAATGGGAATGCAAAATGAACCGGGATCTCTCAATTTGGGCGGCATCTTCTCCTTCATGATTTAAATGAGCTCCGAGGATTTAGATGTCATCCTTACTTCACCAAAATCTTCCAGTTTCCTCTTCCTTGGTATAATTTCTTTTAAGAACTTCCCATATGCGGGCATCCCTAGAATAGCATCAAGGAAAGGGATGTTAATATGTAGTTTATTCATCAAGTCAAGGAACTTACCAAAGTGCTTGTCTAGATGTGCTCTAGCCCTTGACTGGGGGAATGGAAGTGGTGGTTTATATGCAGGAGGTGGGACATAAACTTCAGTTTTGTCCGTCGCTTTCTGGGACTCCACCTCGGGTGGCACCTCGACCAAAGTGTTCCTCGTCTCTACCTGGACCGAGGTGTTCTTCGTCTGCACTGGCATCGACCGAGGCACTGGATCTGCAATTTTCAGTCCACTTCTCGTCGTTATTGCCATAATCTGTCCTTTAGGGTTGCTCTCCGTCCTTGCTGGGAGATTCCCTGGATCTCTTGGCGCTTCATTCGCCTTATTAAAGAATTGTTGCTCTAAGGCTTTTTGTGCTTTCGAAAATGAAGTCATGGATGTCTCCATAGCATTGAGCTTGATCAAGATGGCCTCCAGCACTGCATCCTTCTTTTCTGGTTGGGACGAACTTGATCCAGGCTCCTGGCTCTTCAATGGAGTAGAAGAAGAAGAAGATAAAGGGTTAGAGGAATTATTAGAATTAGAATTAGAGTAAGGGTTACCCGAATTTTGATTGTTAGATCTCCAATTGTTGCTATTGGAGCCTCTATTGTTGTTGTAGTTGTTGTTCCGGGAACCATGATTGTTGTTCCTTGAGCCTTGATATCCTCCCTCTTCTTTCTTGGTGTGAGCAACCAAAAGGTCTTTCAATTGCTTCACATCATTCTTGAGGGAGGTAAGTTGGTTATCATTTGATGGAGCTTCTTGCAAAATTAACTCTCTTAACTCCATTTTCAGCTCCTTGGTGTGAGTACTTCTCCATGCACAAAGCTTGTTTTTCAATGAATTCCCAAGCTTCATCAATCGGCATGTCCATGAATGTGCCGGTGGATAGTAGTTGAAGGATGAATTGGGTAGCTCCATCCAATCCCTTGAAGTAAATCTCCAACAACTCTATCTTTGGAATCCCATGATGTGGGCAATCCAAAAGAACATCTTTAAATCTCTCCCATGAATTGGACAAACTCTCATTGTCCTTCATGATGAATGCGTTGATCTTCCCTCTCATTTCGGCAGTTTTGGAGGGGGAAAGAATTTCGTCAAGAACTCCGTCGTCATCTCCTCCCAAGTGTTGATCTTTCCGGGAGAAAGAGACTGGTACCAAGTAAGCGCCCTCTCCTTCAAAAAAAAGTAAAAATGCCTTAACTTGTAATTATTATTTTCCACTCTTGAAGGTTTCAAGGTCTCATCAAGATCTCATAGTTTTGTAGATGTTGATGGGGAGACTCCCTTTCTAGACCTCCGAACTAGCATTGTCGGATCATGGAAAGAACTTGCGATCGAAGTTCGTAATCATGCTCCGCTGGATCTCCTAGGTTGACTCCTGGATGCCTCACTTGCTGGTTTGGGTCCATCCTCTGTCCTAGGGTCTGTGGAATACCTGCAAAAAGAACATTTCGGACTGGCATCCGAGGTGGAAGTATCTCGGCCGCGGCAACTGGAGCGGGGTCCTGCCTCGGTCGATGCAGAATCTGGGCTCGTAGCTCAGCCATATCTGCTTCAATCTCTGCAGTTCTGGTGCGAGTTTGATCCCTCTCGCTCTACAGTTCTTCCCTATTGAGGCACAGCTGTTCCATCGCCTCCTTCAATTCGGCCTCAAGATCGTGATTGTCTTGATTGACCATTTTTGCTTCTTTCAAGCGTCTTTTACATGTCTTTTCTGGTTCGGGATCGTAGGGAATGATTTCCTTCCCAACACGGGTTCTTCGCATAAACCTACGAAAAAGAACCTGCGAAAGTCACTCAAGTAGAGTGGTTAGTAGCAACAGTGGAAATTGCCCCGAAAAACGACTGCAACCGGCTCGGTCTAGACCAAGTCCCCGGCAATGGCGCCAAAAACTTGTTCGCTCCAAATGGTGTGTGCAAGCTTTTAATTTATATCCCAAGCAATATGCTTAAAACAAGGATGGGAACCCGTAGTGTACGGATCAATTATAGTAAAAAGCAAGAATTATGGGGTGTCGATCTCAAGGACTTAGGTGAAACAAAGGAAGTATAGGTTGTCAATGCAACTAATAACCACAAAAGCGATTAAAGCAATCAAAAGATGATAATAAGGTCAATTAAGGGGAATATGCAAATTCTATAGATTAAAGCATCCAATTGTGGTTCCAACTTAAGATCTCAAGATAAGCGGATAAACCTATGATTTTGCAAAGGGAAGGTGTTTCTAAAGTGGAATAGATCACCGGGTAAGTCTCACTACTCACTAATCCCAAACCAAAAGCTCCTATTACCGGGTAAGTCTCAAGGTACTAAGGAAAGGAACTATAATCTCAAACCAACGCACCAACTAAGGGCATAGAATCAACCTTTACCGGGTAAGTCTAAGTCTAACTCACAAAGATGGGATGAAGGCACACTCAAACCCCAATAAAGAATAAACCTTTATTACCTACACTTATGATCATGGGTAAACAAACTAAGGAATCACTGGGTAAGTCTCATCCTAGACTTGCATTGAACGAGGAAAGGTGTAATAACTAATAAGAATAGGATTTGGCAAACTCTAACACTTAACTCTTAGTTTCGGATCAGAATAGGTCACCTCGGTCAGTCAAGTTCCACCCCGGCCGAGATGTTCATTGACTAAACGAGGTACTCTAGGGTTAAGGTTAAAGACTCGAGCTTTCAGGGTCCTACTGGGATTAAGATCATTCTATCATTGTCTTTCCCACAACTTTCAACCAATCACCCTAGAAACGCACAAGGAAATTAGCCAGTTATCATCATGAAAGCAATAATCAAATATATGAGAAGGGAATGAATATTTGAACACAAAAAACTTAAGAACAAGGCTTCAATAACTGAATGAAATTTCTAACAAATCAGCGTTCCTCAGAAACACAAATTAAACAAAGACAACAAACCAAAGGGAATCTAAGAAAGTCTTACAAATCCCCTTAAAAGCTATCACAAAGCTATGAACTTCCTTCCTTCAATCTTCAATTCTTCCTTCAAACTTCCAAAAATCCTTCCTTACTGCAGTGTGGAGAATATTGTTGATCCAAATATCCGAAAATGGCTAAATTGTGGAAAATCCAACCCTTTATATAAGAGAATTATCTTCCAAAGATAATAATATCTTGAAAAGATAATTTCCTATAAAATATATCCATATCTCTAAAATAGATCTCCTAAATATATGATCTTCTTTCCAGAAATCCAACCCAAAAATAGAAGATATCTTCTTTCCATAATTAAAAGATCTCAACGAAAAAATATATCTCGCCGCGCCAGGGTGTTCACCTCGGTCGGGACGCTCCTCTAGATCACCTCGGTCGAGGTGACAATGTAGCTGACCGAGGTGAATCTTAGCTGAATGTGAAATCTCTCAAATCTGGTCCAAAGTATATCTTCTTTGTTAATTCCTTGCTTCCTGAGTTCTCTTTTAAGCTCCTGAATGTAGCTCCCGTGACTCGTTTGTTCCTTAGCTCCATTTCGATCCAAAATGTGCCATTTTACCTATGATTACAACGAAACTTGGTGTAGACCTCGATTCCCGTAAAGGTAAATGAAACGAAAATATAATCACATAATATACATCCATATATACACATTATTAAAGATAAAACGTCTAAACAAGTTCCAAAATATAGACTATATTACATGCTATCAAAGCTTATCCTAAAAAAAGAAGACAAAATGCTACAAAGATCAAAGTGTCATGTTACATGGAAAAGAGAGCAAATATGAAGAAAAGTGTGAGTTGGTGAAGTGTTGAAGGTGTTTAAGTAGTGCACGATTTGACGCCCCAGATTTTATCTGCAATTTCATCCTTCTTTTTGGCCTACCAACATTATATTTTCTACGTCCCAAAGACCTCACGATTTATATCTTGCATGTTAGTGTCTTTTGACAAGTAGTGGAGTTTGAGAATGCTTTTACAAGCCCATGGTAAGATATATTCATGTCTGTTGAGTTTGAGTGATTATTGATGTATGCCTAAACACATCTTGTGAGACTGAAAGCAAACGCATTATATCTTGTTTGGTTTGAAGGCCATGATTCATTATTTATTCTCTTACAATGATTGATGCTATGATGACATGGTTTGAGTTTTTTGTTTTCCTCCTATGTAACATCCGGAATTTTCATTCCGGTTAGAGAGCGAGTTATCGACCTTCCCGCGGCCACAACTCAGTTTTCCCGCAGGCACGGGGTGCTGAGCGTCGGGTTTTTACTCCAAATCTCATTCCGAGCTTCCGTTATATTGCCTTTTGCTTTTGGACCTTTAGTTTCTTGCACCAAGGAGACAAGGAGTTCAGCTGACCCCTCATTCCCCTCCCCTTGTGTAGCTTATCCCTTCTCTCCTCTCACAATCTCTTTCACGTTCTTTTCCCACTCTCCCACTCTTGTGCTCCTTCTTCACCATAATTTCCCTTGGAAGCTCTTTGGTTGTGGCCAAAAGTGGGAAGCTCTTGGATTCAGCTTGGTAAGCTTCTCTTCTTTTCCCTCTTCTTCTGCCTTGCTAGAGATCACCTTCTTCTTCCCTCCTTCTCCATTTCCATGATGGGAGCTTTGGAAGAGATTCTTCTTTATCTTTTCATGTATGTGTTCCTAGAACGTTTAGGTCATGGAGAAGAGTTTAAGTTTAGTGGTTGGTGTTTGGAGAAGACCCAGCAAGAAGAGGAGGCCATTGTAGCTCAAGATCTACAATTAGAGACGACCTTCTACTGTTCGGCCGCGGGGGCGGATATTCAGAGCCATAGGGGCGGACTAAGCCACCGCAAGGGCGGCACCAGACCACCGCAGGGGTGGCGCCATGGCACCAGGCTACCGCAGGGGTAGCGCTAGGACCCGCAGGGTGGTGACAGTGTGTCCGCTGTCGAGCCAGCTTGACTCTGCGGCTGTGTTTCTTCAACACTAGGCCCTTCTTCTCCCTTCATCTTCCTTCCTTTCTTAGTTGTGAGGTTGTATCATGGTAGTAGCATGCCTAGGATGGATCTAGGGTAGTTTTGAGTGCCATTTAGTGGTTGTGAACCTAGGAGCCCTTAAGGCTTGTTGTAGTTTGATGGATTTGAGTGTGTGAGCATGTTAGACCTTATAGGTTAGGTTGCTCATTCTTGGATGTGGTGTTTGATCATGAGGGATAGTAGACTGTGGTGAGACCCTTTCAGTTGTTGAGAGTGATGTGAGTATTATGGATTCTAGGATGCTGTCCTAGAATGAGATTCAAATGATCTTGCGTAGATCATTTGTGTAGAAGTCTAAGACTTCTTGAGTTGAGTGAGTTGTTAATATATATCTTCTTGTGAGAAGGCTGTGGGCTTCTTCCCAAGGGAAGCGAGAGTGTTTTGTGAGTTAGCGTTGGAACTAGGTATGTCCCCGGACTTACTTAGCTCTTATTCTTCGTATTAGTTTCGATGCTTGTTTGGTGGTGTGTGTTTATTGTTTATGTTATAACAACAAAATCGGAAATAGGATTACCGAACTTTTTATATTATTTGGCTCAAGTGTATGATAACGGGCGGTGACAACTTGTCTAGCTCTTGCTTAGAGCTAGGAGATTCTTGGCGACTAGTCCGTACAAGTAAATGGTTGGATGCATCAGTACCATTACTTGTCGATAAGTGGGGACCGAGGCGAGTTTCAAGGACTCTCGTGCCACAAACCTAAGTTGAATTAGAACGGAATATGACTTAATAATAAAAAGATAATAAACCAGACTTGTGTGATTTGGAGCATGTTGTATGTTATGATTACTTATGTGTGTTTGTGCCATTACCTTGTTTCTAATGCCTTGAATATCAGCTAACAGTTTTAAACCAATTGTGTAGATGCCCTGCAGGTTAGGGATCCCGCCGAGTGAGGTGGAGGAGTGGACAGCCGGGGTCTCCGTACATTATAGGACGGGGATGGTTTATGTTTTCACGACTTTATGGATTATGTTGTTATGTTGTAAGATTTTGGATTATGTATTGGAGTTGTGTCATTTTGAGGACTCGGCTAAGTTTTCACGTTGTACTTTACGTTTCAGTTTCTCACGCATACATTATAAAAGCTTTTAGTATTTGCCTTTATTTGTTCCTTGTTGGAAAGGTCCGGTGAAATTGTTGTCAGGCTAAGAGTCGGAACCCATTGTGAGATCTCCCCCTGTAGCATCCCGAGTCCCGCGGATTCGGGGTGTTATATCTTAGTTGAGGCAGTCATTTGTTTACACATAGTATGCTTATGACACGATCTTACTCGAGGAAAAACAAGGTTTAATTATGGGGTATTTGATGAGTGTCAAATGTAACATCATATTTATTCATATAGCCTATATAAGCATGCATTTCTTATCCTTATAACTTTTTTCTACTTCATTTTGGTGTTAAAAGCTCTCATTTCCATAATTTGGTGTCTACTTCGGTTTGTTTCGTGTTTCATGCATTCAAGGCCACTTATGGAGTGTAATAGTGTGAAAATACCATATCACGAGGATTCAATCTTCCCTAGTGTGGGAGAATACATGGATATATCAAGATCGATTGAATATTGAAGAAGCTAAGTAAAAACCATTGGACTTGGATGTCATTGTATGAAAACCCCTAAGAGATTCTTGATTTCGACCATCTTCCCTTTGGATTTGGACAATCATGCCAAATGCAAAGTTGTATATCTTCAAAGGATATTTTAAAGTAGTACTCATGGGTCACGTAGTTCCAAATAGAGCAGCGGGGAAGTCATTTTTACTGAACTTACAAAAAACTATCAAATAGTGTTGTCAAACGGCTTTTCAGGCCGTTTGATCGCCGTCTTGTGGTTATTCCGTCCACGCTGATGATCGTAATCATATCTTTTAATATTTTCTTTGGAAACATATTATTTTATATATATGTTTAGGATCCCTTTTAAGACTCTACGTAAACACATGTATCATCCTTAGTTTGGTACACTACTACCACCATCCTCCCATCCCTCAACCATCAAATAGTTGTAGAGTAGATTTCAATTCCCCACTTGAAGGCTCGCCTCATTGTGATGGAACCGAGTACTGTGAGTTTGTTTATGCAGTTTCTGTATTCTATAAATACTGTTTTACATTCAATCATGTCAGGCTAATCTATCGTTTGATCTAAGGATTGGATGATCCCTATAATGGTTTGATTTATTGTTGCATATATGTTCGTGAATTGAGATTGTGATATTACTTGTTTTAGAAGTACTTCGTTCCCAACATTTATTTACCTTCAAAAGAAGTGGTGTTTATAACTATATTAGATAAAACAACTGAAGAACCAAAAACGAAGGGGTTCCCAACATTTATTTCCGGTCATTGCACCTTTTATGGAGCTACAAGAGAAGGTTTCTCTTTGTGTTTTTTGAATTTCTAAGTTCTTAAAGGGTTTTGTTCGCTCTCAAACATGCGTCAATAATGAACAAAATAGTTTTAAATATATATTTGAAATAAAAGTCTGAACATTATGCGAACCCGTAGTGTACAAATCAATTGTAGCAAAAGCAAATATTCCAAGCTCGGTCACATAGACTATAGTGAAAACAATAGGTGACAAATCAATGATAGAATAGACTTTCACTAAATAAAGACAAAATCAATAAGCAAAATAAATCAAGATATGAAATGTGAGAATAACGGACAATGAAGATTCTAGAGATCAAATATCCGGTTGTGGTTCTCAATTCAAGACATCAATAAACTAGGACAAGGCTGGGATTGCTAAGGAATGGTGTTTCTCCGATGGGAATGATCATGGGAGCTGTCTCACAAACCACTATCACTAACCAAAGAACCTATTACCGGGTAAGTCTCAAGGATCTAAGGAAAGGAACAAAAGCACATACCAACCACTCAACCTAAGGATCAAGAACTAAACTTTACCGGGTAGGTCTCAAGCTAGGTTCACTCAGGCAAAGGGTTTGACACACCCAAACCAAATAAAGGCTAAACCTTTATGACCTAGAAAACGTCATCTTCTGTACTCAAGAAAGGGAATCATCGGGTAAGTCTTTTCCCAATCTCAAGCACAAGCCTTAGAGGAATCTAAGGGTATAAAACTTTCAACAAAGACTATAATTTGGGCAATCTACGGATCAATAGAAGAAATCTCGGCCGAGATTCCTTTAAACAAACCTAGATTTGGGTATACGAAGGGTAAATCAAATCTTCAAGGTCCAATCTAAGTTAAAGGCTTAGTCTATCATCATCTAAACCACAACTATCAACTGATTACCCTAGAATCGCAAAGGTTCTAGCCAACAACACACATATTCAAATCAATAAAGATATATGATATCAAATAACTCATAAAACCAAAATAACCAAGAGAATGGCAAGAAATACTTAGCAAAGGGTCTTCAATAATAAAAAGCAAATGCAAACCAATAACTAAGATTCAATCTTTAATCTAAAAGCAATGAAATCTTGAACTAGTCTTTCTCTCCAAGAAATCTTCACAAATCTTCTCAAATGTTGTAGCCGTCAATGGGTGTAGAAAGCCAACTTCCTGTAACACCCGATTCCTTCAGAAGCCTTAGGGTAGGTCTCGGCGAAAAGAACCGCAGGAGCGACATCTGAGAGCCGCATGAGTGTCGACCCGCGGGGGCAGCATGGGAGTGCTGCAGGTACGCCGACCCGCGGGGTAGTTACTGTTCACCGCGGAGGCGGTAAAACAATGGGCCGCGTCGTTTTGATTCGTAACCTTCGACGGTTACAAACTCTATCCTTTTTTTTTTTATTCTGAAACCCTACCTTCTTCTTTTCCCTTTCTAAAACCAGCCGTCATTCCTGGAGCTTCACCCTTGGAGAACTTACGTAAGTGAGAATCCTTCCCCTTCTTTCTCTTCCCTTCTTCTCATCATCTATTCTTCCTCCATCCTTCATTGCCTTCTTTTCTTCCAGTTGTCATCATAACAAAACGGTGTTGCATCCCTTCACCGGACTACAGCAAGTATGCCGTCTATGTGGATCCCGGAGGAAGATCTTGTTCATTCGATTCCATTGTTAAGGATTGGTAAATCTTTCTTCCTTTTTGTCCCTTTGATCACCTATAGGTTACGTGATGGTCTGATTGAGTAGACCTGTATGGATCTACAGTGGATTGCAAGAAGTTAGTGGAACCAGAAGATCGATCAGAGAAGAGAAGACGGAGTTCGCTGTCGCTAGTGCCGCCCCCATGCCTGCACTTCCCCGCGACCGCGCCTCACAACCCCTGTGGGCCTTCCCAGCCGCGAGTGGGGCTGCTGTGTCATGTCCGCCTCTACGCCTCTTCACCACCATGGCTGCGGTTTTCCTCTAGTGAGACACTTAAGTCGTTCTTCCGACTTAAGTATTATCTCGTGGTATGTCTGTTCTTCTCCCTTTGTACCCTTTTGAACATGATGTAGTATCATGATAGGTGGCCTAGCAGACCGTGAGTAAATCCCATGTAGTCAGCAAGTTTTAGGTTGTGTTCCGAGTACGTTGAGATGGATTTCGATAGGAAACTGCTTAGATGCAGTTTCATATGGTTGAGTTGTGGTTGTAACCCATTGCCTTGATCTATATTAGGCTTTGAGGAGTGAGTTCAGATTGAGTTAGACAGATAACTGAGAGTGATTGATTCCTGATAAGTCCGTAGGACTTACTTAACTGTTGTGACATGATTGATTGATGATTGAGTGGTGTTTGATATCGTGTTGTGGCTTAGGTAGTATATATTTATCTACCGGCCTATGTATTGACCCACTAGTATCGGACGGTGATAACTTGTCCAGTTCTCCCGAGGAAGTTTGGGAGGTGCTCGTGAATGGGCCAGATTTGGATATACAGGGTCGGTACCGGTCCAGTCCACATGGTATACGGGATGGTGCGCTGATTCACTCCAGCTGAACAATGTCCAAAGGCGAGAGTCCATGAATTCTCGTATCACACTTATAATTAATATGGTGAATGACTTAATGAAGATAATAATAACCGTATCTCTGTGATAGCATGATGGGTGTTTACTGTGTTCATTGCGCGTGTGTGTGCGCGCGCGCTTTAGTATCTTTCCTTCATGTTATAGTTAGGTAACTATAAGAGATAGGATTTTAGAATTTTAATTAATGTTGATTAACTTAATCATTGATAGTAATTGACATATAACTCGCGAAGATTGCGTAAGTGATGAGTATGAGTCTCACTTTTATGTTCTTGGCGTAATTTTGGACTTATGGGGAAATTTTCACTTTTTCTTGGGTAATTATTTTTACCCTCCGGTGTTATTTGGAGCATTTGGGAGCTCCAATTAATAAAAATGCAGTTGACAGAAATGATCAAGACATCGGACATCTCCTAGATATGAAACAACATGGAAAGGCAAAACGGCCAAAAGAGTCGCTATTTCATTACTTAATGGCTAAGAAAAACGGCTTGGGAATACACGTTTTCCGAGGCAGTTGTGGAATAACTATCCCTACAATATTCCAGATTTATTATTCCAATTTCGAGAAGTTTGGAGAAGGGTGTTGAACCCGCCTTTGGATCAAGGATAATTATCGACTTTGCTAAAGGATAATTATCGTCTTCACTATAAATAGCGGAAAATCGTTTATTAATTCATTTCCTTTGATGTTTCCTAGTAAAGGCTGTGATTTCTCTCAACCTTCAAACTAAGGTCTACTCTCCGTTTCTAATCCGATTTCAATTCCGTTTGAGTTTTTGGATTCCTCTATCATTCTCTTCATATCGGTTCCGAGTTTATGCATTTCCGAGCATATGAATACCTGGTTGAGCATATATGTCACCAGGATGGTTACGTCACTCAGATTCCGGTGAATTTGATACTAGCCATGCTTAGTCTGCGTCGTTGTGATTCCGAATCTTCTTTCAAACCGTCAATCGGGTTAGTAACGAATAAGTTATGAATTTATTCGTTTTCCGTACTACATTTTGACCTAGATTGACCTTAGGCTTGTCAAAATGGATAATTAGAAATTCCATTATGGTCGTTATATTATTCTGGTGTTTATGGGTTGTTTGTTTGATGAAATGTGATGACATGTTGGTTTAGAAATTGCCTACAGATAAAACGTTATTCTGGCAAAATTTAATTAATTAATTAATTAAAGGTGAATTAATTAAATTAGGATTAGAATTGAGATTGATGAATGTTGATTAGATGCTACCTTTAGATTTGAGAAATTGTGAGTTATGATGTGATTTTGAGGTTTGGATTCGAGTTATGAGTTGAGGAGGTTTATAGGGTTTAGGAGGTGGAATCTTCTAACCTTGGGACGATGTTGATACTTTTATTCCTTACTGATGCAGGCATAGATCGTTTCCTCGATGGAAAGCCGTGACGTGGTATAGATCGACGTTGTGACTGGTAAATCGGTGGAACTTACTTAGCGAGCGATTATGTGTTTGAGTGTGTGATGTGGTTGTGTGTTTGCATATGTGTGCTGCATTTATAACCTAACTGGACTAGGATGACCCTACATGCGTATTATTGGCCCAAGTGTATGATAACGGGCGGTGATGACTTGTCTAGCCCAGAATTGGGAGGCTAGGGAGGTTCTCTACGACCAGACCTCCAGGTCGTGATGATTGACACCATTCCAAACCTGAGGGGAATGGGGACAGAGGCGTTGGGAGTTTACTCTGCGTGTCACAAGGAAATGAATTAGTAATGGTATAGCTTAATTAAATATAATGAAGGGTTGTGTGTGTGACATTGCATGATATGATATGATGATGTGATATATGTGCTACGACTTCATTCATATCTATGATCTATTAGCTAACGGTTTATACCGTGTTGTGGATCTATTGCAAGATAGGAAGACTGTAAAGTGAGCCAGATGGGTGATCAGCCGAGGGCTTCTGTACACTAGGTTGTTCGAGGGTTATGGGATCTTTTGTATACATTTGTGTATGGTGTTGCCGTTTTGTACTTGGCTGTGTTTGTAAACCATTTGATGTATATATTGTACAGTTTTATGTATTTGGTTTTAATCTATATGTGCCTTGTTGTAAGATCCAATGAAGTTGTTTTCAGTCTAAGGTCAGGATCCATTGTGAGATCCTAGCCTAATAGCGCCCCGAGTCCCGCAGATTTACGGTGTTACACTAACGGTTTATCCGTGTTGTTAGATGTTGTGCAAGATAGGGAAGCTGCCGAGTGATTCGAAATAGGTGGTCAGCCGAGGTTTCCGTACGTCGATAGGACGGGTTGGGGTTTGTTTGTCGTTTGTAGTAGACTTTGATAGATTGGTTATGGTTTCAGTTTTACCTTTGTACCTCGGCTAAGTGTCGTACCTTATATGGCATTGCATACTTTGAATTTGGATTTATATGTTATTTTTATCGTATGTGCCTTGTTGTAAGATCCAATAATAATATTGGTGTTGAGCTAGGGTCGGGACCCATTGTGAGGTCCTAACCCGTAGCGCCACGAGTCTGAAACTTGGGGTATTACAATATGCTATCAGAGCCCTGGGTTGACAACAATGGCACTAGGATTCTTCTAAAGGTCGAATGATTTATAACAGAACCGAAAGGGGTGTGAGTTTAAAAAGGTTTTGTTTTCAAAATCATAAGTATAGTCGGTTTGGGATAGAAGTTTGGGAACCACCACCACCTCCGCAATTCTCGGTAGTGTCAAGTAGTTGGCCTTTGCATGATAGTTTTGGACTTACGCGTTAGTATGTACATATATATTTATATATACGCTAGCCGGACCTGATTGGATATTTGTACCCGTGCAAATGGAACGTACTAGGACAGAGACAACTGTTCGTAGGGGAAGAGGTCATCCACTTCTTCCTCCAGTTAGATGTGATGATACTGATAGGACTCTTGCCGTCCGAGGGCGAGGACGAGGAGGTAGACCTCCACTAGTGAGAGGTCGGGGACATGTCCCCATTGCGGACCAGCCAGCGGTGGTTCCGCCAGTTGTTGACGGACCGGTAGAGGATGTTGTGGAAAGTGCTATGCATGAGGTTAGGGAGAGGACCACTACTAGGTCCGGGGTGCGGAGTTGACTAACTATTGAGTCTGAACGAGTATCGCTTGGAGTGTCTATGTACTGAGATTACGTACAACAAGTGGAGGAAGCTTACAAGGTTGGAGTACCACCCCCAACACTGCCTGTTCCTGCGAGATCGGCTGAGGTCTCGCAGAGGGTTACCTAGGTTATGGCGGCACCGAAGAGGGCTACACTAGTGGTTGTTGCTGAGGTGACAGAGGGCGAGATGAGTTGAGATCGCCGAGACCGAATTCTTGGTTGAAGGCTTTCAACCAGGAGAGAGTATCCACTTTCGACGGGAAGGTGGGGCTAGAGGTGAAGCACTGGATCTTCCATGTAGAGTCTGCCTTAGAGGTGATCCGCTGTCCAGAGGAGCAAATTGTGGGGCTAGGGTTTAGAAGGTGGAATCTCCAAACCTTGGGACGATGTTGTCACTTTTGTGCCTTGTTGTTGCAGGCGCTGATCATTTCCTCGAGGGAAAGCCGTGACGTGGTATAGATCAACGTTGTGACAGGTAAGTCCGTGGGACTTACTTAGCGAGCGGTTATTGGTTTGAGTGTGTGTTGTGGTTGTGTGTGTGTTGTGGTTGTGTGTGCATATGTGTGTTGCATTTATAACCTAACTGGACTAGGATGACCCTACATGCATATTATTGGCCCAAGTGTATGATAACGAGCGGTGATGACTTGTCTAGTGTTAACATGAAATATTGTGATATTTTAGGCACATTTTCTAAGTGTATTTGATTCATATTGATAGTCATTGATTGAGCATAGATGCATTTGTGAGCTAGTTTGTCTATAATGTCGATATAGAGATCTACACAAGCTTTATGTTGATTATAGGTGATTGAGAGCTATTTCCGAACGGAATCGAGCAAGATGGAGATGTTGAGAAATGTCCATAGATTGAAGGCATTCTTAGGAGCAAAAGGAGTGTCAACTTGAGGAATGCACGAGGCTAGGGAAGAATCACGTTCTTGCCCTAAATCACGCTCTAAAATACGGCCATATTACTTTCCACGTTCAGTTCCACGACCGTGGAACCATGGCTAAGGAAGCGTGGTTCATTCCAGCAACTTCTACGGCCGTGGAGAAGATGGTTCAAACCGTGTTGAATTCCACGCTCTAAATTATGGTCGTGGAATCTTCCACGACCGTGATCTTGGCGATCTTTTTCGCCACACTTTAAGTCACGATCTTTTAAAAGATTGGGCCGGGCCGCTACTTCATCATACACTATAAAAGGACGGACGAAGAGAGATTCCGTCACCTCCGCTTACACCTCTGCTTAGACGCACTTTCGCCCACGCCGCGACTTAGAGATTCTTTGCGACTTTTGCAAAAGACAGACTTTGCGCTCATCCTTGGAGTTGCCCTAATCTCGCACTTTGGTGGAGATTGTGATTGAGATTTCCGGATTGACGAAAGATCGAAGATTCGGAAGATTGTTCGCAAGAAGATTCCTCTTCTCGTTTAGGTTTGATTTAGAAGACGGATTGACAACCCGTTCTTCTTTCTTTTCTAAGATTGTGCTTGTTTGTTATATTCCGAATCCAGTGACAATATTTGTTCTTGATTGTGACATTGAGATTGGTTTGAAGTTTATTGAAAGTTTTCGGAAGTTTTCATCTTTCAATCTTTTAATTCTTGAATTTGATATCAATATGACTGTTGTTGGCTAAAAACCCTTAACAATTCTAAGGTGAAGGGTTGATAGTTGTGGCTTAGATGATGATAGATCGATCGTAAACAGATTGGACCCTGAGAGTTAGAGAGAATGGCCGACGAACCCTAAATTACGGCCTGTTCTTGAGTCCACGGCCGTGGAACCTCAAGAACTAACCGTGATTTCCCTTAAGTTTACGAACTTGCTTTTACTTTAATCCAAAGTTAAAGATTTGCTTTAACTTAGTTTAGGCTTGCCTTTTCTAGGTGGTAGTGAAGCCTCAACAACCTCTACCTCGATTGTGAGTGTCACAAACGTAATCGGTTTAGTTAGTCTTGATCCTTGGATTACAAATTTGGGTATTTGACATTAATTCTCATCTTTAGAACCTTTCTATATTGAAGCCTCAACAACCTTTATAGAGAGTGTCTTGTAGGTGAGTCATATAAGGTTTTTGGAACTTCACCGTACGATTAACTTACATTAGCATACCTTTGCATATCTTAACTCTGTCCTTATATCGTTAGTATATCTTGAATCGATAGCCACAGCTGGATACTTGGATCTTTAGGATTGTTGTTTTCCTAATAATTCGAAAAGCTCTTACAATTACTTGCTTGATAACTTGCAACTGAATTTGTTCCCCCCAAATCCCTGTGTTCGATACTCTGGAATTCTTGCTTAACTACGTCGATCCGTACACTACGGGTTCGCTTGCTTGATTCTAGTTTTATAAATTTAAAGCTTATTTGCACGCACGCTAAGTGGCGAACAAGTTTTTGGCGCCGTTGCCGGGGATTTGGTCTAGGCCGAATTCGGTTTTCGGTTGTCAAGCTTGGGAGCTTCTCCCTTGTTATTTGATATCTTTTTGAGTGCATGCACAGGTCTAGGAATACCGGAGACCTCTTACCTCTCGATCAAGAGCTTGAGGACTTTAAGGCAAAAGCGCAAGGAAAAGAAGACGGCTGAAGAACACGAACGTGATCTTCAAGCGGAGTTAGCGGAGAAAGAAGCTCAACTCCAATGGAATGAGAATATTCACCGGGATGAGATGGATCGTCATCAATCCCAAGTTAATGATCTGAAGGACATGATGTTCCAGATGAGGATAGAAATAAGCAACCTTAAGAATAAGGGGAGCAAGAAATCCTCAAGGAGGGGATCAAGATCAAGAAGAAGAAGCCATTCATCTGCTGATGATAGTGATTCTTCCATGCCACCGTTAGAGGAAATTGATCCCACGATCAATTTGAATCCTTTTCATCCACGGGAAGCTGCTAATCGTCGTGTTCCACCTAGGAATGTGAGGATCGAACGTGTAGATGATGAGCCAAGAACTCTTGGCCAAAGGATGGATCCAACACAACAACCGCGCCGTTTGGGCGTGAAATTTAATGCTGATGATGTGCAAGGGTTTAGCTTCAACCCTCAAGTCATTACTCTTGTTCGCCAAAACCAATTTGGCGGGACAAGCGCTGAATCTCCACACCAACACTTGCAGAACTTTGAGTGTATGATGGAGACAATGAGGCCGAAGAACGCTACTACCAACAACTATAAGCTCAAGCCATTATTCTTCTCATTGAAGGGGAAAGCGTTGTCTTGGTATCAAGCTCTTCCTAGTGGAAAACTAGACACGTGGGAAGACCTTTCCGCGGAGTTCCTCACCAAATTCTTCCCGCCATCCAAAACGGCGGAACTTAGAGGTAAGATCAATGCATTTTCCATGAGGTCTAACGAAAGTTTGTTTCAATCATGGGAAAGGTTTCAGGACTTGTTATTGGATTGCCCTCATCATGGCATATCCAAGCTTGCATTGTTGGAGATTTACTATAAGGGGCTGGATGCGGGGACGCAATTCAACCTCCAATCCCTCTCATGTGGAACATTCATGGACATGAGAGAAGATGGCGCTTGGGACTTCATTGAGAAGCAAGCAAGAGTCATAGAGAAGTATTCCCACCGGAAAGTGGAGGGAAATCGTGTGGAGCAAAGCTCACACATGAAGCTCAAAATCAGATTTTCTCCCTCAACAATGAGATCAAAGAGTTGAAGGAGGCAATCAAGACCAACTTTCCAAAGCAACAAGGCAAGGAGGTTGGCTATTTGGGCAACAACAATAATAGAGGTGAGAACACAAACCGCAACAACAACAACAATAACCGGAATAATAACCGGAACAATTGGAATGGCAACAACAACAACCGGAACAACAATTGGAACAACAATAGGAGTTCAAACAACAACAATTGGCGCTCCAATCAACAAAATTCCGGTAACTCTTATCCTTCCAATTTGAATTCACTAACTCCACCTTCCTCTTCCTCTACTCCTTTGAAAAGCCAAGGGCAAACATCTAATGGAGGAAACACTTCGGGGAAGGAGAAGCCCGATCCCATGTTGGAAACGATCTTGGGAAAGCTTCAAGGTTTGGAGAACCGCATCATTAAGGTTGATGATTAAATTTCTAAGGTTGATAAAGCCCAAAAGGTTTTTGAAAACCAAATGTTAAGCCATGCGGAGGAAGTTCCTAGGAATCAAGGGAAACTTCCAAGAAAGACGGAGGACAACCCTAAGGGAAGGGTGATGGCAATCACAACTAGGAGCGGAGTGACTACCACCGATCCACAGCCTAAGTTTGTTGAAGTCCCCGTAGAGAAACACAAAGAGAAGGGGAAGGAGAAGGAAGATGTCTACGTTCCTCCTCCGGCTTACAAACCTCCCCTACCATTCCCTCAATCTAGAGCGAGAGCGCGCCTAGATATATAGTTTGGTAAGTTTATAGAACTCATGAGCAAGCTGCATATTAATATACCCTTTATTGATGCTATTGTAGGTATGCCGACTTATGGCAAGTTCTTAAAGGAGCTCCTCTCCAACAAGAGGAAGCTCGAAGATTTCGGTGAGGTTAAGATGAGTTCGGATTCTTCGGATCTCATCAAGACCATGAAGGCGAAAATGCCCCCCAAGCTAAAGGATCCAGGGTCATTTTGCATTCCCATAGGACTGGGAGATGTCACATACGATGCGCTATGTGACTTGGGAGCAAGTGTGAGCATCATACCACTTGCATTGTGCAGGAAGATCGGTTTAGGCGACCCTAAACCGGTGAAGATGACGTTGTACATGGCGGATCGATCCATCACTCGCCCCGTCGGTATTGTAGAAGACGTCCCAGTCAAGCTAGGTAAATTCTTTGTTCCCATTGACTTTGTCGTGCTTGACATTCCTGCAGATAGTTCGGTCCCGATCATACTCGGAAGACCGTTTCTTGCAACTTCCGGCTGCATAGTCGATTGCAAGAATGCTAGACTCGCCTTTGACATAGGAGAAGAGAAGGTAGAGTTAGTTCTTTTCACTCTAGTGAAGGAGCCAATCTTTGATGAGGATATATTCAATATCCAAGATGAAGAAGGGTTGTCTAGAGAGGAGGTAAGTGATATTCTCTTCAAAGATCCTTTGCAAAAGGTCATTACTATGAGTCTAACAAATGTAGGGGAAGAAGAGGAGTGCAATGAGACAATTGAAGCCTTAGAAGCACAAGAAGAGATGGGTGAAGTGGAATTCGAGAAGCTCCACGACGAGGCAGAAAACGTGAGAATCCACGGCCATACACTATATTCCATGGCTGTGGATCTCACAACCCAAAGCGTGGCTCACTCTAGGGGGTTACACGGTCGTGGAGAAGGCAGAGCAACCGTGACCACCTTCCACGCCCTCAACCACGGCCGTGGAGGACATAGGGAAACCGTAATTTTGGCCGTGGAAGGGGATGATTGAGACACTCCTTCAACTTCCTTCGATTCTTCTCTTATACCTTCAACGACCTTAGAAACTTCTAAGGACACATCGGATGCTCCTCAAGGATCATTGGAAGCTCCGAAAGCAATGGAACTAAAACCACTACCTACTCATCTAAGGTACGCTTTCCTAGGACCTAATTCTACCTTTCCGGTTATTGTTAGTTCCGATCTAAGTATAGATGAACATAATCAGCTCATGATTGTCCTTAGGAAACATAGAAAAGCTTTAGGCTACACTATTGAGGACTTAGTAGGAATTAAACCCTCCCTATGCATGCATAAGATATTAATGGAGGAAGACTTTAGGACTTCAAGACAACCTCAAAGGCGGTTGAATCCGACCATGAAGGAGGTTGTCAAGAAGGAAATTCTTAAACTTCTTGATGCAGGTATCATCTATCCTATCTCCGATAGTAAGTGGGTGAGTCCGGTTCAAGTAGTTCTAAAGAGGGAGGAATGACGGTCATCACCAACAAGAACAACGAACTCATTCCTACCCGAACCGTAACAGGATGGCGGATGTGCATTGACTACCGCAAGCTTAACAATGCAACGAGGAAGGATCACTTCCCATTGCCATTCATTGATCAAATGCTTGAAAGGTTAGCACAACATTCACATTTTTGCTACCTTGACGGTTATAGTGGTTTCTTTCAGATTCCGATACACCCGGATGATCAAGAGAAGACCACATTCACGTGTCCATGGGGTACGTTCGCTTATAGGAGGATGCCGTTCGGGCTTTGCAACGCCCCAGCCACCTTTCAACGGTGCATGATGGCCATCTTCTACGAATACATTGAGGAAATTATGGAGGTCTTCATGGATGACTTCTCCGTATACGGTTTCTCTTTTAACGATTGCCTTTCTAACCTTTCTCTTGTTTTACAAAGGTGTGAAGACACTAACCTAGTTCTTAATTGGGAGAAGTGTCAATTTATGGTTAAGGAAGGAATTGTATTAGGACACCTAATCTCTAGTAGAGGGATAGAGGTGGATAAGGCGAAAATAGAGACTATAGAGAAACTTCCTGCCCCAACTTCGGTGAAAGGGATAAGAAGTTTCCTAGGACATGCTGGATTCTATAGACGCTTCATTAAAGACTTTTCTAAAATATCAAAACCGCTCACTAATCTATTGATGAAGGATGCAGTTTTTGAGTTTTCGCAGGAATGTTTGGATGCGTTTAACACCATTCGGCAAGCTCTAATTTCAGCACCTATTATCCAACCTCCGGATTGGACTCTTCCCTTTGAGGTTATGTGTGATGCTAGTGACGTAGCTATAGGAGTTGTTCTCGGACAACGAAAGGAAGGGCAAACCCATGCCATATACTATGCTAGCAAGACGCTAGATGAAGCACAGCTCAATTACGCCACTACCGAAAAAGAGTTTTTAGCCATTATCTATGCTATTGACAAGTTTCGCTCTTATCTTGTAGGTGCAAAGGTGATTGTCTTCACGGATCATGCTGCGATCCGCTACCTCCTTGCGAAGAAAGACGCGAAGCCAAGGCTAATTAGATGGATTCTTCTCCTACAAGAATTCGATCTAGAGATCCGCGACAAGAAAGGTTCAGAAAATTCTGTTGCGGATCATTTGAGTCGCCTAACACATCTAGAGGACGACCATTTGCCCATCGATGACTCCTTCCCGGATGAACACCTACACATTATAGAGGAGTGCATCGATGTGATCTCCAAAGGTAACGAACCGTGGTTTGCTGATTTTGTTAACTATTTAGTTTGTCACGAGATACCGCCCGGATTATCCTACGCACAAAGGAAGAAGTTCTTTAAGGATGTCCGGGAATACTTTTGGAACGAGCCTCTCCTCTTTAAGAGAGGTCCGGATGGCATCATTCGGCGATGTGTGCCGGAAGATGAGATGCAAAGTGTCATCCGCCATTGTCATTCACTACCTTGTGGAGGACACGCTAGTTCGAACAAGACTAGCGCAAAGGTATTGCAATCTGGATTCTTTTGGCCTACTTTATTTAGAGATGTGCAATCCTTTGTTTCTTGCTGCGATGCTTGTCAAAGAACAGGAAATATTTCTAGGAGGAATGAGATGCCCCTCAACAACATCCAAGAGGTGGAGATTTTCGATGTTTTGGGAGTAGATTTTATGGGACCATTCCCATCCTCTTGTGGAAACCAATACATACTATTGGCGGTAGATTATGTTTCTAGATGGGTGGAAGCAATTGCCTCTCCCACCAATGATGCCATGGTAGTGGTTAAGTTCTTTAACAAGACCATCTTCCCGCGATTTGGGACGCCAAGGACTATCATTAGTGATGGAGGTTCTCACTTCATTGCCCGGCGCTTTGAAGCTCTTCTAGGTAAGTATGGGGTTACTCACAAGATTGCTACCCCTTATCATCCACAAACAAGTGGACAAGTTGAGATCTCAAATAGGGAGATCAAAGGAATCTTAGAGAAGACGGTTTCAAGGACTAGGAAGGATTGGTCTTTGAAGCTTAACGATGCATTGTGGGCGTACCGGACTGCGTACAAGACACCCATAGGAACCACACCATACAACCTTGTGTATGGGAAGTCTTGTCACTTACCGGTAGAGTTAGAGCATAAGGCGTTTTGGGCAATCGAGTGGTTGAATTTTGGCATGAAGGAAGCGGGAGAGAAGCGTCTCCTAGACCTTAATGAGCTGGACGAACTCCGCTTGAACGCTTATGAAAACGCCAAGATCTATAAGGAGAGAGCAAAGCGTTGTCATGATAAGCATATCATTCCAAAGGACTTCAAAGAAGGAGATCAAGTTCTCCTCTTCAATTCAAGGCTTCGTCTCTTTCCAGGTAAGCTCAAATCTCGTTGGACCGGACCTTTTCTAATTAAGCGTATATTCCCCCATGGTGCAGTTGAAGTATGGGGTGAAGCGGGCGGAAGCTTTAAGGTGAACGGCCAACGACTCAAGAAGTACACGCCGGAACTCCAAGCTGAAGAGTTCACGCCTACCGCACTCGAATAAGTGCGAGATTGGTCTAGCTACGGACCTTAAACAAAGCGTTTCTTGGGAGGCAACCCAAGGTATTGCATTTTTGTTTTTGTTTTCGATTCATAGTTTAGCTTAGTTTAGACGTTTTTGCTTTGTTTTGCCTTCGATTCCTTCCGGTATGTTCGTGTTTTTGGGTGTAGGAACGATGGAAAAGGAGAAGGGAAGAATAATGTTGAAGAAAAGTGACGAAACTTGGACTTTGGAGCATTACAGAGAGTTCCACGGCCTAAACCACAGTCGTGACAGCTACAGTGACCGTAATTTCCAAAAGCCTTTGAAAAATCACCAAAACCACGGTTCCGTACAATTCCACGGCCGTGGAACCCCCGACAGACCGTGATTTTCAAAATTTTGCCTGTCACTATTTAAACCACATTCTTCACCAAAACACTCCACAAATACCCAATTCCACGACCCAAAACGCCGAATCCATGCCCTTCCTTCCAAATCTTCGTTCCTTAATCGTTTTCAACGATTCTTCTTCCCAAATTGAAGCAAATTCAACCACCAACGAGATCCAAGCAACGAATCGAGCGGAAAATCACCACGGAACCCACAATTCGGATTTTAAAATCCGAAACCTAGGTTTTTTTTCCCTCTTCTTGATCTTTGTCGATTTGGTTCGTTTTGCTAGATATTTTAGGAATAACTGATTGAAATTGGAAGAAATTAGACTAGGGCTGCCTGATTGCTGAATTTGAGTGCTGATTGTTGAGTTTTGAGAAAAACTAAGACGAATCACGGTCACTGGTAGTTCCACGGCCGTGGAATCCTCAAGAACAGGCCGTAATTTTGAACAGTGATGGACTTTGTAAGGAGAGTTTCTGGGAGAATCAAGGAGAAGAAGAATGACCAAAACAAAAAGAGGAAGGGCAACATTGGATATGGTGGGATAGTTACCCACCTTGCTAGGGCATTGGGAATTGATTTTTCTGCCTGTACCCGCATACCAGCCGTACCCTTAGGACTTCATGCCTTCATGACTAGAAGTCTCATCTTCCCCACACATAGAGGTCCTCCTTATGCGGCCATGCCTTGGGAGAGCAGGACGGGTAGGGGTATTGAGTGGCTACAGGAGTACTCCATTATGGTTGGACGCCATAATTGGAAGGAGACGTTCGCTGCTATGCATGCGAACAGGATTGCAGCTCCTCCGTATGTCCCACCACCGCCCGTAGTTGAGGAGGAGGAGATGAGGGCTCAGTTTGAGGGTGGAGGAGGAGCCGAGCAGGAGTTTGGCACGTTTCCGGATCAGCCGGATGCGGCCCCCGATGTACCTAGACGTTCTCCACGTCCCGCCAGAGCTTCAGGCTCGTCTTCTCGCTGCGCCAGCGTGAGTGAGAGACCCACTTGGGCAGAGACGCCTCCTGCATGGTATGGAGCTCCACCTCCATGGGCTACACAGACACCTTTTGCACCAGCACCAGCACCAGCACCATCCGACGCTCCAGAGTGGTACAGTCATGCTCCGGGATGGTACGAGTAGATGCCGGATTGGGCTACTGGTCTTTCGGAGAGAGTAGGTGTTCGCTCAAAAGGGTGTGCGTCAAAGTCTTAATATTTATATCTAGAACTCAAAAGCAAAGCGAACCCGCAGTGTACGGATCAACTGTAGAAAGGTAAGAATTCCAGAGTCGAACTCAGGGATTTGGTGAGAAAGATTCCAATTTCAATTATCTAGCGAAAGTATAAAAGCTTTTGTGATGTAATAAAGAGAGAAATGATTCCAAGGATTCAAGTATCCGATTTAGGCTTTCGATTCAAGACACTTTTACGGGTACAGGACAGAATTTATATTGCCAAGATTAAATGTTCAAAGGTAGGATTCGTACGATGAAGTTCCGAAACCTATATAACTAATCTATAGATTCTCTCTATAAGGGTTGTTGAGGCTGCAATATAGAAAGATCTAAAGACAAGAATTATGTTCAAACTAACTATCTAAAACTCCAGGATATGACTCTCCAAAGTATGAATAGAAAGCACACTTAAAATCTTAATAAAGGATGTTGAGTCTCTTTATTACCCAAATCTTGAAATTTTAATCCATTGAATGTAGAAACAGGTTTGAATTGCATTCGAACATTCAATTAGATGGTAAAAAGATTAATCAAGAATAGGATTTAGGCAAGGATTAGTTTTGATTAAAGATTAATTCAATTAAAGTTCGGCAGGGGAATAAATCGCCCTGTTCATAAGAAAAATCGGCCGATTTTCCTCAAGAACAGCCCGATTTTTCTGTTGTCGCAAAACTAAGATCTAAATTCTCAGGGTCCTAATGTTTGAATGAGTTCAGTCTATCATCATCTAAGCCTTAATCATCAACTATTCTCCCCAGAATCACAAGGTTTTTAGCCAACCATTTTCAAAATCGAATCAATTTAATTATTGAAGAAGATATCGCAAAGAAACCAAATCTTGAACGAAAAGAATCCTATAACTCTCAAATCTGTAAAACAACCGTCAAATCTGTTCAATGTATCTCTTAACAACTCAATTTCGTGTTCACAAACCACAAACAAGACAATGGAATAAAGAAATCTCACAATCAAAGATCAAGAATGGCTTTCCGGCAAAAACTCCTCAATCTCTCTCCAAGATTCCTTGATTTCTTCAAAACGTGTAAAGATTATCTGATGCGACCCCCCCGTCTTTGTTCGTAGGGTTCTCTTCTATAGTTTCTTGCAGATGGGCCGTTTGGCAGAACTCTCATCTAGCCCAAATTAATTGGGCTTTATGTCGTCTTTTCGTTTGGCCGAATCGTGAAGAAAATCGACCCAGTCGATTTTAGTGAAAAACCGTTCGATTTTTAGGTATAAAAATCGTCCGATTTTTATATGCATTAGCACGATTTTCTTCAACAGAAAGTGCTCTTCTATTGGTTCGTCTTCTATGCTTCTCCTTTGCAATTCCTTAGCCCTTTGTGATCCTCCTAAGACTCCATTAGCTTCCTTAACATCCTTAGATGCTTCTTGCTCCATTTTTGCTTCCAATTCAGCTCTATTTACCTGCAATTCATCAAAATCTCGTGTAGACCTCTATTTCCGACAATTGATTGAATAGAACATAAAAGGTATACAAAATCCTTCTAAATGCAAGGTAAATAGAGATAATGTGCTGCAATATGCATGAATATGATGATACATAATTCATGTCATCAAAATACCCCATACTTGCCTCTTGCTTGTCCCTAAGCAAGACTCAAATTTAGAATATAAGATGTCATGGATTATGTATGTATGAAACTCAAAAACTTTTCTTTTTTGTAGTGCTCCTTTTCATTGGATCGCTCTCAAAGTGATATTTCAAGGCATAAAAGGGGCAAAGCATGTATCAATGATGACCATAAGATGAACAAACTCCCTTTTCTTTCTTGAAGGCATAAATAAAGAACATGATAAAGGTGTAGAGGCAATCAAATTCAAACAAATCTAAGCTATTAAGTCTTGAACACATGCATAAAAGTCTCAAGGTCTTCTAATCAAAGAAAGGGTTCAAGAAACGTATTAAGGGAAGGAGTTCTTTTTGGTTATTGTGGTGCTAATCCGGGAAAGAGGAACACATAACACATTCAAGAATTTTCTTCACCGCACATGCTTCGCATGTAGAAAGCTTTGCTTTCATTATACTTTACTTTTTGAGAGTATGGACAGCGGTGCATAAAAACCGAAGCCTAGGAGATTGGCGTTTCTCAATTTCTAGATGCCTCAAACCCTTGATGCACATACCATATCCCGTTAGGACTTGTCGTTCAATCGGACTTTGGCAAGACACAAACACCCGGCTATGTGAATGGTGCCGAGTTACTCATCCTCATGTTCAACGTCCCCAAAACTTATGAAAATTTTCACTTTTCAATACATTTTCTTTGGCCCTCCCACATCAAGCATGCCTTTTTCAATCACCTATCCTAATTCCCGGATGGTAAAAGGAGGGTTACATATTTCATTGAGGAGCTAGCATGATCAAGATATGAGAAAAGAAAAGAAGTGAATTGCCTTAGTCATCCTTAAATGATGTAAAAGAACTTGTGATATAGCTTCGACTATTATTTCATTTTCTCATCAAAACAACTAAATCATATAACTTATTCATGTATTCAAGTAACAAAAGCAATTTCATTCATGCTATAATCAACATTTCAACATAACTAAGCATCTTTTTCACCTATCCATATATACAATTCTCATCATAGAGGTCATTTCCATAAAAGAAGCACTTAAAAATTTTTTTTTTTTTTTTTTTTTTGAAAATTCATAGGTTTTGAAAAAGATCATGCAAATGCAAATGTCATAATAGAAAGCAAGTAGTGCAAGAGTTATTACAAGCCAAGTTGTCAAGAGTAGTGGAAAGTACATAAAGTGCTAAAGTGAAACATAGAGTATTGTAAGTACCCCCACCCCATACTTGACATCCACATTGTCCCCAATGTGAAAATCAAGCATAAGAAGGAGAAAAATACTTACAATGTAAAAGAAGCGGAAGCTCAATCCTCTGTCGGTGGTGGAGGTGGTGGATATGGATACATCGGTGCAGGGGCTTTGGAAGAAGATCCCTTCTTCTTCCCCGTATTTCTAGTTATCCTCTTGACAAGATCCATTCTAAGTCCTAAAAATCGACCTGTTCTTCGCAAAAATCGACCGATTTTTCTGGGCTGGGTCGATTTTTTTTTCGAGTTCAACGATTCTCTCAATTCTGTAAAGTTCTGAATTCCTTATGGAGCAGTCAATTGCCGTGCGTGTTGTTGTTAGATCCGTGTTCCTTGTTGAAAATGCTTCAGTTTGGAGCCAAGAATCTCTTGAAATGGTTAAGGAATGATGATTTGAGGGTGTGGCGATTTTTCGGCGTTCTTGAAAGAGAGGAATCGCGAGTTGAAGGTGGGTGAATGAAGAAGATCGAGTGTGAAGTCCTTATATAGGGTCGACAATTTCTGAAGAAAATCGGCCGATTTTTCTGGTCGATTTATCTGTCGGGGCGATTTTTCTCTCTGACCGAAGAAAATCGGACGATTTATTTTGGCAGGTCGATCTCCAGGTCGATTTTTGTTTCTGTTGTGAAAAATCGTCTTGCTCTGTTACGGAATCGGACGATCTTCTTATGGTAGGTCGATTTTCTTCCTTGTTTTTCTTGAATCTCGAAGATATAACTTAATTGTGCTCCATTCTCCGTGAATCTCTCACATTCGAGCCTAGTTTCCTGCGATTAATGACACGACAAACCAAGAGTGCATCGAGGAACATATAAAAACGAACAAATGAAGAAACAAAGCAATTAATCTATTCTAACTAAATGAGGGAAAGAAGGGAAAACTATACTATCATTGGGTTGCCTCCCAAGAAGCGCTTTATTTATCGTCTTTAGCTGGACGGTGTATGATGTTGTGTTCAATGGAGGAGGATAGGAGCTATCTCCTCGACTGGAGCTTCCGGTGTGTATTTCTTCAACCGTTGACCATTAACCTTAAAACTTCCGCTTTGTTCACCCCATACTTCAACTGCACCATGGGGGAAAATTCTCTTAATCACAAAAGGTCCTGTCCAACGGGATTTGAGCTTACCTGGAAATTGACGCAGCCTTGAGTTGAATAGGAGGACTTGGTCTCCTTCCTTCAAGTCTTTCGGGATGATGTGCTTGTCATGCCAGCGCTTTGTCCGTTCCTTGTAAATCTTTGCGTTCTCATACGCATTCAGTCGGAGCTCATCTAGCTCATTGATGTCTAAGAGCCGTTTCTCTCCGGCTTCTTTCATGTCGAAGTTGAGCCACTTGATAGCCCAATAAGCTTTGTGTTCTAGCTCTACAGGAAGATGACATGATTTACCATAAATGAGATTATAGGGAGTCGTACCTATTGGTGTCTTGAAAGCTGTCCTGTATGCCCATAGTGCATCGTCAAGCTTCATTGACCAATCTTTCCTCGTTTTAGAGACGGTCTTCTCTAAAATCCTTTTAATCTCTCTATTTGATATCTCGACTTGTCCGCTGGTTTGCGGATGGTAAGGTGTAGCTATTTTATGGGTCACCCCATACTTAGCTAATAGAGTCTCGAATCGACGGGCTGTGAAATGCGTTCCTCCGTCACTAATGATGGTTCGGGGAGTTCCGAACCTTGGGAAGATCGTTTTGTTGAGGAACTTCACCACTACTATTGCATCATTAGTAGGAGAAGCGATTGCCTCCACCCATCTTGAGACATAGTCTACGGCAAGAAGTATATACTGGTTGCCGCATGAAGATGGGAAAGGTCCCATAAAGTCGATGCCCCATACATCAAAGATCTCTACTTCTTGAATGTTGTTGAGAGGCATCTCATTCCTCCTGGATATATTACCTGTCCTTTGACAAGCATCACAAGAAACAACAAACTTTTGCACATCCTTGAAAAGTGTAGGCCAATAAAAGCCGGAGCGAAGTACCTTAGCACAAGTCTTGTGGGAACTAGCATGTCCGCCACATGGTAGAGAATGGCAGTGTCGGATGACACTATCTATCTCATCTTCGGGAACACATCTCCTGTAGATGCCATCTGGACCTCTTTTAAATAGAAGAGGTTCGTTCCAATAAAAATGCCGGACGTCTCTCAAGAACTTCTTCTTTTGAGCATATGAAAGTCCGGGTGGGATCTCTTGACAAACAAGGTAATTTACAATGTCAGCAAACCATGGATCATTACCTTGTGATATGTGTTGAAGACACTCTTCAATCTCGTGCAACTGCTCGTCAGGGAAGGAATCGTCTATCGGGAGTTCATCCGACTCGCCGGTGAGTTGTGGAAGACAACTAAGGTGATCGGCGACGGAGTTCTCCGATCCTTTCTTATCACGGATCTCTAAATCGAACTCTTGTAAGAGTAAGATCCATCGTAGAAGCCTTGGCTTCGCATCCTTCTTCGTGAATAAGTATCGGATTGCGGAGTGGTCCGTATAGACTATCACTTTCGCACCTACAAGATAGGAACGAAATTTCTCAAATGCATATACTACGGCTAAAAGTTCCTTTTCCGTAGTTGCGTAGTTGTATTGAGCCTCATCTAGCGTTTTGCTAGCGTAGTAGATGGCATGAGTGCGACCATCTTTCTTCTGTCCAAGAACGGCTCCTATAGCGACATCGCTTGCGTCGCACATGACCTCGAAAGGAAGAGTCCAATCGGGTGGTTGAATGATTGGTGCTGAAATCAAAGCTTCTTTGATCCTGCAAAAAGCATCTAAACAATCTTTCGAAAATTCGAAAGTCGCATCTTTCATCAAAAGATTAGTCAAAGGTTTTGAAATCTTAGAAAAATCCTTTATGAATCTCCTATAGAAGCCTGCATGTCCTAGGAAGCTTCTAATTCCTTTTACCGATGAAGGGGGAGGTAACTTCTCAATGGTTTCTATCTTTGATCGATCCACCTCTATTCCCCTTTGTGACACTAAATGACCTAACACAATTCCTTCGGTGACCATGAAATGACACTTTTCCCAGTTTAAGACTAAGTTAGTGTCCTCACATCTCTTAAGAACTAGTGAAAGGTTATAGAGACAGTTATCAAAGGAAGAACCATATACCGAAAAGTCGTCCATGAAGACTTCCATGATATTCTCTACATATTCGGAGAAGATTGCCATCATACACCTTTGGAAAGTGGCTGGAGCGTTGCATAAACCGAATGGCATTCTTCTATAGGCGAACGTACCCCATGGGCACGTAAAGGTTGTCTTCTCTTGATCATCCGGATGAATTGGTATCTGAATGAAACCGCTATATCCATCTAAATAACAAAAGTAGGCATGTTGGGCTAACCTTTCCAACATTTGATCGATGAAAGGAAGGGGGAAGTGGTCCTTCCTTGTGGCCACGTTCAGTTTGCGGTAGTCGATGCACATTCGCCACCCTGTAACTGTCCGTGTAGGGATGAGTTCGTTGTTCTTGTTGGCAACAACGGTAATGCCTCCTTTCTTGGGTACTACTTGTACCGGACTCACCCATTTGCTATCAGAAATCGGGAAGATGATACCTGCATCAAGTAGCTTAAGGATTTCTTTCTTCACGACCTCCTTCATTGCCGGGTTTAACCGTCTTTGAGGTTGGCGTGAAGGTTTATAATCCTCTTCCATTAATATTTTGTGCATACATAGAGAAGGCTTTATTCCTACTAAATCATCAATGGTGTAACCTAGTGCTCTCCTATGTTGCTTCAAAACATGCATGAGTTTCTCTAATTCATCATCATTCAAATTTGCATTTACTATAACTAGATATGTGGAATCAGTGCCAAGAAATGCGTACCTTAAATGTGTGGGAAGTTGCTTCAACTCTAATGATGGAGGTACCTTAGTTGGTGATGAATCGTGGCTTTCGGGTGTTGTGGGAGATGCCTCTATAGGTGTGGGTACTTCATCATTAGATTCGGAAGCGGCTGCGGTGAAGTCCGGAGAATCCATAGAATTACTCAGTGAATCGACCCCCCTGTAATAAATCGGTCGATCTTCTACACGATTTTTCTTTCTGTTGGAAAAAATCGTGCTACCTCTTTGTGAATCGGGCGATTTTTTTCTGGTAGGTCGATTTTAGTTTCTGTCGAAAAAAATCGTGCTGGATCGTCAGAAATCGGTCGATTTATTTCTGACAGGTCGATTTTCTTCACAGTTTCCGGAGTCCATTCTAGTTCTTCAATTTTTGCTTCTAGCTCGTCCTCCATAGCATTTAATGCTTTCACATCCTCATTGCAGTCATGTTCCACCCCTTCCTCCATGATGCTCATGCTAAGAACCTTTTGAAGAGGGTCCTTCATCAAGACCGAACTTACTATCTCTCTAGACTCTTCTTCCTCAACAATTTCAAAAACGACATCTTTCAAGGCTGGTTCCTTGATTAAGGAGGATAGTGTGAACTCTATCTTTTCTTCACCGATGTGGAAGGATAGCTGGCCGTTCTTGCAATCTACCATGCATCCAGATGTGGCGAGGAATGGTCTCCCAAGGATGATGGGAACCGGGTAATCTGCAGGTATGTAAAGAACGACAAAATCTATAGGTATGTAAAACTTACCTAGCTTTACTGGAATGTCTTCTAATATTCCCACCGGCTTAGTGGTGGAACGATCAGCCATGTAGAGTGTGATCTTCACCGGTCTAGGCTCTCCTAGACCAACTGTCTTGCATAGAGCTAGAGGTATGATACTCACACTTGCTCCAAGGTCACAAAGAGCATCATAGGTAGCTTCTCCCAAGGTGATGGGTATGCAAAATGATCCTGGATCGCGGAGCTTGGGTGGCATATTCTCTGTCATAGTCTTGATGAGTTCGGATGACTCCATACTCATCTTGACTTCTCCTATATCTTCCAACTTCCTCTTGTTGGAGAGGATCTCCTTGAGGAATTTCCCGTAAGCTGGCATACCTAAAATCGCATCCATAAAAGGTATGTTAATATGGAGCTTGCTCATAAGTTCAACAAACTTACCGAAATGTTTATCTAGGTGTGCTCGCGCTCTAGATTGAGGAAAAGGTAGAGGTGGTTTGTAAGCGGGAGGAGGAACATAGACTTCTTCCTTCTCTTTTGCCTCTCCTTCTTTTGTGGAGGTATCAACTACTTTAGGTTGAGGGTCGGCGGTTGTCTTCCCGCTCCTAGTAGTTATAGCCATAACCCTTCCCTTTGGGTTATCTTCTGTCTTTCCGGGAAGCTTCCCTTGATCTCTTGGAACTTCTCCGGCCTTGTTGAAAACTTGGTTTTCTAAAGCTTTGTGAGCTTTGTCAACCGAAGTTATGTAGCTCTCCAATCCTTGTAGCTTGCCTAGGATCGTTTCTAGCATAGGATCCGGCTTGTTTGATCCGCTTGATTGTTCCTGGCTTGTAGAAGGAGTAGAAGAAGATGGAGGTGTTAGAGCCTTTTCGGCATATGAGTAAGGATTACCTGAACCTTGCTGATTTGACCTCCAATTGTTGTTATTCGAGTTCCTATTGTTGTTGTTGTTATTCCAATTGGACTTTCGGTTGTTATTGTTGTTGTTGCTCCAATTGGAATTTCGGTTATCATTCCTTTGATTGTTGTCTCGCCCCATGTAGTTGGCTTCTTGCTCTTGAGTCCTTTGAAGACTCGTTTTGAGCACTTCCCTCAATTCTTTGATGTCATCTTTGAGGGAGAATATTTGTGTTTGAGCCGCTTGATTCAACTTGGCTCCCGTATCGCCTTGATTCCGGCTATTTGATTCCACCTTCCGGTGGGAATACTTCTCAATCACTTGGGCTTGCTTCTCAATGAAGTCCCAAGCATCGTCCTCTCTCATATCCATGAATGTCCCGCAAGATAGAGATTGGAGGTTGAATTGTGTTTCCACATCCAGCCCTTTGTAGTAAATCTCCAATAGTTCCAGCTTGGAAATGCCATGGTGTGGGCAATCCAACAAGAGGTCTTGAAACCTTTCCCAAGATTGAAACAAGCTTTCGTTAGGTTTCATAGAAAAAGCATTTATTTTACCTCTCAATTCCGCCGTTTTGGATGGCGGAAAGAACTTGGTGAGGAACTCCGAAGACAATTCCTCCCATGTAGCTAACTTCGCAGCTGGAAGTGTTTGATACCAAGCTAGAGCTTTGTCCTTCAAAGAGAAGAAGAACGGCTTGATCTTGTAGTTGCTTGTAGTAGCCTTCTTCGGCTTCATTGTCTCCATGAGAATCTCAAAATTCTGCAAGTGTTGATGCGGAGATTCGGTACTTGCGCCGCCATATTGGCTTTGGCGAACCATAGTAATGACTTGTGGTGAGAAGCTAAACTCCTGGATGTCTTCAACTCCAAAATCCACACCTAGACGGCGCGGTTGCTGAATAGGATCCATCCGTTGCCCCAAAGTTCGGGGTCTATCTTCGTTATTGGCAGCTCTAACATTCCTAGTCGTAATGCGAGGGACGACCTTAGGTGTTGGAGTGTTTCGGTTAGGACGAAGTGATGGATCAATCTCTTCAAGTTCCGGCATATCCGGATCAATCTCGTCATCATCGGACGAGTCATCTCGAATGGACTTAGTTGGTGTCTTGACTTTCTTCTTTTTCTTGGAGGCGTTCGACTCCAACTTCATGTCCAAAATCATAGCTCTTAGTTCATCAATTTGAAATTGATGACTTATTTCAGCTTCCTTTCGAGCCTTCTCACTCAACTGGAGTTGGCGTTGAGCTTCATTCAGTTCAGCCTTGTAGTTTCTCTCATCGTGTTCAGCCATTTTCTTCTCCTTCAACTTTCTCCTCAAAGTTCTTTCTAATTCGGGATCGAAAGGAATTAGATCTTTAGTGGATCTAGTCCTTCGCATATACCTAAAGAACCTGCGAAGATCACTCAAGTAGACAAATCAAATCACAAGAGCAAGAGCTCTCAAGCTAGACAACCGAAAACCGGGTTCGATCTAGACCAAATCCCCGGCAACGGCGCCAAAAACTTGTTCGCTCAAAAGGGTGTGCGTCAAAGTCTTAATATTTATATCTAGAACTCAAAAGCAAAGCAAACCCGCAGTATACGGATCAGCTGTAGAAAGGTAAGAATTCCAGAGTCGAACTCAGGGATTTGGTGAGAAAGATTCCAATTTCAATTATCTAGCGAAAGTATAAAAGCTTTTGTGATGTAATAAAGAGAGAAATGATTCCAAGGATTCAAGTATCCGATTTAGGCTTTCGATTCAAGACACTTCTACGGGTACAGGACAGAATTTATATTGCCAAGATTAAATGTTCAAAGGTAGGATTCGTACGATGAAGTTCCGAAACCTATATAACTAATCTATAGATTCTCTCTATAAG
The DNA here is from genome assembly GCA_033239125.1 of Fagopyrum homotropicum. NCBI lineage: Eukaryota > Viridiplantae > Streptophyta > Magnoliopsida > Caryophyllales > Polygonaceae > Fagopyrum > Fagopyrum homotropicum. The sequence goes on from BSWB01000002.1 coordinate 111,846,865, forward strand.
GGTTGTTGAGGCTGCAATATAGAAAGATCTAAAGACAAGAATTATGTTCAAACTAACTATCTAAAACTCCAGGATATGACTCTCCAAAGTATGAATAGAAAGCACACTTAAAATCTTAATAAAGGATGTTGAGTCTCTTTATTACCCAAATCTTGCAATTTTAATCCATTGAATGTAGAAACAGGTTTGAATTGCATTCGAACATTCAATTAGATGGTAAAAAGATTAATCAAGAATAGGATTTAGGCAAGGATTAGTTTTGATTAAAGATTAATTCAATTAAAGTTCGGCAGGGGAATAAATCGCCCTGTTCATAAGAAAAATCGGCCGATTTTCCTCAAGAACAGCCCGATTTTTCTGTTGTCGCAAAACTAAGATCTAAATTCTCAGGGTCCTAATGTTTGAATGAGTTCAGTCTATCATCATCTAAGCCTTAATCATCAACTATTCTCCCCAGAATCACAAGGTTTTTAGCCAACCATTTTCAAAATCGAATCAATTTAATTATTGAAGAAGATATCGCAAAGAAACCAAATCTTGAACGAAAAGAATCCTATAACTCTCAAATCTGTAAAACAACCGTCAAATCTGTTCAATGTATCTCTTAACAACTCAATTTCGTGTTCACAAACCACAAACAAGACAATGGAATAAAGAAATCTCACAATCAAAGATCAAGAATGGCTTTCCGGCAAAAACTCCTCAATCTCTCTCCAAGATTCCTTGATTTCTTCAAAACGTGTAAAGATTATCTGATGCGACCCCCCCGTCTTTGTTCGTAGGGTTCTCTTCTATAGTTTCTTGCAGATGGGCCGTTTGGCAGAACTCTCATCTAGCCCAAATTAATTGGGCTTTATGTCGTCTTTTCGTTTGGCCGAATCGTGAAGAAAATCGACCCAGTCGATTTTAGTGAAAAACCGTTCGATTTTTAGGTATAAAAATCGTCCGATTTTTATATGCATTAGCACGATTTTCTTCAACAGAAAGTGCTCTTCTATTGGTTCGTCTTCTATGCTTCTCCTTTGCAATTCCTTAGCCCTTTGTGATCCTCCTAAGACTCTTTAGCTTCCTTAACATCCTTAGATGCTTCTTGCTCCATTTTTGCTTCCAATTCAGCTCTATTTACCTGCAATTCATCAAAATCTCGTGTAGACCTCTATTTCCGACAATTGATTGAATAGAACATAAAAGGTATACAAAATCCTTCTAAATGCAAGGTAAATAGAGATAATGTGCTGCAATATGCATGAATATGATGATACATAATTCATGTCATCAGTAGGAGCATTGGAGATTCGAGCCGATGCTAGAGATGGACGCTTGGACGACCTCGATCACATGATGACAGATGTCTACCGCCAGCAGTTTGGGCGGTTTTATGATCCTAGCTTCTCTCCATTCCCGCCTCCACCAGCACCGTAGTGATGATGATTGCATGACCGACAGCTTTAGCCGCTCCACCACCATTTTGTGAGTTTCTTTTTCTTTTCTTTCTTTTATTTGAACATTAGGGACAATGTTCGTCCCAAGTATGGGGTGGGGTGTGACTAAAAGTTGTAATAACTCTTACTCACTATGTTTGCTTCTACCGAGACTATCATTGCATGTTCATTATATTGTTGCACGTTTCATTATTGCATTGCATGAAAAAAGAGTTTGAAAAACCCATAAAAATTGAAAAATTTTGTGCTTCTAAGGAATTGAGATGATTTCCATGATAATCGCTACTTGTGAATTGAGTTTGATGACAATTGCATGCTTAAACGAATAGTGAATTGAAAAGAATTTGAATGAGTTGATTATGCCTCTTTTGCAAGTTTCATAATGTGATAAATGTTACTTAAATCATGTTGAGGAATTGAAGTTGAAATCACACTATAAGTTCTTATGCTTCTTGTTGAAATGATTAAGGCAATTCGATTTTTCTTTCTTCTTTCTTTGATCATTTAGCCCCTCATTGAAATATTGACCTCCTTTACCTATCCGGGAATTTGGAGAAGTGAATGAAAAAGGCATGTTTGATGTGGGAGGGCCATGAGAGCAATTATTTGCAATCAAAAGAATAGAAAGAAATTGTAGGTTTGGGGAAGTCAATCATGATGATGAGTAACTCGGCACCATTCACATAGCCGGGTGTTTGTGTCTTGCCAAAGTCGGATTGAGCGATATTCCTAGCGGATTATGGTATGTGCGCTAAGGGTTTGAGGCATCTCATTAAAATTGAGAAACGCCAATCTCCTAGGCTTCGGTTTTTGTACACCTCTATCCATAACTCCAAAAGTAAAGTCAAAGAATGAAAAGAAGAGAGCGAAGCTCTAAGTTGAAGGTGTTGTGGAAACCACAAGAGAAGAAGAAAAGAGTAGTTGTCCACTTTCCCGGATTCATGCACCACATTCCTTAAAGTTTCCTTCCCTTTTCACATTCTAGACCTTTTTCTTTGAAAGTCCTTAAGATCAAAAGAATGTTATATGACTTGGTGATCTAAATTGAAGTTTCTTATGATTGATTTTGATAATGTTTAAGGGTTATGATGTTTGTATGGAAATTTGATTGATTCATGAGTTTTCTTTACTCTTTACTCTTTGATTAAGTGTATGAAAGTCTTATAAACGATTGAAGCAAGATTTGAGAATGATCTATTGTTTAGAAGGCACATTCATCCAAAAGAAGTATTGCTTTGACCAGATACACATATTTCATCCTAACTCTTGTTTTAAAGCTTTTGAAAGACCTTGCTTAGGGACAAGCAAGTTGCAAGTATGGGGTTATTTGTTAGCATGAAATATTGTGATATTTTAGGCACGTTTTCTAAGTGTATTTGATTCATATTGATAGTCATTGATTGAGCATAGATGCATTTGTGAGCTAGTTTGTCTATAATGTCGATATAGAGATCTACACAAGCTTTATGTTGATTATAGGTGATTGAGAGCTATTTCCGAACGGAATCGAGCAAGATGGAGATGTTGAGCAATGTCCATAGATTGAAGGCATTCTTAGGAGCAAAAGGAGTGTCAACTTGAGGAATGCACGAGGCTAGGGAAGAATCACGTTCTTGCCCTAAACCACGCTCTAAAATACGGCCGTATTACTTTCCACGTTCAGTTCCACGGCCGTGCAACCATGGCTAAGGAAGCGTGGTTCATTCCAGCAACTTCTACGGCCGTGGAGAAGATGGTTCAAACCGTGTTGAATTCCACGCTCTAAATTACGGTCGTGGAATCTTCCACGACCGTGATCTTGGCGATCTTTTTCGCCACACTTTAAGTCACGATCTTTTAAAAGATTGGGCCGGGCCGCTATTTCATCATACACTATAAAAGGACGGACGAAGAGAGATTCCGTCACCTCCGCTTACACCTCTGTTTAGACGCACTTTCGCCCACGCCGCGACTTAGAGATTCTTTGCGACTTTTGCAAAAGACGGACTTTGTGCTCATCCTTGGAGTTGCCCTAATCTCGCACTTTGGTGGAGATTGTGATTGAGATTTCCGGATTGATGGAAGATCGAAGATTCGGAAGATTGTTCGCAAGAAGATTCCTCTTCTTGTTTAGGTTTGATTTAGAAGACGGATTGTCAGCCCGTTCTTCTTTCTTATCTAAGATTGTGCTTGTTTGTTATATTCCGAATCCAGTGACAATATTTGTTCTTGATTGTGACATTGAGATTGGTTTGAAATTTATTGGAAGTTTTCAGAAGTTTTCATCTTTCAATCTTTTAATTCTTGAATTTGATATCAATATGACTGTTGTTGGCTAAAAACCCTTAACAATTCTAAGGTGAAGGGTTGATAGTTGTGGCTTAGATGATGATAGATCGATCGTAAACAGATTGGACCCTGAGAGTTAGAGAGAATCGCCGACGAACCCTAAATTACGGCCTGTTCTTGAGTCCACGGCCGTGGAACCTCAAAAACTAACCGTGATTTCCCTTAAGTTTACGAACTTGCTTTTACTTTAATCCAAAGTTAAAGATTTGCTTTAACTTAGTTTAGGCTTCCCTTTTCTAGGTGGTAGTGAAGCCTCAACAACCTCTACCTCGATTGTGAGTGTCACAACCGTAATCGGTTTAGTTAGTCTTGATCCTTGGATTACAAGTTTGGGTATTTGACATTAATTCTCATCTTTAGAACCTTTCTATATTGAAGCCTCAACAACCATTATAGAGAGTGTCTTGTAAGTGAGTCATATAAGGTTTTTGGAACTTCACCGTACGATTACCTTACATTAGCATACCTTTGCATATCTTAACTTTGTCCTTATATCATTAGTATATCTTGAATCGATAGCCACAGCTGGATACTTGGATCTTTGGGATTGTTGTTTTCCCAATAATTCGAAAAGCTCTTACAATTACTTGCTTGATAACTTGCAACTGAATTTGTTCCCCCCAAATCCCTGTGTTCGATACTCTGGAATTCTTGCTTAACTACGTCGATCCATACACTGCGGGTTCGCTTGCTTGATTCTAGTTTTATAAATTTAAAACTTATTTGCACGCACGCTAAGTGGCGAACATCTAGCCAAGAATTGGGAGGCTAGGGAGGTTCTCTACGACCAGACCTCCAGGTGGTGATGATTGACACCATTCCAAACCTGAGGGGAATATGGACAGAGGCGTTGGGAGTTTACTTCGCGTGTCACAAGGAAATGAATTTGTAATGGCATAACTTAATTAAAGATAATCAAGGGTTGTGTGTGTGGCATTGCTTGATATGATATGATGATGTGATATATGTGCTAAGGCTTCATTCTTGTCTATGATGTGTTAGCTAACGGTTTATACCGTGTTGTATATCTTATGTAGGATAGGAAGTCTTTAGAGTGAGTCAGATGGGTAATCAGGCGAGAGCTTCCGTACACTAGGCTGTGCGAGGGTTATGGGATATTTTGTATACATTTGTGTATGGTGGTACCGTTTGTACTCGGCTGTGTTTTGTAAACCTTTTGATGTATATATTGTACATTTTTATGTATTTGGTTTTAATCTATCTGTGCCTTCTTGTAAGATACAGTGAACTTGTTGCCAGGCTAAGGTCATGATCCATTGTGAGATCCTAGCCCAGTAGCGCCTCGAGTCCCACGGATTTGGGGTGTTATAAAGTTGGTATCGGAGCCTTAGGTTGACAAAAATGGCACTTGCAATCCACAATAAAGGTGGAGTAGATAAATAAGCAAAACCCGAAAGGGGTCTGACTTTTGAAGAGAATTTTGGTTTTGAAAAGAGTACAACTGTTTTGGGATAGTGTGTACGGGAAGCCATCACCCTTCTGAGGATCTCGACAGTATATATATATATATATATATATATATATATATATATATATATATATATACATATGGCATATATATAGCCTTATAAGTTAGGTGTGCATATCCTACAAATGGCTTAGACTAGAGCGACATCTGTAGTAGGACGAGGTAGGGGTAGACCTCCTCTTCCTCTAGTAGAGATATGTTAGGGGCACTACTGATCCGCCTACAGCGGATGATAGATCTGAAGAGACCGACTACGTCTCGATGAGTGGACCTGAGTTTTGAGAATATATATGCCAAGTACAAGAGGCTGCAAGAGTAGGTAAACCTACACCGGGTTAACCAACATCTGTGGGACCAACTGAAGCTTCCGGATCAAATAAGAAACAACGGATCGAACTAGTGAGTGATGAAGCAGACACTTCAAGTGATAGACAGATTCTGACACACGGACGTGCGAGTGATCCCTTGTCCATATGGACTTCTGATGGGATGAGACCTTGTTTCAACTGTGGAAAGTCTGGACATAGACGAGCGGAGTGTAAGAAGAAATTAGTGACATGCTTTACATGTGGTAAGGTAGGACATCAATCGATATTTTGCCGACAAAACAAGGTGATGCATCAACAAGTTTCCTTCCATGTTAAGGTTGCTAAAGGCGGACGGAAAAGATCGAGTTACCCTTTGGCCGCACAGGTTGCGATGACAAGACGATTGTGTTTTAACTGTGGTAATCCAGGCCATTTATGCCCTAAGTGCCCGTTGGCACCGATAGCATGCTTTACGTGTGGTGGACTAGGTCATTTGGCTCCCTTCTACCGACAAGGCAATGTTTCTTCTTAGCAAGATTCTCCTCCTTCCGGTGTAGCTGGAGTAGAGGCAGTGACTAGGATGATGACCCCAGTGATACCTGAGGAGAATAGGTTCGAGTTTTGAGTAGTGATATGTAGTGGAGCCGCTGACGTTAACTGTTACAAGTACCATCCTTGTTATTGGTTTACCTATTAGAGTGTTGTTTGATAAGAGTGCTACGCACTCATTTATTTTTGATGCATGCGTTGAGCGTTGGGTTTAGTTATGATAGAGGGTAGACCTTTCTTGATAGGATTACCTGATGATAGTAGGGTCAGAGTGTAACATCCGGAAATTTTATTTCCGGAAGTCGAGGTGTTTTCGATCTTTCCCGCGTCGGAGGCTTATTTCCCGCAGGCACGTTGCTGAGTACGAGTTTTCAACGCGAGCGAGAGAGTTTTCCCGTTCTACTTTCCGACCTTGGGAAGTGGAGTGAGGGGACAAGGAGGCTGACCCTTGGGATATCCCACCTCCTTGTCAGCCCTTTTACTCTTTTCTCTCTTCCCACTTTCCTCTTTTACGTTCTTTCTCTTCTCCAGCTTAGTCTTCTTCTTCCTTTGGACCTCTCTTCTCTTACACCTTGGAGGAGTGGTGTGTGGAGCTGCAGTTTGAGCTTTCCAGATCTGTAGTGGTAAGTGATTCGATCTCCTATTCCTCTTGCTGCTTGTCTTCCCTTCTATCCCTTCTCTTCACCTCTGTTCGCTCCAAATGGTGTGTGCAAGCTTTAAATTTATAACCCAAGACGTATGCTTAAAACATGGATGCAAACCCGCAGTGTACGGGTCAATCGTAGTACAAGCAAGAATTCCGGGGTGTCGATCTCAAGGACTTAGGTGAAACAAAGCCAATATAGGTAGTCAATATTACAACTAACCACAAAAGCAATTAAAGCAATCAAAGATGATAATAAGTCAATTAAGGAAATATGCAAATTCTAGGGATTAAAGCTTCTAGTTGTGATTCCAACTCAAGATCTCAAGATAAGCGGACAAAGCTGAGATTTTGCAAAGGGAAGGTGTTACTAAAATGGAATAGATCACCGGGTAAGTCTCACCACTCACAATCCCAAACCAAAGAACCTATTACCGGGTAAGTCTCAAGGTACTAAGGAAAGAAACTATAATCTCAAACCAACAAACCAACTAAGGGAATAGAATCAACCTTTACCGGGTAAGTCTTAGGCTAACTCACAACGATGGAATGAAGGAACACTCAAACCCCAATAAAGGATAAACCTTTATTACCTACACTTATGATCATGGGTATACAAACAAAGGAATTACCGGGTAAGTCTCATCCTAAGCTTGCATTGAACCAGGAAAGGTGTAATAAGAATAGGATTTGACAAACTCTAACACTTAACTCTCAGTTTTGATTAGAAAGGTTACCTCGGTCAGTCCAATTCCACCCCGGCCGAGATGTTCATCGACTAAACGAGATGTTCTAAGGTTAAGGATAAAGACTCGAGCTTTCAGGGTCATACTGGGATTTAAGATTATTCTATCATTGTTTTTCCCACAACCTTCAGCCAATCACCCTAGAATCGCACAAAGAAATTAGCCACTCATCATTATGAAATCAATAATCAAATATATTGGAAGAGAATGAATATTTGAACACAAAAACCTTGAGAACAAGGCTTCAATAACTGAATCAAATATCAAACAAATAAGCGTTCCTTGGATCACAAATCCAACAAGACAAAACAACAAGAAGGGAATCTAATAAAGTCTTACAAAACCCTTCACAAAAGCTATAATAAGCTATCAATCCTTCCTAGATTGATCTTCAATCTTTCTTCCTTCAAAACTCTAGAGAAAATCCCTTAATTGCTGGATGCTATCAGCCCTCTAAGCATGGTTGAACTTGTGGAAAATCCAACCTTTTATATAGGAGAATTATCTTCCAAAGATAAAATATCTTAAAATGATAATTTCCTAATAAAATATATCCATATCTCATAAATAGATCCCTAAAATATATGATCTTCCTTCTAGAAATCCAGCCCAAAAATATAAGATCTCTCCTTCCAAAAATAAAAGATCTCAGCCAAATAAAATATATCTCTCCGCGTCAGGATGGTCGCCTCGGTCGGGGCGCTCCTCAAGATCACCTCGGTCGAGGTGGTACTGTAGCTGACCGAGGTGACTCTCAGCTGAAGGTGAAATCTCTTAAATCTGGACCAAAATAAATCTTTAATTCAATTCCATGCTTCCTGGATTCTTCCTTAAGCTCCTGAATGTAGCTCCAATGACTCCTTAGCTCCTTTAGCTCCATTTTGATGCAAAACGTGCCATTTTACCTACGATTACAACGAAACTTGGTGTAGACCTCAATTCCCGCAAAGTTAGATGAAAAGGCAATATAATCACATAATATACATTCAAACATGCAGATTATTGAAGATAAAACGTCTAAACAAGTCCCAAAATATTGACTATAATTCATGCTATCAACCTCCATGGCTATGGAGGAAGCTTCGAAGAGTTATCTTGTAAAGCCTTTGCATGTCCCTTTCCCTAGCTCTTTTAGGTCGTGTTGAGGAGGCTAAGACCTGTGGTGAAGGCTTGGAGGACGCCCAACAAGAGAAGGAGACCATAGGAGGAAAGAACCAGTCGAAGAAACGAAGAAGACGGACCTTCTGCTGTTCGACCGCGGGGGCGGATTGCCTAAGGCGTAGGGGCGGACTGAGGCCACCGCAGGGGCGGCTAGGACCACCGTAGGGGTGGCCTAAACCACCACAGGGGGCGGGTCCCAGGGGCGCAGGGGCGGCTACTGGTTTTCCGCCTGGGCATCAGCTTGCTTCCGCGGCTACGTTTTTTTCACCAGTAGGTTCCTCCCTCCCTTTCCTTTCGTTCCTTCCTTAGATCCTTGATGTTTATAGTTAGAAGCATGCTTAGGATGGACCTAGGGTTTATGAGAATGCTATCTAGTGGTTGCTAGCCTTGGAGCCCTTATGGCTTAGTTTGAATGTTGATCTTGAGTGTGAGCATGTTGGCCTTCCTAAACTAGTTGCTTCTCCTAGGATGTTTGTTGTTGATCTTGTCTTAGGTTGTATAGGCTGTTGTGAGCTCTCTTTAGTAGTGGTTAGTTTCTAGTGCACCTTGGACCCTAGGATACATTCCTAGTTTAAGAGTGGTGGGATCTTGCTTAGATCTCTAGAATGAAGTCTATGACTTCATTAGTGTGGACTTGTGTTGATGAGTACTTTCGTGTTTGAGCAGGTTTTGTACTTCCTCATTAAGGAAGCTAGAGTGTTGTGAGTTGAGAGACGAGGTAAGTCTCCGGACTGACTTAGCCAAATTCGTCGTATTAGATTCATTGGGTGCTTGGTGGTGTGTGCTTATCGTTTTGTTATAACTTATAAACCGGATAATAGGATTACCGACCTTTATGTTATTTTGGCCCAAGTGTATAATGCGGTGACATCACTGCCTAGCTCCCGCGAGAGCTAGGGGGTTCTCGGCGACTAGCCCGTGCTGGTTAGACGGTCTGTTCGCCACTTAGCGTGCGTGCAAATAAGCTTTAAATTTATAAAACTAGAATCAAGCAAGCGAACCCACAGTGTACGGATCGATATAGTTAAGCAAGAATTCTAGAGTATCGAACACAGGGATTTGGGGGGTTAAATCCAATTATAGAATTGTCAAGAAAGTAAATGTATGAGCTTTTGTAAATATTGGGAAAACAACAATCCTAAAGATCCAGGAATCCAGCTGCGGCGATCGATTCAAGATATACTAAAGATATAAGGACAGAATTGAGGTTTGCAAAGGTATACTAATGCAAAGCAATGTACGGTGAAGTTCCAAGGCTTTATGTGACTTAACTAAAGACGCTCTCTATAAAGGTTGTTGAGGCTTCAGTATAGAAAGGATCTAAAGTCAAGAATTAATGTCAAATACCCAAACTTATAATCCAAGGATCAAGACTAACTAAACCGATTAAGGTTGTGACACTCGGAATCGAGGTAGAGGTTGTTGAGGCTTCACTACCACCTAGAAAAGGCAAGCCAAGACTAAGTTAAAGCAAATCTTTAACTTTGGATTAAAGTAAAAGCAAGGTTCGTAAACTGAGGAAAATTACGGTTGGATCTTGAGATTCCACGGCCGTGGAACTCAAGAACACACCGTGATTTTGGTTCGTCGGCGATTCTCTCTAACTCTCAGGATCCAATCTGTTTACGATCGATCTATCATCATCTAAGCCACAACTATCAACCCTTCACCTTAGAATTGCTAAAGGGTTTTAGCCAACAACAGTCATTATGATATCAAATTCAAGATTTAAAAGAATGAAAGATGAAAATCTTCGAAAACCTTGAATAAATCTCAAATCAATCTTAAACCCACAAACAAAGTAATGATGTATATCAGATTCAGAATAACACAAACCAATCACGATCCTTGATAAGAACGAAGAACGGGATGTCAATCCGTCTTCTAATCAAACCTAAGGACAAAGCGTAACTTCCAAATCTCCGTTGCAAAATAGCAATCTCCACACGTCCAACTTGAAACCCTAGGCACGTGCAATGAGCGTAAGCGAAGTCTAAACGCAAGCGTAAGCGAAGGTGACGGAATCTCTCTCTTTCCGTCCTTTTATAGTGTAAGATAAAATATGTTTCCAGCCCATTGTGTAAAAGATCATGGCTTCAAATTGTACGTTAAAAGATTGCCTAAATCACGGTTCCTTGGGATTCCACGCCCGTGGTTTAGAGCGTGGAAATTCATCACGGTGCTTCACAATCTCCACGGCCGTGTAACCCTCTGGAATGCTCCACGCTTGTGTTGCCAAAGTTCCACGGCCGTGGTTTAGAGCGTGGACTCTAGTATGGCCGTATTTTAGAGCGTGGAACGTCGAGTGCTCGTAATTCTCCTTTGTTTTGTGCCATTCTTCATCCTAGCATCTTCCTTAGCTCCCTTATGATGTCCTCAATCCTTGGACATGCTCAATCCATCTCTATTCTCCCTTGATTCGTTCGGTTTTAGCTCTTAATTGCCTACAATCAACACAAAGCTTATGTAGACCTATATATCGACAATATAGATAAACTAGCTCACAATTGCTTCAATGCTTTATCAATGATCACCAATATGGATGAAATACACTTAGAAAACGTGCCTAAAATATCACAATATTTCATGCTAACAAATAACCCCATACTTGCCACTTGCTTGTCCCTAAGCAAGGGCTTTCAAAAGCTTTAAAACTCAAGTTAGGATGAAATATGGATACACTCTCAAAGCAAAACTTCTTTTAGATGAATGCGCTTTCTAATCAATAGATCATTCTCAAATCTTGCTTCATTCGTTTATAAGACTTTCATACACATAATCAAAGAGTAAAGAGTAAAGAAAGCTCATGAACTAATCAAACTTCCGTGTAAACATCATAACCTTCAAACATTATGAAAATCAATCATAAGAAGCTTCAATTTAGATCACCAAGTCATATATCATTCTCTTGATCTTAAGGACTTTCAAACAAGGTCTAGAATGCGGAAAGGGAAGGAAAACTTTAAGGAATGTGGTGCATGAATCCGGGAAAGTGGATAACTACTCTTTTCTTTTTCTCTTGCGGTTTCCGCAGCACTTTCAACTTAGAGCTCCGCTCTCTTCTTTTTAATTCATTTTTCGACTTTACTTTTGGAGTTATGGATAGAGGTGCACAAAAACCGAAGCCTAGGAGATTGGCGGTTCTCAATTTTGCGAGATGCCTCAAACCCTTGATGCACATACCATAATCCGCTAGGAATATCGCTCAATCCAACTTTGTCAAGACACAAACACCCGGCTATGTGAATGGTGCCGAGTTACTCATCATCATGATTGACTTCCCCAAACCTATAATTTCTTTCTATTCTTTTGAATGCAAAATATTGCTTTCATGGCCCTCCCACATCAAACATGCCAATTACTCAACTCCTCCAAATTCCCGGATAGGTAAAGGAGGCCATTATTTCAATGAGGGGCTAAATGATCAAAGAAAGAAGAAAGAAAATCGAATTGCCTTAATCATCTCAAAAAGAAGTATAAGAACTTATCATGTGATTTCAACCTTGATTTCTCAATATGATTTAGGTAACACTCATCACATTATGAAACTTGCAAAAGAGGAATAATCAACTCATTCAATTTCTTTTCAATTCACTATTTGTTTAAGCATGCGATTGTCATCAAAACTTAATTCACAAGTAGTGATTATTATAGAAATCATCTCTATCCTTAGAAGCACAAAATTTTCAAAATTTTTCAATTTTTATGGGTTTTTCAAAAGCTTTTTCATGTAATGCAATAATGAAACGTGTAACAATAGAATGAACATGCAAGGTAGTCTCGATAAAAGCATACAAAAGTGAGTAAGAGTTATTACAAACTATTAGTCACACCCCACCCCATACTTGGAACAAACATTGTCCCTAATGTTCAAAAAGAAAAGGAAGAAAAGAAAGAAAGAAAAAGAACTCACAAAATGGTGGTGGAGCGGCTAAAACGGTCGATCATCAAACGTCATCACTGAGGTGGAGGCGGTGGTGGAAACGGGAAGAAGCCTGGATCATAGTTCCGCCCAAACTGCTAGCGGTATATGTCTCTCATCATGCGGTCATGATCGTCGGCTCGTGCATCCCTAGCATCAGCACGAATCTCCAATGCTCCGACCCTATCGGAAAGGTCGGTAGCCCACTCTGGCAACTGCTTATACCAACCAGGCGGCTGGCTGTACCACGCTGGTGCATCTGAAGGTGCTGGTGCAGGTGGTGGCTGTGCATGCCAAGGCGGTGGAGCTCCCATCCAATCCGGCTGAGTGCTATACCATGAAGGAGGATCCGCCATCCATGTAGGCCTCTCGCTCACACTAGCATGGAGAGAGGAAGAACCTGAAGCTCTAGTAGGGCGGGGAGAGTGTCTAGGAAGGTCAGGAACTGCATCCGGCTGATCCGGGAATGTACCAAAGTCATGATCAACTCCTCCTCCCTCAAACTCGTCATCCCCTCTCATCTCCTCCTCTACAACTGGTGGTGGTGGAACATAGGGAGGGGCTACTAATCTGTTCGCATGCATGGCAACGAACGTCGCCTTCCAGTTATGGCGTCCAGCCATAATGGAATACTCAAGAAGCCACTCAATACCTCTCCCTGTCCTACTCTCCCAAGGCATAGCAGCATACGGTGGACCTCTATGTGTGGGGAAGATGATGCCTCTAGTCATGAGGGCCTGAAGTCCTAGGGGACTAGCTGGAATGCGGGTGCAAGCTGAGAAGTCTACTCCTAACTGTCTAGCAAGGTGGGTGACCATCACACCGTATCCAATGTTGCCTGCCCTCTTATTCTTTAGCTTGCTCATAGTAGCAGCTAAGAGGGTGGCGTAGTCAACTGGCCTGCCATACAACATACTATAGAGAAGAAACAGCTCATCTGTCTTAATCTTCTGAGGTGTCTCCGTCCTAGGAAAAAGACACTCAGAAAGCACTTTGTGGGCAATCTTCAAGGCTAGATGATAGATCAATCTAGCCTTGGTATCAACAGGTTGCCAGCGGTCCTCGCTGGCGTAAATCATAGCAATCTCCTCCCAGAAATCCTTGGCGTACACGCCACTAGGGAATCGACCATTAAAGATCTCTTGGAACCCAAAGAAGGCTCCAAACTCTCTAATCGAGAACTCATAGTTCCTCTCCATCAGCCGGAAAGAAACAGTCCTATCACTGTGGCTATGCTCGAATGAGACTACAAACTCCCTAGTAATCTCCTCATAAGCATCTTCCCGAATAGCCTAGAAGATGAATAAACCGGCTCTATCCAAAAACCATCTGCGATCCCCTATCACATGCAAGGGTTCAAGCTCCTCAAGCAATAAGTATCTAGGTCCTATGACCGTCCTCTCCTCGACCCTCTCTAAGGCATCTAAATGATCCTCATGGATAGTAGGAATCCTAGGGGGAGGTGGTGATGGTGATGATGGAGGTGATGGAGGCTCAGCGGGTGGTGCTCTAGAAGAGGAAGAGGGGTTGCCTTTCCTTTTCTTATCCTTGTTTCTACCAGACACTCTTCTCACAAAATCCATTTCTAATAAAATCAACAATCTGTTCTAGGGTTTCCACGGCCGTGGTTTCTCCAGAAACCGTGGTTCGGCACGTAAAATCTCAAAACTCAGCAAAATCACACCAAACTCAGCAAAATCACACCAAACTCAGCAGCAAGCAGTCCTAGACTAATTTCCGTCCAATTCCAATCAGTTCTCCTACAAATTCTAGCAAAAACGAAGCCGAATCGAAAAAGAGAAGGAAAGAACAAAAAACCTAGGTTTTCGGATTTTGGAATCCGAATTCCGTCTTCTCCGGTGATTTGACGCTCGAATTGTTGCTTGGATCTTGTTGGTGATTGGATTTGCTTTAGTTTTGGCCAAAGAATCGTCAAAAACGATTAAAGAACGAGGAATTGGGAGATGGGGAGTGGATTCAGCGAAATAGGGCGTGGTTTTGGGGTTTGTGGTGTGTTTTGTGAAGAAATGTGGTTTATATAGTGGCCGTAAAAATTTTTGAAAATCACGGTCTGTCGGGGGGTTCCATGGCCGTGGAAATGTACGGCGTGGTTTTGGTGATTTTTCTCAGGCTTTTGAAAATTACGGTCACTGTAGCTGTCACGGCCGTGGTTTTGGCCGTGGAACTCTCTGTAATGTCTCAAAGTCCAAGTTTCGTCAATTTTCTTCAAACTTTTCCTTTCCCCTTTCTTTTCCACTGTTCCTACATCCAAAAACACGAACATACCGGAAGGTATCGAAGGCAAAACAAAACAAAACGTCTATACTATTCTAATTTATGAATCAAAAACAAAAACGTAAATGCAATACCTTGGGTTGGCTCCCAAGAAGCGCTTTGTTTAAAGTCCGTAGCTAGACCATATTCGCACTTATTCGAGTGCGGTGGGCGCGAACTCTTCAGCTTGGAGTTCCGGTGTATACTTCTTGATTCGTTGACCGTTCACCTTAAAGCTTCCGCCCTTTTCACCCCATACTTCAACTGCACCATGGGGAAAACACGTTTGATTAGAAAAGGTCCAGTCCAACGAGATTTAAGCTTATGTGGAAAGAGAGGAAGCCTTGAATTGAAGAGGAGAACTTGATCTCCTTCTTTGAGGTCCTTTGGAATGATATGCTTATCATGCCAACGCTTCGCCCTTTCTTTGTAGATCTTGGCGTTTTCGTAGGCGTTCAAGCGAAGTTCTTCAAACTCATTGAGGTCCAAGAGACGCTTCTCTCCCGCTTCCTTCATGCTGAAGTTCAACCACTTGATTGCCCAAAACGCCTTGTGCTCCAACTCTACCGGTAAGTGACAAGACTTCCCATACACAAGGTTGTATGGCGTAGTTCCGATGGGAGTCTTATATGCAGTCCGGTACGCCCACAATGCATCATCTAGCTTCAAAGACCAATCCTTCCTAGTCCTTGAAACCGTCTTCTCTAGGATTCCTTTGATCTCCCGGTTTGAGATCTCCACTTGTCCACTAGTTTTTGGATGATAAGGGGTGGCGATCTTGTGAGTCACCCCATACTTAGCTAGAAGAGCTTCAAAGCGCCGGGCAATGAAGTGAGAACCTCCATCACTAATGATAGTCCTTGGTGTCCCAAATCGTGGGAAGATGGTCTTGTTAAAGAACTTAACCACTACCATGGCATCATTGGTGGGAGAGGCTATTGCTTCAACCCATCTCGAAACATAATCCACCATTAAAAGTATGTATTGGTTACCACAAGATGATGGGAAAGGTCCCATGAAGTCTACTCCCCAAACGTCAAAGATCTCCACCTCTTGGATGTTGTTGAGAGGCATCTCATTCCTCCTAGATATATTTCCTGTTCTTTGACAAGCATCGCAGCAGGAAACAAAGGTTTGCACATCTTTAAATAGTGTAGGCCAAAAGAATCCAGATTGCAATACCTTAGCGCTAGTCTTGTTCGAACTAGCGTGTCCTCCACAAGGTAGTGAATGACAATGGCGGATGAAACTTTGCATCTCATCTTCCGGCACACATTGCCGAATAATGCCATCCGGACCTCTCTTAAAGAGGAGAGGTTCATTCCAAAAGTATTCCCGAACATCCTTAAAGAACTTCTTTCTTTGTGCGTAGGATAATCCGGGCGGTAATTCCTGACAAACCAAATAGTTAACAAAATCAGCAAACCATGGTTCGTTACCTTTGGTGATCACATCGATGCACTCCTCTATGATGTGTAAATGCTCGTCCGGAAAGGAGTCATCTATAGGTAGGTGGTCGTCCTCTAGATGTGTTAGGCGACTCAAATGATCCGCAACAGAATTTTCTGAACCTTTCTTGTCGCGGATCTCTAGATCGAATTCTTGTAGGAGAAGAATCCATCTAATTAGCCTTGGCTTCGCATCCTTCTTTGCAAGGAGATACCGGATCGCAGCATGATCCGTGTACACAATCACCTTTGCACCTAGAAGATAAGAGCGAAATTTGTTAATTGCATATACAATAGCTAAGAATTCCTTTTCGGTAGTGGCGTAGTTGAGCTGTGCTTCATCTAGCGTCTTGCTAGCGTAGTAGATAGTATGGGTTCGTCCTTCCTTTCTTTTCCGAAGAACAGCTCCTATAGCTACGTCACTTTCGTCACACATAACCTCAAAGGGAAGATTCCAATCTGGAGGTTGGATAATCGGGGCTGAAATTAGAGCTTCCCGAATCATATTAAACGCATCTAAGCATTCCTGCGAAAAATCAAAAACTGCATCCTTCATCAATAGATTAGTTAGCGGCTTTGATATATTAGAGAAATCCTTTATGAAACGCCTATAGAATCCAGCATGTCCTAGAAAACTTCTTATCCCTTTCACCGAAGTTGGGGGAGGAAGCTTTTCTATTGTCTCTATCTTAGCTTTATCCACCTCAATCCCTCTACTAGAGATTAAGTGTCCTAGTACAATGCCTTCTTTCACCATGAATTGACACTTCTCCCAATTAAGAACTAGGTTAGTGTCTTCACACCTTTGTAACACAAGAGCAAGGTTAGAAAGATAATTGTCAAAAGAGGAACCATAAACGGAGAAGTCATCCATAAAAACCTCCATGATTTCCTCTATATATTCCGAGAAGATGGCCATCATGCATCTTTGAAAGGTGGTTGGGGCGTTGCAAAGCCCGAACGGCATCCTCCTATAGGCAAACGTACCCCACGGGCACGTGAACGTGGTCTTTTCTTGATCATTCGGGTGTATCGGAATCTGAAAGAAACCACTATAACCGTCAAGATAGCAAAAGTGTGAATGTTATGCTAACCTTTCAAGCATTTGATCGATGAAGGGTAGTGGGAAGTGATCCTTCCTCGTCGCGTTGTTTAGCTTGCGGTAGTCTATACATATCCGCCATCATGTTACGGTTTGTGTAGGAATGAGTTCGTTGTTTTTGTTGGTGATGACCGTCATTCCTCCCTTCTTCGGAACCACTTGTACGGGGTTCACCCACTTGCTATCGGAGATAGGATAGATGATACCTGCATCAAGTAGTTTAAGAATTTCCTTCTTGACAACCTCCTTCATGGTCGGATTTAACCGCCTTTGAGGTTGTCACGAAGTTCTAAAGTCCTCTTCCATTAAGATCTTATGCATGCATAGGGAAGGTTTGATTCCAACTAAATCCTCTATAGTATATCCTAAGGCTTTTTCTATGTTTCTTAAGGACAACCATAAGCTTAATATGTTCATCTATGCTTAAATCGGAATTAACAATTACCGGAAAGGTAGAATTAGGTCCAAGAAATGCGTACCTTAGATGTGTAGGAAGTGGTTTCAATTCCATCACTATTGGAGTTTCCAATGGCTCTTGAGGAGCATCCGATGCTTTCTTAGGAGTGTCTAAGGATGTAGAAGGTGTTGGAGAAGAATCAAGAGAAGTTGTAGAAGAGACACAATTTCCCTCGAATTCACCCAAAATTACGACACCCCTGCCTTCTCCACGGCCGTAATTTTGGGCGTGGAAAACAAATACGGTGCCTCTGTTCCCTCCATGGCCGTGTAAGTCTCTGGAGTGCTCCACGCTTTTGTTGGTGAAATCCACGGCCGTGGAATAGGCCGTCTGACCGTGGATCCGTACGTTTTCTGCCTCATCGTGAAGTTTCTCGAACTCTTTTTCACACACTTCTTCTTGTGTCTCTAAGGCTTCAATTGCCTCATTACACTCCTCTTCTTCCCCTATATCCATTATGCTCATAGAAATAGCTTTTTGCAAGGGATCTTTGAAGAGAATAGAACTTACCTCCTCTCTAGATAGCTCTTCGTCTTGGATATTGAATATATCCTCATCGAAGGCTGGTTCCTTCACCAAAGTGGAAAGAACGAACTCTACCTTCTCTTCTCCTATGTCAAAGGCGAGTCTATCATTCTTGCAATCGACTATGCAGCCGGATGTTGCAAGAAACGGTCTTCCGAGAATGATCGGGACCGGACTATCTGCAGGAATGTCAAGCACAACAAAATCTATAGGAACATAGAACTTACCAAGCTTGACCGGGACGTCTTCAACTATACCGACGGGACAAGTTATGGATCGATCCGCCATGTACAACTTTATCTTCACCGTTTTAGGGTCGCCTAAACCGATCTTCTTGCATAAGGCAAGCGGAATGATGCTCACGCTTGCTCCCAAATCACATAATGCATCATATGTGACATCTCCCACTCCTATGGGAATACAAAATGACCCCGGATCCTTTAGCTTTGGGGGCATCTTCTCTTTCATGGTTTTGATGAGATCTGATGAATCCGAACTCATCTTAACCTCTCCAAAATCCTCTAGCTTTCTCTTGTTAGAGAGGATCTCCTTTAGGAACTTTCCATAAGTTGGCCTACCTACAATTGCATCAATGAAAGGTATATTAATATGCAGCTTGCTCATGAGTTCAATGAACTTACCAAATTGCTTGTCTAGACGCGCTCTTGCTCTAGATTGCGGGAATGGTAGGGGAGGTTTGTAAGCTGGAGAAGGAACGTAGACATCTTCCTTCTCCTTCCCCTTTTATTTGTCCTTCTCAACGGGGACTTCTACAAACTTAGGCTGCGGGTCGGTAGTTGTTACTCCGCTCCTAATTGTGATTGCCATCACCCTTCCTTTTGGGTTGTCCTCCGTCTTTCCTGGAAGTTTTCCTTGATTTCTAGGAAATTCCTCCGCATGACTAAACATTTGGTTTTCTAAAACCTTTTGGGCATTATCAACCGTAGTTATGTGATCATCAACCTTGATGATGCGAGTCTCCAATCCTTGAACCTTCCCCAAAATTGTCTCCAACATGGGATCGGGCTTCTCTTTCCCCGAAGTACTTTCACCATTAGATGTTTGCCCCTGGCTTTTCAAAGGAGTGGAAGAAGAGGAAGGCGGAGTTAGTGAATTTGAATTTCCTGAATTGGAATAAGAATTACCGGAATTTTGTTGGTTGGGACGCCAATTGTTGTTGTTTGAACTCTTATTGTTGTTCCAATCGTTGTTCCGGTTATTGTTGTTGTTGTTCCAATTGTCCCGGTTGTTCTTCCGGTTGTTGCGGTTTGTACTCTCATTCCCATTGTGGTTATTGTTGTTGCCTAAATAACCCACATCTTGTTCCTTGTGCTTTGGAAAGTTGGTTTTGATGGCTTCCTTCAACTCTTTAATCTCCGTATTGAGAGAAAAGATTTGAGTTTGAGCTGCTTGTGATAGCTTTGCTCCTTGATCCACATGATTCGCCTCCACTTTCCGATGAGAGTACTTCTCTATAACTCGCGCTTGCTTCTCAATGAAGTCCCAAGCGTCATCTTCCCTCATGTCCATGAATGTACCACATGAAAGGGATTGGAGCTTGAATTGTGTCTCCACATCCAGCCCCTTATAGTATATCTCCAATAGTGCCAATTTGGATATGCCATGATGTGGGCAATCCTATAGCAAATCCTGAAATCTTTCCCAAGATTGAAACAAACTTTCGTTAGATCTCATAGAAAATGCATTAATCTTACCTCTTAACTCCTCCGTTTTAGATGGCGGAAACAACTTAGTGAAGAATTCCGAAGAAAGATCCTCCCATGTCTCAAGTTTCCCACTTGGAAGAGCTTGATACTAAGACAATGCTTTCCCCTTCAATGAGAAGAAGAAAGGCTTGAGCTTGTAGCTATTGGTAGTTGCATTCTTTGGCTTCATTGTCTCCATCATGATCTCAATATTTTGTAGATGTTGGTGTGGAGATTCAGCACTTGTTCCACCAAATTGATTTTGGCGAACAATGGTAATAACTTGAGGGTTGAAGCTAAACCCTTGTGCATCATCAGCATCAAAGTTCACACCCAAAGGGCCTGGTTGCTGCGTTGGATCCATCCTTTGGCCAAGAGTTCTTGGCTCCTCATCCACACGTTCAACTCTCGCACCTCTAACTAGAACACGGAGATTTGCAGCTGGCCGTGGGAAGAACGGATTCACATTGATCATTGGAATAATTTCCTCTAGTGGTGGCATGGAAGAGTCGCTATCCACATTGGATGAGTTGGCTCTAACCGATCTTCCCGGTCTCCTTCTTCTCTTTTTCTCCTTGAGGTTGTTTATTTCCAGCCTCATTTGAAACATCATGTCCGATAGATCATCAACTTCCGTTTAATGACGATCCATTTCTTCCCTACGAGTCTTCTCACTCCATTGGAGTTGAGCTTCCTTTTCTGCTAACTCCGTTTGGTAATCACGTTCTCTTTCTTCAGCCATTTTTTTTTCCTTAAGCTTTCTCCTCAAAGCCCTCTCAAGCTCTTGATCAAGAGGTAAGAGGTCTTCGTTGTTCCTAGACCTGCGCATACACTCGAAGAGATATCAAATAACAAGGGAAAAGCTCCCAAGCTTGACAACCGATAACCGAATTCGGCCTAGAACAAATCCCCGGCAATGGCGCCAAAAACTTGTTCGCCACTTAGCGTGCATGCAAATAAGCTTTAAATTTATAAAACTAGAATCAAGCAAGCGAACCCGCAGTGTACGGATCGATATAGTTAAGCAAGAATTCCAGTGTATCGAACACAGGGATTTGGGGGGTTAAATCCAATTATAGAATTGTCAAGCAAGTAAATGTATGAGCTTTTGTAAATATTGGGAAAACAACAATCCTAAAGATCCAGGAATCCAACTATGGCGATCGATTCAAGATATACTAAAGATATAAGGACAGAGTTGAGGTTTGCAAAGGTATACTAATGCAAAGCAATGTACGGTGAAGTTCCAAGGCTTTATGTGACTTAACTAAAGACGCTCTCTATAAAGGTTGTTGAGGCTTCAGTATAGAAAGGATCTAAAGTCAAGAATTAATGTCAAATGCCCAAACTTATAATCCAAGGATCAAGACTAACTAAACCGATTAAGGTTGTGACACTCGGAATCGAGGTAGAGGTTGTTGAGGCTTCACTACCACCTAGAAAAGGCAAGCCAAGACTAAGTTAAAGCAAATCTTTAACTTTGGATTAAAGTAAAAGCAAGGTTCGTAAACTGAGGAAAATTACGGTTGGATCTTGAGATTCCACGGCCGTGGAACTCAAGAACACACCGTGATTTTGGTTCATCGGCGATTCTCTCTAACTCTCAGGATCCAATCTGTTTACGATCGATCTATCATCATCTAAGCCACAACTATCAACCCTTCACCTTAGAATTGCTAAAGGGTTTTAGCCAACAACAGTCATTATGATATCAAATTCAAGATTTAAAAGAATGAAAGATGAAAACCTTCGAAAACCTTGAATAAATTGTTAGCATGAAATATTGTGATATTTTAGGCACGTTTTCTAAGTGTATTTGATTCATATTGATAGTCTTTGATTTAGCATTGTTGCATTTGTGAGCTAGTTTGCCTATATTGTCAATATGGATGTCTACACTAGCTTTATGTTGATTATAGGTGATTGAGAGTCATTTCCGAACGAAATCGAGCAAAGAAGAGTTGATTGAGTATGTCCATGGATTAAGGGCATTATTAGGAGCAAAATGGAGTTCAACTTGAGGAATGCACGAGGCTAGGGAAGAATCACGTTCTTGCCCTAAACCACGCTCTAAAATACGGCCGTACTACAAACCACGTTTAGTTCCACGGCCGTGGAACCTTGCAAAAAGAGGCGTGATGCATTCCAGTAACTATTACGGTCGTGGAATCCATGGTTCAAACCGTGATACTTTCCACGCTCTAAATTACGGTCGTGGAACCTTCCACGACCGTGATCTTGGCGATCTTTTTCGCCACATTTTGAAGCCACGATCTTTTGAAGATTGGGCCGGGCCAATATTTTATCTTGCCCTATAAAAAGACGGACGAAGCAAGATTCCGTCATCCCCGCTTAGACGCACTTTTGCGACCTCGCTTTAGACCTTGGCTTACGCCTTTGCTTAGCGGCACAACCCTCATTTGGAAGCATTTACATCTCATTGGAGATCGAAGTTCGTGTTGGGACTTTGCCCTAATCTCGCACTTTTGGTGGAGATTGCTGTTGAGATTTCCGGATTGGCGGAAGATCGAAGTTTTTCGAAGATTGTTGCAAGAAGATTTCTCTTCTTGTTTAGGTTTGATTTAGAAGACGGATTGACATCCCGTTCTTCCTTCTTTCCTAAGATTGTGTTTGTTTGGCTTACTCTGAATCTATTGACAGTATTCGTTATTGATTGTGACTTTGAGATTGGTTTGAAGTTTATTGAAAGTTTCGGAAGTTTTCATCTTTCAATCTTTTAATCTTTGAATTTGATATCAACATGACTGTTATTGGCTAAAAACCCTTAACAATTCTAAGGTGAAGGGTTGATAGTTGTGGCTTAGATGATGATAGATCGATCGTAAACAGATTAGACCCTGAGAGTTTGAGAGAATCGTCAACGAACCCTAAATCACGGTTTGATCTTGAGTTCCACGGCCGTGGAGTCTCAAGATCTACCCGTAATTTCCCTTAAGTTTACGAACCTGCTTTTACTTTAATCCAAAGTTAAAGATTTGCTTTAACTTAGTTTAGGCTCGCCTTTCCTAGGTGTTAGTGAAGCCTCAACAATCTCTACCTCGATTGTGAGTGTCACAACCGTAATCGGTTAAGTTAGTCTTGATCCTTGGATTGCAAGTTTGGGTATTTGACATTAATTCTTACCTTTAGAACCTTTCTATATTGAAGTCTCAACAACCTGTATAGAGAGTGTCTTGTAGGTGGGTCATATAAGGTTTTTGGAACTTCACCGTACGATTACCTTACATTAGTATACCTTTGCATATTTCAACTCTGTCTTTATATCATTAATATATCTTGAATCGATTGCCACAACTGGATACTTGGATCTTTAGGATTGTTGTTTTCCCAATATTTGCAAAAACTCTCATATTTACTTGCTTGATAATCTGCAATTGAATTTGTTCCCACCCAAATCCCTGTGTTCGATACTCTGGAATTCTTGCTTAACTACGTCGATCCGTACACTGCGGGTTCGCTTGCTTGATTCTAGTTTTATAAATTTAAAGCTTATTTGCACACACCTTTAGGGGCGAACAAGTTTTTGGCGCCGTTGCCGGGGATTTGGTTTCGGCCGAATTCGGTAGCCGGTTGTCAAGCTTGGGAGCTTGCTCTCGTTATTTGATATTACTTTGAGTGCATGCGCAGGTCTAGGAACACCGAAGATCTCTTACCTCTTGATCAAGAGGTAGAGAAAACTTTAAGGCAAAAGCGCAAGGAAAAGAAGATGGTTGAAGGACACGAACGTGATCTTCAAGCGGAGTTGACGGAGAAGGAAGCTCAACTCCAATGGAATGAGACCCTCCGCCAGGATGAAATGGATCGTCATCAATCTCAAGTTAACAATCTACAAGACATGATCTTCCAGATGAGGATAGAGCTAAGCAACCTTAAGAATAAGGGAAGCAAGAAATCCTCAAGGAAAGCATCAAGGTCTAGAAGAAAAGGTCACTCATCCATTGATGATAGTGATTCTTCCATGCCACCGTTAGAGGAGATTGATCCCACGATCACTGTGAATCCTTTCCATCCACGGGGAGCTGCCAATCGTCGTGTTCCACCTAGGAATGCGAGGATCGAACGTGTAGATGAAGAGCCAAGAACTCTTGGCCAGCGGATGGATCCAACACAACAACCACGCCGTTTGGGCGTGAACTTTGATGCTGATGATGTGGAAGGGTTTAGCTTCAACCCTCAAGTCATTACTCTTGTTCGCCAAAACCAATTTGGCGGGACAAGCGCTGAATCTCCACACCAACACTTGCAGAACTTTGAGTGTTTGATGGAGACAATAAGGCCAAAGAGCGTTACTACCAACAACTATAAGCTCAAGCCTTTCTTCTTCTCCTTGAAGGGGAAAGCGTTGTCTTGGTATCAAGCTCTTCCTAGTGGGAAACTAGACACGTGGGAAGACCTTTCCGCGGAGTTCATCACCAAATTCTTTCCGCCATCCAAAACGGCGGAACTTAGAGGTAAGATCAATGCATTTTCCATGAGATCTAACGAAAGTTTGTTTCAATCTTGGGAAAGGTTTCAGGATTTGCTCTTGGATTGCCCTCATCATGGCATATCCAAACTTGCTTGCTGGAGATTTACTACAAGGGGTTAGATATGGGAACGCAATTCAACCTCCAATCCCTCTCATGTGGAACATTCATGGACATGAGAGAAGATGACGCTTGGGACTTCATTGAGAAGCAAGCAAGGGTCATAGAGAAGTATTCCCACCGGAAAGTGGAGGGAAATCGTGTGGAGCAGGGAGCAAAGCTCACACATGAAGCTCAAAATCCGATTTTCTCCCTAAACAATGAGATCAAAGAGTTGAAGGAGGCTATCAAGACCAACTTCCCAAAGCAACAAGGGAAGGATGTTGGTTATTTGGGCAACAACAATGGCGGCGATAATAATAACCGGAACAACAACCGGAATAACAATTGGAATGGAAACAACAACAACCGGAACAACAATTGGAACAACAATAGGGGTTCAAACAACAACAATTGGCGCTCCAATCAACAAAATTCCGGTAACTCTTATCCTTCCAACTCTAATTCACTAACTCCACCTTCCTCTTCCTCTACTCCTTTGAAAAGCCAGGGGCAATCATCTAATGGAGGAAACAATTCGGGGAAGGAGAAGCCCGATCCCATGTTGGAAATGATTTTGGGAAAGCTTCAAGGGTTGGAGAACCGCTTCATTAAGGTTGATGATCAAATTTCCAAGGTTGACAAAGCTCAAAAAGTTTTGGAAAACCAAATGTTCAACCATGCGGAGGAAGTTCCTAGGAATCAAGGGAAACTTCCAGCAAAGACGGAGGACAACCCTAAGGGAAGGGTTATGACAATCACAACTAGGAGCGGAGTGACTACCACCGATCCGCAGCCTAAGTTCGTTGAAGTCTCCGTAGAAAAGGACAAAGAGAAGGGGAAGGAGAAGGAAGATGTCTACGTTCCTCCTTCAGCTTGTAAAACTTGCTTGCTGGAGAAGGTTTGTCTAGGGAGAGGAGAATGGTAGACTCGCTTTTGACATAGGAGAGGAGAAAGTAGAGTTCGTTCTTTCTACTCTAGTGAAGGAGCCAATCTTTGATGAGGATATTTTCGATATCCAAGATGAAGAAGGTTTGTCTAGGGAGGAGGTAAGTGCAATTCTCTTTAATGATCCTTTACAAAAGGTTATCACTATGAGTCTAACCAATGTAGGGGAAGAAGAAGAGTGCAATGAGGCAATTGAAGCCTTAGAAGCACAAGAAGAGATAGGTGAAGTGGAGTTTGAAAAACTCCACGATGAGGCAGAAAACGTGAGAATCCACGGTTATACCCTGTATTCCACGGCCGTGGATTTCACAACCAAAATCGTGCCTCACTCCAGGGAGTTATACGGTCGTGGAGAAGATGTGACAACCGTATTTCCCTTCCACGACCTAAACCACGGCCGTGGAGGCCATGAGGAACCCGTAATTTTGGGCGTGGAAACGAGTGATCGTGACACTTCTTCAACTTCTTCTGATTCTTCTCCCACACACTCATCACCCTTAGAAACTTCTAAGGAGACATCGGACGCTTCTCAAGGATCATTGGAAGCTCCGAAAGCAATGGAACTCAAACCACTTCCTACTCATCTAAGGTACGCTTTTCTAGGATCTAACTCTACCTTTCCGGTTATTGTTAGTTCCAATCTAAGCATAGATGAACATAATCAGCTCATGATTGTCCATAGGAAACATAGGAAAGCTATAGGCTATACTATTGAGGACTTAGTAGGAATTAAACCCTCCCTATGCATGCATATGATACTAATGGAGGAAGATTTTAGAACTTCAAGACAACCTCAAAGGCGGTTGAATCCGACCATGAAGGAGGTTGTCAAGAAGGAAATTCTCAAGCTTCTTGATGCAGGTATCATCTACCCTATCTCCGATAGTAAGTGGGTGAGTCCGGTCCAAGTAGTTCCAAAGAAGGGAGGAATGACGGTCATCACCAACAAAAACAACGAACTCATTCCTACCCGAACCGTGACTGGATGGCGGATGTGCATAGACTACCGCAACCTCAACAATGCAACGCGGAAGGATCGTTTTCCATTGCCATTCATTGATCAAATGCTTGAAAGGTTAGCACAAAAATCACATTTTTGCTACCTTGACGGTTATAGTGGTTTCTTTCAGATTCCGATACACCCGGATGATCAAGAGAAGACCACATTCACGTGCCCATGGGGTACGCTTGCTTATAGGAGAATGCCGTTCGGGCTTTGCAATGCCCCAGCCACCTTCCAACGGTGCATGATGGCCATCTTCTCCGAATACGTAGAGGAAATCATGGAAGTCTTCATGGACGACTTCTCCGTATACGGTTCCTCTTTTAACGATTGCCTTTCTAACCTTTCTCTTGTTTTGCAAAGGTGTGAAGACACTAACCTAGTTCTTAATTGGGAGAAGTGTCAATTTATGGTTAAGGAAGGAATTGTATTAGGCCACTTAGTCTCTAGTAGAGGGATAGAAGTAAAAAAGGCTAAGATAGAGACCATAGAGAAGCTTCCTCCCCCAATTTCGGTGAAAGGGATAAGAAGTTTCCTAGGACATGCTGGATTTTATAGACGTTTCATTAAGGACTTTTCTAAGATATCAAAACCTCTCACTAATCTATTGATGAAGGATGCGGTTTTTGAGTTTTCGCAGGAATGTTTGGATGCGTTTGACACCATTCGGCAAGCTCTAATTTCAGCACCTATTATCCAACCCCCGGATTGGACTCTTCCCTTTGAGATTATGTGCGATGCTAGTGACGTAGCTATTGGAGCTGTTCTTGGAAAACGAAAGGAAGGGGCAACCCATGCCATATACTATGCTAGCAAGACGCTAGATGAAGCGCAGCTCAACTACGCCACTACCGAAAAAGAGTTTTTAGCCATTGTCTATGCTATTGACAAGTTTCGCTCTTATCTTGTAGGTGCAAAGGTGATTGTCTACACGGATCATGCTGCGATCTGGTACCTCCTTGCGAAGAAAGATGCGAAGCCAAGGCTAATTAGATGGATTCTTCTCCTACAAGAATTCGATCTTGAGATCCGCGACAAGAAAGGTTCAGAAAATTCTGTTGCGGATCATTTGAGTCGCCTAACACATCTAGACGACGACCATTTACCCATCGACGACTCCTTCCCGGACGAACACCTACACCTTATTGAGGAGTGCATCGATGTGATCTCCAAAGGTAACGAACCATGGTTTGCTGATTTTGTTAACTATTTGGTTTGTCAGGAGATACCACCCGGACTATCCTACGCACAAAGGAAGAAGTTCTTTAAGGACGTCCGGGAATACTTTTGGAACGAACCTCTCTTCTTCAAGAGAGGTCCGGATGGCATCATTCGGCGATGTGTGCCGGAAGATGAGATGCAAATCCGTCATTGTCATTCACTACCTTGTGGAGGACACGCTAGTTCGAACAAGACTAGCGCAAAGGTATTGCAATCTGGATTCTTTTGGCCTACTTTGTTTAGAGATGTGCAATCCTTTGTTTCTTACTGCGATGCTTGTCAAAGAACAGGCAATATCTCTAGGAGGAATGAGATGCCCCTCAACAACATCCAAGAGGTGGAGATTTTCGACGTTTGGGGAGTCGATTTCATGGGACCATTCCCATCCTCTTGTGGAAACCAATACATACTATTGGCGGTGGATTATGTTTCTAGATGGGTGGAAGCAATTGCCTCTCCCACCAATGATGCCATGGTGGTGGTTAAGTTCTTCAACAAGACCATTTTCCCGCGATTTGGGACACCAAGGACGATCATTAGTGATGGAGGTTCTCACTTCATTGCCCGGCGCTTTGAAGCTCTTCTAGCTAAGTATGGGGTTACTCACAAGATCGCTACCCCTTACCATCCACAAACGAGTGGACAAGTTGAGATCTCAAATAGGGAGATCAAAGGAATTCTAGAGAAGACGGTTTCAAGGACTAGGAAGGATTGGTCCTTAAAGCTTGACGATGCATTAGGGGCATACCGGACTGCATACAAGACTCCCATTGGAACCACACCATACAACCTTGTGTATGGGAAGTCTTGTCACTTGCCGGTAGAGTTGGAACACAAAGCGTTTTGGGCTATCAAGTGGTTGAACTTCAGCATTAAATAAGCGGGAGAGAAGCGTCTCCTAGATATCAATGAGTTGGATGAACTCCTCTTGAATGATTATGAAAACGCTAAGATCTATAAGGAGAGAGCAAAGTGTTGGCATGATAAGCATATCATTCCAAAGGACTTCAAAGAAGGAGATCAAGTTCTCCTCTTCAATTCAAGGCTTCGTCTCTTTCCAGGTAAGCTTAAATCTCGTTGGACCGGACATTTTCTAATTAAGCGTATTTTCCCCCATGGTGCAGTTGAAGTATGGGGTGAAGCGAGCGGAACTTTTAAGGTGAACGGCCAACGACTCAAGAAGTATACGCCGGAACTCCAAGCTGACGAGTTCGCGCCTACCGCACTCGAATAAGTGCGAGATTGGTCTAGCTACGGACCTTAAACAAAGCGCTTCTTGGGAGGCAACCCAAGGTATTGCATTTTTGTTTTTGTTTTCGATTCATAGATTAGCTTAGTATAAACGTTTTTTGCTTTGTTTTTGCCTTCGATTTCTTTCGGTATGTCCGTGTTTTTGGATGTAGGAACGATGGAAAAGGGAAAGGGAAGGATAATGTCGAAGAAAAGTGACGAAAATTGGACTTTGGAGCTTTACAGAGGGTTCCACGGCCTAAACCACGGTCGTGACAGCTACAGTACCCGTAATTTCCAAAAGCCTTTGAAAAATCACCAAAACCACGGTTCCGTACACTTCCACGGCCGTGGAACACCCCGACAGACCGTGATTTTCAAAAATTTTGCCTGTGACTATATAAGCCACATTCTTCACAAAAATCATTCCAAAAATCCCTCTTCCACGCCCTAATTGCCGAAATCCACGACCCTCTCTCAAATCCTCGTTTCCTAATCGTTTTCAACGATTCTTCTTCCTAAACTGAAGCATATTCAACCACAAACAAGATCCAAGCGACGAATCGAGCGGAAATTCACCAACGAACGCGCAATTCGGATTTTTCAATCCGAAAAATATGTTTTTTCTCTCTTCTTGATTCTTGCCGATTTGGTTCGTTTTTGTTAGAGATTTTTAGGAAGAACTGATTGAGATTGGAAGAAATTAGATTAGGACTGCCTGTTGTGGAGACTTATTGCTGATTTGCTGAGATTTGTGATTTTCTGAGACGAATCACGGTCTCTGGAGGAATTACGGCCGTGGTTTCCATAAGAACAACCCGTAATTTTCAACAGAATGGACTTTGTAAGGAGAGTTTCGGGGAGGATCAAAGAGAAGAAGATTGATCAGAATAAGAAAAGGAAGGGTAATCCCTCCTCCTCCTCATCCTCTAGGGCACCACCACCCTCTTCCCCTTCACCTCCATCCTCACCTTCACCTCCATCCTAACCTCCTCACCCTAGAATCCCGACCATACACGACGATCATCTCGATGCACTCGAGAGGATCAAGGAGAGGCCAGTGATTGGCCCTAGATACTTGTTGTTGGAGGATCTAGCTCCTCTCAACATTGTTGATGATCTTACTTGGCTCTTGGATAGAGCCGGACTTATTATCTTCTCGGCTATCCGAGAAGACGCCTATGAGGAGATTACACGGGAGGTTGTGACATCTTTTGAGCACAACCATGTAGACAGGACCGTCTCTTTCCGTCTCACGGAAAGAGACTACCATTTGAGCATCCGTGAGTTTGGGACCATTTTCGGGTTTCAGGAGACCTTTAACGGTCGCTTTCCTAGTGGCGTTAACGCCAAGGATTTTTGGGAGGAGGTAGCGATG
Source organism: Fagopyrum homotropicum (assembly GCA_033239125.1). Lineage (NCBI taxonomy): Eukaryota > Viridiplantae > Streptophyta > Magnoliopsida > Caryophyllales > Polygonaceae > Fagopyrum > Fagopyrum homotropicum. Next base: position 111,877,331 of record BSWB01000002.1, read on the forward strand.
ATTTACGCTAGCGAGGACCGCTGGCAGCCCGCTGACACCAAGGCTAGGTTTATGTACCACCTAGCCTTGAAGATTGCTCATAGTGTTCTTTCGGAGTGTCTCTTCCCTAGGACGGAGACGCCCCAAAAGATCAAGACGGACGAGCTCTTTTTACTCTACTCCATGTTGTATGGACGCCGTGCTGATTGTGCTACTCTCTTGGCTGCTTGTTAGCATGAAATATTGTGATACTTTAGGCACGTTTTCGAAACGTGTTTGATTCATATTGATAGTCTTTGATTGAGCTTTGTTGCATATGTGAGCTAGTATTGCCTATATTGTCGATATGGATGTCTACACTAGCTTTATGTTGAAATATAGGTGATTGAGAGTCATTTCCGAACGAAATCGAGCAAAGAAGAGTTGATTGAATATGTCCATGGATTAAGGGCATTCTAAGGAGCAAATTGGAGTTCAACTTGAGGAATGCAGGAGGCTAGGGAAGAATCACGTTCTTGCCCTAATCCACGCTCTAAAATACGGCCGTACTACAAACCACGTTTAGTTCCACGGCCGTGGAACCCTGCAAAGAGAGGCGTGATGCATTCCAGTAACTATTACGGTCGTGGAACATATGGTCCAAACCGTGACACATTCCACGCTCTAAATTACGGTCGTGGAACCTTCCACGACCGTGATCTTGGCGATCTTTTTTGCCACACTTTGAAGCCACGATCTTTTGAAGATTGGGCCGGGCCGATATTTTATCTTGCCCTATAAAAAGAAGGACAAAGCAAGATTCCGTCAAGCCCGCTTACACGACGCTTACAAGGTCGCTTAGGGATTTTTGGTAATCCACGCTTCATCTTCGCTTAGCGGCATTGATCGACGCCTTAGCCTTTGCTTGGAAGTATTGACATCTCATTGGAGATCGAAGTTCGCGTTTGGAAATTGCCCTAATCTTGCACTTTTAGTGGAGATTACTGTTGAGATCTCCGGATTGGCGGAAGATCGAAGCTTTCGGAAGATTGTTGCAAGAAGACCTCTCTTCTTGTTTAGGTTTAATTTGGAAAACGGATTGACATCCCGTTTCCCCTTCTTTCCTAAGATTGTGATTGTTTGCTTTATTCTGAATCCATAGACAATACTTGTTCTTGGTTGTGACTTTGAGATTGGTTCGAAGTTTATTGAAAGTTTTCGGAAGTTTTCATCTTTTTATCTTTTAAATCTTGAATTGATATCAACATGATGGTTATTGGCTAAAAACCCTTAACAATTCTAAGGTGAAGGGTTGATAGTTGTCGCTTAGATGATGATAGATCGATTGTAAACAGATTAGACCCTGAGAGTTAGAGAGAATCGTCGACAAACCCTAAATTACGGTTTGTTCTTGAGTTCCACGGCCGTGGAGTCTCAAGATCTGCCAGTAATTTCCCTTAAGTTTACGAACCTACTTTTACTTTAATCCAGAGTTAAAGATTTGCTTTAATTTAGTTTAGACTTGTCTTTTCTAGGTGGTAGTGAAGCCTCAACAACCTCTACCTCGATTGTGAGTGTCATAACCGTAATCGGCTAAGTTAGTCTTGATCCTTGGATTACAAGTTTGGGTATTCGACATTAATTCTTGCCTTTAGAATCTTTCTATATTGAGCCTCAACAACCTGTATAGGGAGTGACTTATAGGTGAGTTATATAAGGTTTTTGGAACTTCACCGTACGATTACCTTACATTAGCATACCTTTGCATATCTCAACTCTGTCTTTATATCATTAGTACATCTTGAATCGATTGCCACAGCTGGATACTTGGATCTTTAGGATTGTTGTTTTCCCAATATTTGCAAAACTCTCATATTACTCGCTTGATAATCTGCAATTGAATTTGTTCCCACCCAAATCGCTGTGTTCGATACTCTGGAATTCTTGCTTAACTACGTCGATCCGTACACTGCGGGTTCGCTTGCTTGATTCTAGTTTTATAAATTTAAAACTTATTTGCACACACCTCTAGGGGCGGACAAGTTTTTGGCGCCGTTGCGGGGGATTTGGTTTCGGCCGAATTCGGTATCCGGTTGTCAAGCTTGGGAGCTTGCTCTCGTTATTTGATATTACTTTGAGTGCATGCGCAGGTCTAGGAACACCGAAGATCTCTTGCCTCTTGATCAAGAGCTAGAGAAAACTTTAAGGCAAAAGCGCAAGGAAAAGAAGATGGCTGAAGGACACAAACGTGACCTTCGAGCGGAGTTGGCGGAGAAGGAATCTCAACTCTAATGGAATGAGACTCTCCGCCAAGATGAGATGGATCGTCATCAATCTCAAGTTAACAATCTACAGGACATGATCTTTCAGATGAGGGTAGAGATGAGCGACCTTAAGAATAAGGGAAGCAAGAAATCCTCAAGGAAAGCATCAAGATCTAGAAGAAAAAGTCACTCATCCGCCGATGATAGTGATTCTTCCATGCCACCGCTAGAGGAGATTGATCCCACGATCAATGTAAATCCTTTCCATCCACAAGGAGCTCCTAATCGCCGCATTCTGCCTAGGAATGTGAGGATCGAACGTGTAGATAATGAGCCAAGAACTCTTGGCCAGCGGATGGATCCAACACAACAACCACGCCGCTTGGGCGTGAATTTCGATGCTGAAGATGTGCAAGGGTTTAGCTTCAACCCTCAAGTCATTACTCTTGTTCGCCAAAACCAATTTGGCGGGACAAACGCTGAATCTCCACACCAACACTTGCAGAACTTTGAGTGTATGATGGAGACAATGAGACCGAAGGGCGCTACTACCAACAGCTATAAGCTCAAGCCTTTCTTCTTATCCTTGAAGGGGAAAGCGTTATCTTGGTATCAAGCTCTTCCTAGTGGGAAACTAGATACGTGGGAAGACCTTTCCGCGGAGTTCCTCACCAAATTCTTTCCGCCTTCCAAAACGGCGGAACTTAGAGGTAAGATTAATGCTTTTTCCATGAGACCTAACGAAAGTTTGTTTCAATCTTGGGAAAGGTTTCAGGATTTGCTCTTGGATTGCCCTCATCATGGCATATCCAAACTTGCCTTGCTGGAGATCTACTACAAGGGGTTAGATGCGGGAACGCAATTCAACCTCCAATCCCTCTTATGTGGAACATTCATGGACATGAGAGAAGATGATGCTTGGGACTTCATTGAGAAGCAAGCAAGTGTCATAGAAAAGTATTCCCACCGGAAAGTGGAGGGAAATCGTGTGGAGCAAGGAGCAAAGCTCACACATGAAGCTCAAAATCAGATTTTCTCCCTCAACAATGAGATCAAAGAGTTGAAGGAGGCTATCAAAACCAACTTTCCAAAGCAACAAGGGAAGGATGTTGGTTATTTGGGCAACAACAATGGCGGCAACAACAATAACCGGAACAACAACCAGAATAACAACTGGAATGGAAACAACAACAACCGGAACAACGATTGGAACAACAATAGGGGTTCAAACAACAATAATTGGCGCTCCAATCAACAAAATTCCGGTAACTCTTATCCTTCCAATTCTAATTCACTAACTCCACCTTCCTCTTCCTCTACTCCTTTGAAAAGCCAGGGGCAATCATCTAATGGAGGAAACACTTCGGGGAAGGAGAAGCCCGATCCCATATTGGAAACAATTTTGGGAAAGCTTCAAGGGTTGGAGAACCGCCTCATCAAGGTTGATGATCAAGTTTCTAAGGTTGACAAAGCTCAAAAGGTTTTAGAAAACCAAATGTTCAACCAAGCGGAGGAAGTTCCTAGGAATCAAGGGAAGCTTCCAGGAAAGACGGAGGACAACCCTAAGGGAAGGGTAATGGCGATTACAACTAGGAGCGGAGTGAGAACTACCGATCCGCAGCCTACGTTCGTTTAAGTCCCCGTAGAGAAGGACAAGGAGAAGGGGAAGGAGAAGGAAAATATCTTTGTTCCTCCTCCAGCTTACAAACCTCCCCTACCATTCCCTCAATCTAGAGCACGAGCGTGCCTAGACAAACAATTCGGTAAGTTCATAGAACTCATGAGCAAGCTGCATATTAACATACCATTTATTGATGCCATTGTAGGTATGCCGGCCTATGACAAGTTCTTGAAGGAGCTCCTCTCTAACAAAAGGAAGCTAGAAGACTTCGGAGAGGTTAAGATGAGTTCGGATTCTTCGGATCTCATCAAGACCATGAAGGAGAAAATGCCCCCAAAGCTAAAGGATCCGGGGTCATTTTGCATTCCCATAGGAGTGGGAGATGTCACATACGATGCGTTATGTGACTTAGGGGCAAGTGTTAGCATCATACCACTTGCATTATGTAGGAAGATCGGTTTAGGTGACCCTAAACCGGTGAAGATGAAGTTGTACATGGCGGACCGATCCATCACTCGCCCCGTCGGTATTGTAGAAGACGTCCCGGTCAAGCTAGGTAAATTCTTTGTTCCCATTGATTTTGTCGTGCTTGACATTCCTGCAGATAGTCCGGTCCCGATCATACTCGCAAGACCGTTTCTTGCAACTTCCGGCTGCATAGTCAATTGCAAGAATGGTAGACTCGCTTTTGATATAGGAGAAGAGAAGGTAGAGTTCGTTCTTTCCACTCTAGTGGAGGAGCCGATCTTTGATGAGGATATTTACGATATCCAAGAAGAAGAAGGTTTGTCTAGAGAGGAGGTAAGTGCGATTCTCTTCAACGATCCTTTACAAAAAGTTATCACTATGAGTCTAACCAATGTAGGGGAAGATGAAGAGTGCAATGAGGCAATTGAAGCCTTAGAAGCACAAGAAGAGATGCATGAAGAGGAGTTTGAGAAACTCCACGATGAGGCTGAGAATGTCAGAATCCACGGTCATACCCTGTATTCCACGACCGTGGATTCCACAACCAAAATCGTGCCTCATTCCAGGGGATTATACGGCCGTGGAGAAGATGTGACAACCGTATTTCCCTTCCACGCCCTAAACCACGGCCGTGGAGGACAAGATCCACCCGTAATTTTGGCCGTGGAAGAGAGTGATCGAGGCAATTCTTCAACTTCTTCTGATTCTTCTCCAACACACTCAACACCCTTAGAGACTTCTAAGGAGATGTCGGATGCTTCTCAAGGATCGTTGGAAGCTCCGAAAGCAATGGAACTCAAACCCCTTCCTACTCATCTAAGGTACGCTTTTCTAGGATCTAATTCGACCTTTCCGGTTATTGTTAGTTCCGATCTAAGCATAGATGAACATGAACAGCTCATGATTGTTCTTAAGAAACATAGGAAAGCTATAGGCTATACTATTGAGGACTTAGTAGGAATTAAACCCTCCCTATGCATGCACAAGATACTAATGGAGGAAGACTTTAGAACTTCGAGACAACCTCAAAGGCGGTTGAATCCGACCATGAAGGAGGTTGTCAAGAAGGAAATTCTTAAACTTCTTGATGCAAGTATCATCTATCCTATCTCCGATAGTAAATGGGTGAGTCCAGTTCAAGTAGTTCCGAAGAAGGGAGGAATGACGGTCATCACCAACAAGAACAACGAACTCATTCCTACCCGAACCGTAACTGGATGGCGGATGTGCATAAACTACCGCAAGCTCAACAATGCAACGCGGAAGGATCACTTTCCATTGCCATTCATTGATCAAATGCTTGAAAGGTTAGCACAACATTCACATTTTTGCTACCTTGACGGTTATAGTGGTTTCTTTCAGATTCCGATACATCCGGACGATCAGGAGAAGACCACATTCACGTGCCCGTGGGGTACGTTTGCTTATAGGAGAATGCCATTCGGGCTTTGCAACGCCCCAGCCACCTTCCAACGGTGCATGATGGCCATCTTCTCCGAATACATAGAGGAAATCATGGAAGTCTTCATGGACGACTTCTCCGTATACGGTTCCTCTTTTAACGATTGCCTTTCTAACCTTTCTCTTGTTTTGCAAAGGTGTGAAGACACTAACCTAGTTCTTAGAGAAATGTCAATTCATGGTTAAGGAAGGAATTGTATTAGGTCACTTAGTCTCTATTAGAGGGATAGAGGTAGATAAGGCTAAGATAGAGACCATAGAAAAACTTCCTCCCCCAATTTCGGTGAAAGGGATAAGAAGTTTCCTAGGACATGTTGGATTTTATAGACGTTTCATCAAGGACTTTTCTAAGATATCAAAACCTCTCACTAATCTATTGATGAAGGATGCGGTTTTTGAGTTTTCACAGGAATGTTTAGATGCGTTCAACACCATTCGGCAAGCTCTAATCTCAGCACCTATTATCCAACCTCCGGATTGGACTCTACCCTTTGAGATTATGTGCGATGCTAGTGACGTAGCTATTGGAGCTGTTCTTGGACAACGAAAGGAAGGGCGAACCCATGCCATATACTATGCTAGCAAGACGCTAGATGAAGTGCAGCTCAACTACGCCACTACCGAGAAAGAGTTTTTAGTCATTGTCTATGCTATTGACAAGTTTCGCTCTTATCTTGTAGGTGCAAAGGTGATTGTCTACACGGATCATGCTGCGATCCGGTACCTCCTTGCGAAGAAAGACGGGAAACCAAGGCTAATTAGATGGATTCTTCTCCTACAAGAATTCGATCTTGAGATCCGCGACAAGAAAGGTTCAAAAAATTCTGTTGCGGATCATTTGAGTCGTCTAACAGATCTAGAGGACGACCATCTACCCATTGATGACTCCTTTCCGGACGAACACCTACACATCATAGAGGAGTGCATCAACGTGATCTCCAAAGGTAACGAACCATGGTTTGCTGATTTTGTTAACTATTTGGTTTGCCAGGAGATACCACCCGGACTATCCTACGCACAAAGGAAGAAGTTCTTTAAGGACGTCCAGGAATACTATTGGAACGAGCCTCTTCTCTTTAAGAGAGGTCCGGATGGCATCATTCGGCGATGTGTACCGGAGGATGAGATGCAAAGTGTCATCCGTCATTGTCATTCACTACCTTGGGGAGGACACGCTAGTTCAAACAAGACTAGCACAAAGGTATTGCAATCTGGATTCTTTTGGCCTACTTTGTTTAGAGATGTGCAATCCTTTGTTTCTTGCTGCGATGCTTGTCAAAGAACAGGCAATATTTCTAGAAGGAATGAGATGCCCCTCAACAACATCCAAGAGGTGGAGATTTTCGACGTTTGGGGAGTCGATTTCATGGGACCATTCCCATCTTCTTGTGGAAACCAATACATACTATTGGCGGTAGACTACGTTTCTAGATAGGTGGAAGCAATTGCCTCTCCCACCAATGATGCCATGGTGGTGGTTAAGTTCTTCAACAAGACAATTTTCCCGCGATTTGGGATGCCAAGGACGATCATTAGTGATGGAGGTTCTCACTTCATAGCCCGTCGCTTTGAAGCTCTTCTAGCTAAGTATGGGGTTACTCACAAGATCGCTACCCCTTACCATCCACAAACAAGTGGACAAGTTGAGATCTCAAATAGGGAGATCAAAGGAATTCTAGGGAAGACGGTTTCAAGGACGAGGAAGGATTGGTCTTTGAAGCTTGGCGATGCATTGTGGGCATACCGGACTGCATACAAGACTCCCATAGGAACCAAACCATACAACCTTGTGTATGGGAAGTCTTGTCACTTGCCGGTAGAGTTGGAGCACAAAGCGTTTTGGGCTATCAAGTGGTTGAACTTCAGCATGAAGGAAGCGGGAGAGAAGCGTCTCCTCGACATCAATAAGCTGGAAGAACTCCGCTTGAACGCTTATGAAAACGCTAAGATCTACAAGGAAAGAGCAAAGCGTTGGCATGATAAGCATATCATTCCAAAGGACTTCAAAGAAGGAGATCAAGTTCTCCTCTTCAATTCAAGACTTCGCCTCTTTCCAGGTAAGCTTAAATACCGTTGGACCGGACCTTTTCTAATTAAGCGTATTTTCCCCCATGGTGCAGTTGAAGTATGGGGTGAAGCGAGCGGTAGTTTTAAGGTGAACGGCCAACGACTCAAGAAGTATACGCCGGAACTCCAAGCTGAGGAGTTTGCGCCTACCGCACTCGAATGAGTGCGAGAATGGTCTAGCTACGGACCTTAAACAAAGCGCTTCTTGGGAGGCAACCCAAGGTATTGCATTTTTGTTTTTGTTATCGATTCATAGATTAGCTTAGTATAGACGTTTTTGCTTTGTTTTTGCCTCGATTTCTTCTGGTATGTTCGTGTTTTTGAATGTAGGATCAATGGAAAAGGAAAAGAGGAGGATGATGTTGAAGAAAAGTGACAAAACTTGGACTTTGGAGCTTTACAAAGGGTTCCACGGTCTAAATCACGGTCGTTATAGCTACAGTGGCCGTAATTTCCAAAAGCCTTTAAAAAATCACCAAAACCACGGTTCCGTACACTTCCACGGCCGTGGAACACCCCGACAGACCGTGATTTTCAAAATTTTGCCTGCGACTATATAAGCCACATTCTTCACAAATTCATCCCAAAAATCCCTCTTTCCACGACCTAAGTGCCGAAACCTCACGACCCCCTCTAAAATCTTCGTTTCCTAATCGTTGAAAACGATTCTTCTTCCTAAATTGCAGCAAATTCAACCACAAACAAGATCCAAGCGACGAATCGAACGGAAATTCACCAACAAACGCGCATTTCGGATTTTTCAATCCGAAAAAGAGGTTTTCTTTTCCCTTCTTTGATTCTTGCCGATTTGGTTGTTTTTGTTAGAGTATTTTAGGAAGAACTGATTGAGATTGGAGGAAATTAGACTAGGACTGCCTGTTGTGGAGATTAATTGTTGATTTGCTGAGATTTGTGATTTTCTGAGACGAATCACGGTCTCTGGGTAAATTACGGCCGTGGTTTGCTGAAGAACAGACCGTAATTTTGAGCAGAATGGATTTTGTGAGAAGAGTTTCAGGGAGGATAAAAGAGAAGAAGAATGAGCAGAATAAGAAGAGGAAGGACAACCCCTCCTCCTCCTCATCCTCTAGGGCACCACCACCCTCTTCACCTTCACCTCCATCCTCACCTTCACCTCCATCCTCACCTCCTCACCCTAGAGTCCCGACCATACACGACGATCATCTTGATGCACTTGATAAGATCAAGGAGAGGGCAGTGATTGGCCCTAGATATTTGTTGTTGGAGGATCTACTTCCTCTCAACATAGTGGATGATCTTACATGGCTTTTGGATAGAGCCGGATTACTTGTCTTCACGAATATTCGTGAAGACGCATATGAGGAGATTACACGGGAGGTTGTGACATCCTTTGAGCACAGCCACGTAGACAGGACCGTCTCTTTCCGCCTCATGGAGAGAGATTATCAGTTGAGTATCCGTGAGTTGGGGACCATTTTCGGGTTCCATGAGACCTTTAATGGTCGATTTCCGAGTGGTGTTTACCCCAAGGACTTTTGGGAAGAGGTGGCTATGATTTACGCTAGCGAGGACCGCTGGCAACCCGCTGACACCAAGGCTAGATTGATGTACCATCTAGCCTTGAAGATAGCTCACCGTGTTCTTTCGGAGTGTCACTTTCCTAGGACGGAGACGCCCCAAAAGATCAAGACGGATGAGCTATTCTTGCTTTACTGCATGCTTTATGGACGCCGGGCTGATTGTGCCACTCTCTTGGCTGCTACGATAAGCAAGCTCAAGAACAAGAAGAAGGGGAACATTGGATATGGTGGGATAGTTACCCACATTGCTAGGAGTTTTGGTGTCGACTTTTCTGCTTGCACCCGCATACCGGCCGTTCCTTTAGGGCTACATGCTTTCATGGTTAGGGGTCTCATTTTCCCCACACATAGAGGTCCGCCTTATGCGGGCATGCCTTGGGAGAGTAGGATGGGTAGGGGTATAGAGTGGCTACCGGAGTACTCCATTATGGCTGGACGCCATAATTGGAAGGAGACGTTCGCTGCGAGCATGCGAACAGGATAGCAGCTCCCCCTTATGTCCCACCACCGGTTGTCGAGGACGAGGATATGGGAGATCAGTTTGAGAGTGGAGGAGGAGCCGAGCAGGAGTTTGGCACGTTTCCGGACCAGCCGGAGGCGGCCCTAGATGTACCTAGACGCTCTCCACGTCCAGCTAGAGCCTTAGGCTCGTCATCTAGCCGCGCTAGCGTGAGTGAGAGGCCCACGTGGATGACCACACCTCCCGCATGGTATGGCGTTCCCCTCCTTGGTCTACAGAGCAGCCAGCAGTACCTCCACCAGTATCAGCACCATCCGACGCCCCAGCATGGTACAGTCAGGCCCCGGGGTGGTACGAGCAGATGCCGGATTGGGCTACCGGACTTTCAGAGAGAGTAGGAGCGCTAGAGATCCGGGCAGATGCTAGAGACGGACGTTTAGACGACCTTGACCACATGATGAGGGACGTCTACCACCAGCAGTTTGGGCGGTTCTATGATCCGAGCTTCTCTCCATTTCCGCCGCCGCCAGCATCGCAGTGATTTGATGCATGACCGTTCGTTTTAGACATTCCCGCCACCACTTTGTGAGTTTCTTTTTCTTTTCTTTCTTTTCTTTCTTTCTTTTGAACATTAGGGACAATGTTCGTCCTAAGTATGGGGTTGGATGTACTAAAAGTTTGTAATAACTCTACTTACTATGCTTGCTTTCATTCGAGACTATCATTGCATGTTCATTATTTGTTTCACGTTTCATTATCGCATTGCATGAAAAAGAACTTGAAAAAAAAAAAACCATAAAAATTGAAAAATTTTGAAAAATTTTGTGCTTCTAAAGAATTGAGATGATTTCTATGATAATCACTACTTATAAATTGAGTTTGATGACAATTGCATGCTTAAAAGAATTGTGAATTGAAAAGAATTTGAATGAATAAATTTTACCTCTTTTGCAAGTTTCATAATGTGATAAATGTTACCTATATCATGTTGAGAAATTGAAATTGAAATCACACTATAAGTTCTTATACTTCTTGTTGAGATGATTAAGGCAATTCGATTTTTCTTTCTTCTTTCTTTGATCATTTTAGCTCCTCATTGAAATATTAGCCTCCTTTACCTATCCGGGAACTTGGAGAAGTGAATGAAAAAGGCATGTTTGATGTGGGAGGGCCATGAGAGCAATTATTTGCAATCAAAAGAATAGAAAGAAATTGTAGGTTTGGGGAAGTCAATCATGACGATGAGTAACTCGGCACCATTCACATAGCCGGGTGTTTGTGTCTTGCCAAAGTCGAATTGAGCGATATTCCTAGCGGATTATGGTATGTGCGCTAAGGGTTTGAGGCATCTCATAAAAATTGAGAAACGCCAATCTCCTAGGCTTCGGTTTTTGTGCACCTCTGTCCATAACTCCAAAAGTAAAGTCGAAAAATGAAAAGAAGAGAGCGAAGCTCTAAGTTGAAGTGTTGCGGAAACCGCATAAGAAGAAGAAGGTAGTTGTCCACTTTCCCGGATTTATGCACCACATTCCCTTAAAGTCTTCCCTTCCTTTCCATATTCTAAACCTTTTCTTTGAGAGTCCTTAAGATCAAAAGAATGTTATATGACTTTGTGATCTAAATTGAAATTTCTTATGATTGATTTTGATAATGTTTGAAGGTTATGATGCTTGTTTAGAAGTTAAATTGATTCATAAATTTTCTTTGCTTTTTACTTTTTGATTGAGTGTGTGAAAGTTTGATAAACAATTGAAACAAGGTTTGAGAATGATCTATTCTTTAGGGGGCACATTCATCCAAAAGAAGGTACACATATTTCATCCTAACTCTTGTTTAAAGCTTTTTGAAAGACCTTGCTTAGGGACAAGCAAGTGTTAAGTATGGGGTTATTTGTTAGCATGAAATATTGTGATACTTTAGGCACGTTTTCTATACGTATTTGATTCATATTGATAGTCTTTGATTGAGGTTTGTTGCATATGTGAGCTAGTATTGCCTATATTGTCGATATGGATGTCTACACTAGCTTTATGTTGAAATATAGGTGATTGAGAGTCATTTCCGAACGAAATCGAGCAAAGAAGAGTTGATTGAATATGTCCATGGATTAAGGGCATTCTAAGGAGCAAATTGGAGTTCAACTTGAGGAATGCACGAGGCTAGGGAAGAATCACGTTCTTGCCCTAATCCACGCTCTAAAATACGGCCGTACTACAAACCACGTTTAGTTCCACGGCCGTGGAACCCTGCAAAGAGAGGCGTGATGCATTCCATTAACTATTACGGTCGTGGAACATATGGTCCAAACCGTGACACATTCCACGCTCTAAATTACGGTCGTGGAACCTTCCACGACCGTGATCTTGGCGATCTTTTTCGCCACACTTTGAAGCCACGATCTTTTGAAGATTGGGACGGGCCGATATTTTATCTTGCCCTATAAAAAGACGGACAAAGCAAGATTCCGTCAAGCCCGCTTACACGACGCTTACAAGGTCGCTTAGGGATTTTTGGTAATCCACGCTTCATCTTCGCTTAGCGGCATTGATCGACGCCTTAGCCTTCGCTTGGAAGTATTGACATCTCATTGGAGATCGAAGTTCGCGTTTGGAAATTGCCCTAATCTTGCACTTTTAGTGGAGATTACTGTTGAGATCTCCGGATTGGCGGAAGATCGAAGCTTTCGGAAGATTGTTGCAAGAAGACCTCTCTTCTTGTTTAGGTTTGATTTGGAAAACGGATTGACATCCCGTTTCCCCTTCTTTCCTAAGATTGTGATTTTTTGCTTTATTCTGAATCCATAGACAATACTTGTTCTTGGTTGTGACTTTGAGATTGGTTCGAAGTTTATTGAAAGTTTTCGGAAGTTTTCATCTTTTTATCTTTTAAATCTTGAATTGATATCAACATGATGGTTATTGGCTAAAAACCCTTAACAATTCTAAGGTGAAGGGTTGATAGTTGTCGCTTAGATGATGATAGATCGATTGTAAACAGATTAGACCCTGAGAGTTAGAGAGAATCGTCGACAAACCCTAAATTACGGTTTGTTCTTGAGTTCCACGGCCATGGAGTCTCAAGATCTGCCCGTAATTTCCCTTAAGTTTACGAACCTGCTTTTACTTTAATCCAGAGTTAAAGATTTGCTTTAATTTAGTTTAGACTTGTCTTTTCTAGGTGGTAGTGAAGCCTCAACAACCTCTACCTCGATTGTGAGTGTCATAACCGTAATCGGCTAAGTTAGTCTTGATCCTTGGATTACAAGTTTGGGTATTCGACATTAATTCTTGACTTTAGAATCTTTCTATATTGAGCCTCAACAACCTGTATAGGGAGTGACTTATAGGTGAGTTATATAAGGTTTTTGGAACTTCACCGAACGATTACCTTACATTAGCATACCTTTCCATATCTCAACTCTGTCTTTATATCATTAGTACATCTTGAATCGATTGCCACAGCTGGATACTTGGATCTTTAGGATTGTTGTTTTCCCAATATTTGCAAAACTCTCATATTACTCGCTTGATAATCTGCAATTGAATTTGTTCCCACCCAAATCCCTGTGTTCGATACTTTGGAATTCTTGCTTAACTACGTCGATCCGTACACTGCGGGTTCGCTTGCTTCATTCTAGTTTTATAAATTTAAAACTTATTTGCACACACCTCTAGGGGCGGACACTGCTACTATGAGCAAGCTCAAGAATAAGAAGAAGGGCAACATAGGATATGGTGGGATAGTTACCCACATTGCTAGGAGCTTTGGTGTTGATTTTTCTGCTTGCACCCGTATACCGGCCGTACCTTTAGGGCTACATGCTTTCATGACTAGGGGTCTCATTTTCCCCACACATAGAGGTCCGCCTTATGCGGGCATGCCATGGGAGAGCAGGACGGGTAGGGGTATAGAGTGGCTACCGGAGTACTCCATTATGGCGGGACGCCATAATTGGAAGGAGACGTTCGCTGCCATGCATGCGAACAGGATAGCAGCTCCCCCATATGTCCCACCGCCAGTTGTTGAGGAGGAGATGGGAGATCAGTTTGAGGGTGGAGGAGGAGCTGAGGAGGAGTTTGGCACGTTTCCGGATCAGCCGGAGGCGGCCCCGATGCACCTAGACGTTCTCCACATCCAGCTAGAGCTTCAGGCTCGTCTTCTCGCCGCGCTAGCGTGAGTGAGAGGCCTACGTCGATGACCACACCTCCTAAATGGTATGGCGTTCCCCCTCCTTGGTCTACAGAGCAGACATCAGCACCATCACCACCACCAGCACCATCCGACGCTCCAGCATGGTATAGTCAGGCCCCGGGATGGTACGAGCAGATGCCGGATTGGGCTACCGGACTTTCAGAGAGAGTAGGAGCATTGGAGATCCGAGCCGATGCTAGAGACGGACTCCTAGACGACCTCGACCACATGATGAGAGACGTCTACCGCCAGCAGTTTGGGCGGTTCTATGATCCTAGCTTCTCTCCATTCCCGCCTCCACCAGCGCCGCAGTGATGAGGATTTGATGATTGACCGTTCGCTTTAGACATTCCACCACCACTTTGTGAGTTTCTTTTTCTTTTCTTCTTTTCTTTCTTTCTTTTGAACATTAGGGACAATGTTCGTCCTAAGTATGGGGTGGGATGTACTAAAAGTTTGTAATAACTCTTACTCACTATGCTTGCTTCTATTCGAGACTATTTGCATGTTCATTATATTGTTGCACGTTTCATTATTGCATTGCATGAAAAAAGAACTTGAAAAACCCATAAAAATTGAAAAACTTTGAAAATTTTGTGCTTCTAATGAATTGAGATGATTTCTATGATAATCACTACTTGTGAATTGAGTTTGATGACAATTGCATGCTTAAAAGAATAGTGAATTGAAAAGAATTTGAATGAATGAATTTTACCTCTTTTGCAAGTTTTATAATGTGATGAATATTGTCTAAATCATGTTGAGAAATTGAAGTTGAAATCACACTATAAGTTCTTATACTTCTTGTTGAGATGATTAAGGCAATTCGATTTTTCTTTCTTCTTTCTTTGATCATTTTAGCTCCTCATTGAAATATTGACCTCCTTTACCTATCCGGGAATTTGGAGAAGTGAATGAAAAAGGTATGTTTGATGTGGGAGGGCCATGAGAGCAATTATTTGCAATCAAAAGAATAGAAAGGAATTCTAGGTTTGGGGAAGTCAATCATGATGATGAGTAACTCGGCACCATTCACATAGCCGGGTGTTTGTGTCTTGCCAAAGTCGGATTGAGCGATATTCCTAGCGGATTATGGTATGTGCGCTAAGGGTTTGAGGCATCTCATAAAAATTGAGAAACGCCAATCTCCTAGGCTTCGGTTTTTGTGCACCTCTATCCATAACTCCAAAAGTAAAGTCGAAAAATGAAAGGAAGAAGAGCGAAGCTCTAAGTTGAAGTGTTGCGGAAACCGCAAAAGAAGAAGAAGGGTAGTTGTCCACTTTCCCGGATTCATGCACCACATTCCTTAAAAGTTTCCTTCCCTTTCCACATTCTAGACCTTTTCTTTGAAAGTCCTTAAGATCAAAAGAATGTTATATGACTTGGTGATTTAAATTGAAGTTTCTTATGATTGATTTTGATAATGTTTGAAGGTTATGATGCTTGTTTAGAAGTTTAATTGATTCATGAGTTTTCTTTACTTTTTACTCTTTGGATAAGTGTATGAAAGTCTTATAAACAATTGAAGCAAGGTTTGAGAATGATCTATTCTTTAGAAGGCACATTCCTCCAAAAGAAGTATTGCTTTGAGAAGGTACACATATTTCATCCTAACTTTTGTTTAAAGCTTTTTGAAAGACCTTGCTTAGGGACAAGCAAGTGTTAAGTATGGGGTTATTTGTTAGCATGAAATATTGTGATATTTTAGGCACGTTTTCTAAGTGTATTTGATTCATATTGATAGTCTTTGATTTAGTATTGTTGCATTTGTGAGCTAGTTTGCCTATATTGTCAATATGGATGTCTACACTAGCTTTATGTTGATTATAGGTGATTGAGAGTCATTTCCGAACGAAATCGAGCAAAGAAGAGTTGATTGAGTATGTCCATGGATTAAGGGCATTATTAGGAGCAAAATGGAGTTCAACTTGAGGAATGCACGAGGCTAGGGAAGAATCACGTTCTTACCCTAAACCACGCTCTAAAATACGGCCGTACTACAAACCACGTTTAGTTCCACGGCCGTGGAACCTTGCAAAAAGAGGCGTGATGCATTCTAGTAACTATTACGGTCGTGGAATCCATGGTTCAAACCGTGATACTTTCCACGCTCTAAATTACGGTCGTGGAACCTTCCACGACCGTGATCTTGGCGATCTTTTTCGCCACATTTTGAAGCCACGATCTTTTGAAGATTGGGCCGGGCCGATATTTTATCTTGCCCTATAAAAAGACGGACGAAGCAAGATTCCGTCATCCCCGCTTAGACGCAGTTTTGCGACCTCGCTTTAGACCTTGTCTTACGCCTTTGCTTAGCGGCACAACCCTCGTTTGGAAGCATTTACATCTCATTGGAGATCGAAGTTCGTGTTGGGACTTTGCCCTAATCTCGCACTTTTGGTGGAGATTGCTGTTGAGATTTCCGGATTGGTGGAATATCGAAGTTTTTGGAAGATTGTTGCAAGAAGATTTCTCTTCTTGTTTAGGTTTGATTTAGAAGACGGATTGACATCCCGTTCTTCCTTCTTTCCTAAGATTGTGTTTGTTTGGCTTACTCTGAATCTATTGACAGTATTCGTTATTGATTGTGACTTTGAGATTGGTTTGAAGTTTATTGAAAGTTTCGGAAGTTTTCATCTTTCAATCTTTTAATCTTTGAATTTGATATCAACATGACTGTTATTGGCTAAAAACCCTTAACAATTCTAAGGTGAAGGGTTGATAGTTGTGGCTTAGATGATGATAGATCGATCGTAAACAGATTAGACCCTGAGAGTTTGAGAGAATCGTCGACGAACCCTAAATCACGGTTTGATCTTGAGTTCCACG
This sequence comes from Fagopyrum homotropicum, assembly GCA_033239125.1. Classification (NCBI taxonomy): domain Eukaryota; kingdom Viridiplantae; phylum Streptophyta; class Magnoliopsida; order Caryophyllales; family Polygonaceae; genus Fagopyrum; species Fagopyrum homotropicum. Next base: position 111,894,212 of record BSWB01000002.1, read on the forward strand.
GCCGTGGAGTCTCAAGATCTACCCGTAATTTCCCTTAAGTTTACGAACCTGCTTTTACTTTAATCCAAAGTTAAAGATTTGCTTTAACTTAGTTTAGGCTCGTCTTTCCTAGGTGGTAGTGAAGCCTCAACAATCTCTACCTCGATTATGAGTGTCACAACCGTAATCGGTTAAGTTAGTCTTGATCCTTGGATTGCAAGTTTGGGTATTTGACATTAATTCTTACCTTTAGAACCTTTCTATATTGAAGCCTCAACAACCTGTATAGAGAGTGTCTTGTAGGTGGGTCATATAAGGTTTTTGGAACATCACCGTACGATTACCTTACATTAGTATATCTTTGCATATCTCAACTCTGTCTTTATATCATTAATATATCTTGAATGGATTGCCACAACTGGATACTTGGATCTTTAGGATTGTTGTTTTCCCAATATTTGCAAAAACTATCATATTTACTTGCTTGATAATATGCAATTGAATTTGTTCCCACCCAAATCCCTGTGTTCGATACTCTGGAATTCTTGCTTAACTACGTCAATCCGTACACTGCGGGTTCGCTTGCTTGATTCTAGTTTTATAAATTTAAAGCTTATTTGCACACACCTTTAGGGGCGAACATAAATCTCAAATCAATCTTAAACCCACAAACAAAGTAATGATGTATATCAGATTCAGAATAACACAAACCAATCACGATCCTTGATAAGAACAAATAACGGGATGTCAATCCGTCTTCTAATCAAACCTAAGGACAAAGCGTAACTTCCAAATCTCCGTTGCGAAATAGCAATCTCCACACGTCCATCTTGAAACCCTAGGCACGTGCAATCAGCGTAAGCGAAGTCTAAACGCAAGCGTAAGCGAAGGTGACGGAATCTCTCTCTTTCCGTCCTTTTATAGTGTAAGATAAAATATGTTTCCAGCCCATTGTGTAAAAGATCATGGCTTCAAATTGTACGTTAAAATATTGCCTAAATCACGGTTCCTTGGGATTCCACGCCCGTGGTTTAGAGCGTGGAAATTCATCACGGTGCTTCACAATCTCCACGGCCGTATAACCCTCTAGAATGCTCCACGCTTGTGTTGCCAAAGTTCCACGGCCGTGGTTTAGAGCGTGGACTCTAGTACGGCCGTATTTTAGAGCGTGGAACGTCGAGTGCTCGTAATTCTCCTTTGTTTTGTGCCATTCTTCATCCTAGCATCTTCCTTAGCTCCCTTATGATGTCCTCAATCCTTGGACATGCTCAATCCATCTCTATTCTCCCTTGATTCGTTCGGTTTTAGCTCTTAATTGCCTACAATCAACACAAAGCTTATGTAGACCTCTATATCGACAATATAGATAAACTAGCTCACAATTGCTTCAATGCTTTATCAATGATCACCAATATGGATGAAATACACATAGAAAACGTGCCTAAAATATCACAATATTTCATGCTAACACTGTCGGAGGCATCCGACCGTTCCATTGCCGGAAGAAGGGACAAAGGCGAGTTTCGGGAGATTCTCGTGTCACAAAAGAAGTTGGACTAGAACCGGATATGACCTAATAAATAAAGATAATAACCGGATTGTTTGTGGAGCATGTTTATGTGATGTGTATATTATATATTTGTGGTTGTGCCTTCACCATGTCTTTAATGCTTCGAATGTAGCTAACGGTTTTAAACCGCTTGTTGTAGATGCCCCGCAGGGTAGGGATGCCGCCAAGTGAGGTGGAGGAGTGGACAGCCGAGGGTCGCCGTACATTGTAGGACGGGGGCGTTTTTGGGGTTGTTGTGTTTTTATGTTATCCTTTTGTGGGGATTGTGGTTGTTGTACGTTTCAGTTTATGCCTTGTGGAGTTTATGTTGTTTTGAGGACTCGGATGAGTTTCCAAGTTGTACTCTTTACCTTTTTCGTCTTGCATACATTAAAACCTTTTTGAGTTTTAAGCCATTATTTGTGCCATGTTGGAAAGGTCCGGTGAGATTGTTGTCAGGCTAAGGGTCGGGACCCATTGTGTGGTCTCGCCCGTAGCATTCCGATATCCCGCGAATTCGGGGTGTTACAAAGTGGTATCAGAGCCCTATGTTGACAACAATGACACTCGCAACCTTCTAAAGGCCGAATGAGGAATAAACAGAACCCTTCGGGTTCTGACCTTTTTGGTTTTACAATTTATATGCATGAGTCGGGATTTGGTTAGAATGTACGGGACCACCACTCCTCACGCAAACCTCGGCGACTTAGATTTCTAGTTTTGACGAATGTAAGTATATTACATAGCTATCTATATTATGACCTTAGGGTTGTTGTTGGACTTGTATGTACTTAGATATGCATGTGACCTTAGGATGATTGGGCTTTATGCCTTGATTGTATTCTGGATTTCGGCACCTATCTCTTACGTTCTATAAGTACCTTATTATATAAATAATCCGAGTAATATATATATATATATATATATATATATATATATATATATATATAATATATATATATATATATATATATACACATACACATATATATATATATCGACTTAATTGAATCGAACCAACGCGATACGATATCAGATGGCACGCACGCGAGCTACCGCTTATGTGGGACCCGCCAGGGGTAGACCACCTCTACCTCCTACCGTTCCGAGACGAGGACGAGCAGGGAGACCCCCAGGCCCGAGAGGTCGGGGACGAATCCCCATTGTGGACCCACCCGTTGTGGATCCGCCAGCAGCTGAGGATCCCGTTGAGGACGTCGCAAAGAGCGTTATTCCCGAGAATTAGGGTAGGACAGCTGTGGGGTCCAGGGCATAGAGTTCCCCATCTGCTAGGACCGGGGGAGCATCGATTGGAGCTACAGTGTTTGAGGAGTATGTACGCCGAGTAGAGGAGGCGTTTAGGACTGGAGCAACGCCTCCAGCACCACTAGTGCCGGCACCTGCACCCGCACCAGCGAGGTCAGTTGAGGTCCAGCAGAGGGCTACTCAGATCTGAGCCGCATCTGATATAGTTGCACTGGTAGTAGTGGCACCGGGGCCGGTTTTGGAGATAGCAAAGCCTAGAGACGAGTTGAGGACTCCTAGACCCGATGATTGGTTGAAAGCTTTCAACCAGAAGCATGTCCCCTACTTCGATGGGAAGGTAGGGCTAGAGGTAGAGCATTGGATTGTGCATGTGGAGTCAGCATTAGAGGCGATCCGCTGCCTGGAGGGGAGACAGGTGGAGATAGTTCAGACATTGTTTCGAGAGGAGGCCCAGTACTGGTGGAGGTCGGTTAGAGGGGGTGTGACCAAGATGGACCAGTTGTTACGTCTCGTGAGAGAAACTTTCTGCCCAGATTCTTTGCGTCGAGATAGAGTTCAGGACTTCCTAGAGGCCGGCTTTGAGGATGTTCCCGTCATGGAGGCGATTAGACGTTTTAGAGCGGAGTTGGCATTGTTGGGGCCCGCTTCACCTCCAGCGGACCAGCATGTCTATCTCTTTTCCAGGAGACTGAGGGAGTCCATCCGTGCCTACTTGGCGGGTTTTCGCTGTGATTCATTGGCGGAGTTCTAGGATCGGGCTTCGGCCTACGAGAGAGACCGACTTGGGACGAGGAGGGCAGCATATTCCGCGGGACCGGACAAGAGACAAAGGACTGCACCTACCGGAGCCGGAGGACAAGGGCGCAGCCAGGCTCCGTGACGTTCTGGACCACGGCAGATGACATTCGACCGTGGGCCACAGTGCCATGGTTGTGGAGGATATGGACATATTCGGAGGACTTGCACGAAGCCTCCAGTACCATGTTTTACTTGTGGTCAAGTGGGCCACCGAGCCGTTTTTTGCCGTCAAGGCAGTTCACAGTCTCAACAGGGTTCTTTGCCTGCTGGGGTTGCAGGAGGTAGTTAGAGGCCTCCACAGTTTTAGCCACAGGGCTCTCAGCAGAGGTTCTAGGGACAGACTCGTACCCAGGGTTCAGCCCAGGGTCCGGGCCGTGGGAGAGGTCGTGGTGGTGGTGCATAGGAGACCAGAGGCACACAGGTCAGAGCGATCGAGCTGAGGAGTGCTATTGATCCTGCAACACCGGCAGCTACAGGTACTATTCAGATCCACGGACTACCGGTCCGCGTTTTGTTTGATACGGGTGCCACACACTCTTTTATTTCCGATGATTGCGTAGCTAGGTTGTCCTTAGTTACGGTAGAGGGGAGACCCTTTGTTGTGGGATAACCCGACGGGGGTAGGATTAGTGGTACCCGAGAGGTACGCGGTTGTCCCATACGTTTGGGAAACCGAGATCGGTTAGCCGACTTCTATGTCATGCACTTAGTGCATGAAGAAGTCATCCTTGGCATGGACTGGATGGACCGCCACCGAGCCGTTCTAGACATCAGTCACAGGACCGTGACAGTTACCACGGAGACGGAACATGAGGTGATTTTCCGATCTTGGGACCTCGGGAAGACCGGTACAGTTATTAGCGCGGTTTGAGCCGCGAGAATTATCGGATAGGGATGCGAGGCCTTCTGGTGCTATGCCATGAAGGAGGAGGCGGGACCGTCGCTAGAGGGGATTCCTGTGGCTTGCGAGTTCGAGGATGTATTTGGGGAGCCACCCGGATTGCCCCCACAGAGGAGCGTTGATTTTGCCATTGAGTTAGAGCCCGGCACGAGGCCGATCTCCAAGCCCCCATACCGCATGGCACCGATCGAGCTGCTTGAGCTGAAGAAGCAGCTCGAGGAGTTAGCTGAGAGGGGTTTCATACGCCCGAGCGTTTCCCCGTGGGGTGCACTGGTCCTCTTCGTCAGAAAGAAGGACGGATCTTTGAGACTTTGTATCGATTACCGGGAATTGAACAAAGTCACTATCAAGAACAAGTACCCCCTACCGCGCATTGATGATTTGCTAGACCAGTTGCAGGGAGCCTCCGTATTTTCACGTATCGACTTGAGGTTGGGATACCACCAACTGAGGGTGAGGGAGGAGGACGTACCGAAGACGGCATTCCGGACGAGATACGGCCACTATGAGTTTGTCGTGATGCCATTCGGGCTCACGAATGCGCCTGCCGTCTTCATAGAGTTGATAAACGGCATCTTCATCGACTTCTTAGACTAGTTTGTAGTGGTGTTTATAGCTGACATCTTAATTTACTCTCGGAGTAGGGAGGAGCATGCGGGACACCTGAGGACGGTTCTTCGAGTCCTTCAGGATAGAGAGCTTTATGCAAAGCTCTCTAAGTGTGAGTTCTGGATGCCCGAGGTGGCATTTCTAGGACCTATAGTTTCCGCCGAGGGTGTCATGGTTGACCCGGCGAAGATAGAGTCCATTTCTTCATGGCCGCCTCCTCGGACGGTCAAAGAGGTGCGCAGTTTCTTGGGCTTAGCGGGATATTACCGCCGTTTTGTTGAAGGTTTCTCCGTGATTGCACGACCCCTTACTTCCTTGCTAAGGAAGTCTACCAGGTTCGTCTAGTCTAAGCCTTGTCAGCGCAGTTTTGAGGGGTTGAAGAGGAGGTTGACCTCCGCTCTTGTGTTAGCCCAGCCAGAGGGTGTAGAGGACTTTGTTGTATATAGTGACGCCTCCAAGCTAGGCTTGGGGTGCATTTTGATGTAGAGGGGTACGTTTATTGCGTACGCCTCGAGGCAGCTGAAGCCGTACGAGGAGAATTATCCCACCCATGATCTTGAGCTAGCGGCAGTGATTCAAGCCCTGAAGATCTGGCGACACTATTTGTATGGAGCCACGTGCCAGATCTTCGCAGACCATAAGAGTCTGAAGTATATATTCACTCAGCGGATGTTCAATAACCGCCAAAGGAAATGGTTAGAGCTGATTAAGGATTTTGACTTGGAGATTTTATACCATCCGGGAAAGGCGAACGTGGTCGCCGATGCTCTGAGTAGGAGGACACCTCGAGAGGATGATATAGCTCGACTTACGGTTCAGCCACAGTTGCAAGGGATTTGGCGGATTTAGAGTTAGATATCCGTTTCCGGATACGGTCAGCCGTTTATCCGAGTTAGAGGTATCACTTGATCTGTCCGGAGAGATCCGGCGGAAGCAGGAGGGATGTCCCGTGTTGACGAGGATTCGGGACAGGATGGCCAGAGGTGAGGCACCGCAGTTCATCACAAGGGCAGACGGGATATTGAGACGCTAGGGACGAGTATTTGTGTACCGGAAGACCCGGAGTTGAGAGAGTGGATCTTGCAGGAGGCACACTCTACACCTTACTCGGTGCACCCAGGTGCGAGTAAGATGTACCAGGACCTTAGGAGATCCTATTGGTGGGGCGGGCTCAAGCCCGATATAGCCATATATGTGGCCCGAGACATGCAGGAAAGCTTCATCCACTGCCAGTGCCGCAGTGGAAGTGGGAGGATATTTCCATGGACTTCGTGACGGGTTTGAGACCGAGTAGGAGCCTTGATGCGATATGGGTAGTAGTGGATCGGTTGACGAAGACCGCACGTTTCATTCCTATTCGGGAAACGTGGCCGGTGAGTCGTCTAGCCGAGGAGTTTACTCGTCAGATTGTGAGGTTACATGGAGTACCGAGGACTATCATCTCGGATAGGGACGGGCGCTTTACCTCGAGGTTCTGGCAGCAGGTACACGCCGCCTTAAGATCGAGCCTGTATTTCACCACCGCATAGCATCCACAAACCGACAACCAGTCACAACGGAATATTTAGACCCTAGAGGACATGTTGCGGGCATGTGTACTAGACTGGGGTCAGGTATGGCCAGACCACCTTCCATTGGTGGATTTTTCGTATAATAACAGCTAGGACGTGTCGATTGGGATGGCACCTTATGAGGCGTTGTATGGGAGGAGATGCCGCACTCCCTTATATTGGGACGAGCCGGGGAGCTGGAGTGTTATAGCTCCGGATCAGTTACGGGACGACATGACTAGAGTTGCATTGATACGAGAGAGGATGTTGACCGCTCAGAGTCGTCAGAGATCTTACGCGGATAGGAGGCGTAGACCTCTCGAGTTCAGAGTAGGAGCCCAGGTGTGGCTGAGGGTATCACCGACCCGGGGTGTTAGACGATTCGGCATTAAGGGGAAGTTAAGCCCCCGATATGTTGGCCCATTCGAGATAGTGGATAGAGTCGGTGAGGTGGCATACCGTTTAGCATTGCCACCACGGTTAGAGGGTATACATCCGGTATTTCACGTGTCTCAATTGAGGGAGTACATCCATGACCCGAGGCACATCATTAGTCACGAGGACCTTGTGGTCGAGCCAGAGCATACGTTTGCAGAGCACCCGATAGCGGTTTTGGAGAGGAGTACGAGACGCGTTCGATCGAAGGAGATACCGATGTTGAGAGTGCAGTGGTCGAGGCGAGGAGCAGACAAGGCTACTTGGGTGACGGAGGATAGTGTCCAGAGGAATTATCCCGAGTTTACGCGAGTTTAGAGTCACCGTTAGGGCAGTCGGGTTAGTCCCGAGCTTTTCTTTGTTTTGCCTATATGCTTTTTGTGATATGCTTGATATGTGATTTATGTGTGATTACCCTTCGGGGTATCGGTGTGTGTACGAGTTTCGACTTCGGAGTTCTGCTTTTCGTGAGGTGTACGTCACTCAAGTTTCGGGACGAAACTTGTTTTTAGGGGGGTTAGTTGTAACATCCTGAAATTTTATTTCCGGAAGTCGAGGTGTTTTCGATCTTTCCCGCGTCGGCGGATTATTTCCCGCAGGAATGTTGCTGAGTACGAGTTTTTAACGCAAGCGAGAGAGTTTTCCCGTTCTACTTTCCGACCTTGGGAAGTGGAGTGAGGGGACAAGGAGGCTGACCCTTTGGATATCCCACCTCCTTGTCAGCCGTTTTACTCTTTTCTCTCTTCCCACTTTCCTCTTTTACGTTCTTTATCCCACCCATGATCTTGAGCTAGCGGCAGTGATTCAAGCCCTGAAGATCTGGCGACACTATTTGTATGGAGCTACGTGCCAGATCTTCGCAGACCATAAGAGTTTGAAGTATATATTCACTCAGCGGGAGTTGAATAACCACTAGAGGAAATGGTTAGAGCTGATTAAGGATTTTCACTTGGAGATTTTATACCATCCGGGGAAGGCAAACGTGGTCGCCGATGCTTTGAGTAGGAGGACACCTCGAGAGGAGGCTATAGCTTGACTTACGGTTCAGCCACAGTTGCAGAGGGATTTGGCAGAGTTAGAGTTAGATATCCGTTTCCGGATACGGTCAGCCGTTTATCCGATTTATAGGTATCAACTGATTTGTCCGGAGAGATCCGGCGGAAGCAGGAGGGATGTCCCGTGTTGACGAGAATTCGGGACAGGATGGCCAGAGGTGAGGCACCGTAGTTCATCACAGGGGCAGACGGGATATTGAGGCGCCAGGGACGTATTTGTGTACCGGCAGACCCGGAGTTGAGAGAGCGGATCTTGCAGGAGGCACACTCTACACCTTACTCGGTGAACCCAGGTGCGAGTAAGATGTACCAGGACCTTAGGAGATCCTATTGGTGGGGCAGGCTCAAGCCCGATATAGCCAGATATATGGCCCGATGCGCGACCTGCCAGCATGTCATGATCGAGCACCAGAGACATGCAAGAGAGCTTTATCCACTGCCAGTGCCGCGGTGGAAGTGGGAGGATATTTCCATGGACTTCGTGACGGGTTTGAGACTGAGTAGGAGCCTTTATGCGATATGGGTAGTAGTGGATCGGTTGACGACGACCGCACGTTTCATTCCTATTCGGGAAACGTGGCCAATGAGTCGTCTAGCTGAGGAGTTTACTCGTCAGATTGTGAGGTTACATGAAGTACGGAGGACTATCATCTCGGATAGGGACGGGCGCTTTACCTCGAGGTTCTGGCAGCAGGTACACGCAGCCCTAAGATCGAGCCTGTATTTCACCACCGCATAGCATCCACAGACCGACGGCCAGTCAGAGCGGACTATTCAGACCCTAGAGGACATGTTGCGGGCATGTGTACTAGACTGGGGTCACGTATGGCCAGACCACCTTCCATTGGTGGATTTTTCGTATAATTACAGCCGGGACGTGTCGATTGGGATGGCACCTTATGAGGCGTTGTATGGGAGGAGATGCCGCACTCCCTTATATTGGGACGAGCCGGGGAGCTTGAGTGTTGTAGCTCCAGATCACTTATGGGACGACATGACTAGAGTTGTATTGATACGAGAGAGGATGTTGACCGCTCAAAGTCGTCAGAGATCTTACGCGGATAAGAGGCGTAGACCTTTCGAGTTCAGAGTAGGAGCCCCGGTGTGGGTGAGGGTATCACCGACCCGGGGTGTCAGAGGATTCGGCATTAAGGGGAAGTTAAGCCCCCGATATGTTGGCCCATTCGAGATAGTGGAGAGAGTCGGTGAGGTGGCATACCGTTTAGCATTGCCACCACGGTTAGAGGGTATACATCCGGTATTTCACGTGTCTCAGTTGATGAAGTACATCCATGACCCGAGGCACATCATTAGTCACGAGGACCTTGTGGTCGAGCTAGAGCATACGTTTGCAGAGCACCGGATAGCGGTTTTGGAGAGGAGTACGAGACGCGTTCGATCGAAGGTGATACCGATACTGAGAGTGCAGTGGTCGAGGCAAGGAGCAGACGAGGCTACTTGGAAGACGGAGGATAGTGTCCGGAGGAAATATCCCGAGTTTTACGCGAGTTTAGAGTCACCGTTAGGGCAGTCGGGTAAGTCCAGAGCTTTTCTTTGTTTTGCCTATATGCTTTTTGTGATATGCTTGGTATGTGCTTTATGTGTGATTACCCTTCGGGGTATCGGTGTGTGTACGAGTTTCGACTTCGGAGTTCTGCTTTCTGTGAGGTGTACGTCACTCAAGTTTCGGGACGAAACTTGTTTTTAGGGGGGTTAGTTATAACATCCAAAAATTTTATTTCCGGAAGTCGAGGTGTTTTTGATCTTTCCCGCGTCGGCGGATTATTTCCCGCAGGCATGTTGCTGAGTACGAGTTTTTAATGCGAGCGAGAGAGTTTTCCCGTTCTACTTTCCGGCCTTGGGAAGTGGAGTGAGGGGACAAGGAGGCTGACCCTTGGGATATCCCACCTCCTTGTCAGCCCTTTTACTCTTTTCTCTCTTCCCACTTTCCTCTTTTACGTTCTTTCTCCTGTCCAGCTTCGTCTTCTTCTTCCTTTGGACCTCTCTTCTCTTACACCTTGGAGGAGTGGTGTGTGGAGCTACAGTTTGAGCTTTCCGGATCTGTAGTGGTAAGTGATTCGATCTCCTCTTCCTCTTGCTGCTTGTCTTCCGTTCTATCCTTTCTCTTCACCTCCATGGCTATGGAGGAAGCTTCGAAGAGTTATCTTGTAAAGCCTTTGCATGTCCCTTTGCCTAGCTCTTTTAGGTCGTGTTGAGGAGGCTAAGACCTGTGGTGATGGCTTGGAGGACCCCAACAAGAGAAGGAGATCATAGGGTAAAGAACTAGTCGAAGAAACGAAGAAGACGGACCTTCTGCTGTTCGACCGCGGGGGCGGATTGCCTAAGGCGCAGGGGCGGACTAAGGCCGCCGCAGGGGCGGCCAGGACCACCGCAGGGGCGGCCTGAACCACCGCAGGGGGCGGCTCCCAGGGGCGTAGGGGCGGCTACAGGTTTTCCGCCGGGGCGTCAACTTGCTTCCGGGGCTGCGTTTTCTTCACCAGTAGGTTCCTCCCTCCCTTTCCTTTCGTTCCTTCCTTAGATCCTTGATGTTTATAGTTAGAAGCATGCTTAGGATGGACCTAGGGTTTATGAGAATGCCTTCTAGTGGTTGCTAGCCTTGGAGCCCTTATGGTTTGGTTTGAATGTTGATCTTGAGTGTGAGCATGTTGACCTTCCTAAACTAGTTGCTTCTCCTAGGATGTTGTTGTTAATCTTGTCTTAGGTTTTATAGGCTGTTGTGAGCTCTCTTTTGTAGTGGTTAGTGTCTTGTGCACCTTGGACCCTAGGATACATTCCTAGATTGAGAGTGGTGGGATCTTGCTTAAATCTCTAGAATGAAGTCTATGACTTCATTAGTGTGGACTTGTGTTGATGAGTACTTTCGTGTTTGAGCAGGTTGTGTACTTCCTCATTAAGGAAGCTAGAGTGTTGTGACTTGAGAGACGAGGTAAGTCTCCGGACTTACTTAGCCATATTCGTCGTATTAGATTCATTGTGTGCTTGGTGGTGTGTGCTTATCGTTTTGTTATAACTTATAAACCGGATAATAGGATTACCGACCTTTATGTTATTTTGGCCGAAGTGTATGATAATGGGCAGTGACATCACGGCCTAGCTCCCGCGAGAGCTAGGGGGTTCTCGGCGACTGGCCCGTGTTGGTTAGACGGTCGGAGGCATCCTACCGTTCCATTGCCAGAAGAAGGGACCGAGGCGAGTTTCGGGAGATTCTCGTGTCACAAAAGAAGTTGAACTAGAACGGGATATGACCTAATAAATAAAGATAATAACCGGATTGTTTGTGGATCATGTTTATGTGATGTGTATATTATATGTTTGTGGTTGTGCCTTCACCATGTCTTTAATGCTTCGAATGTAGCTAACGGTTTTAAACCGCTTGTTGTAGATGCCCCACAGAGTAGGGATGCCGCCGAGTGAGGTAGAGGAGTGGACAGCCGAGGGTCGCCGTACATTGTAGGACGGGGGCGTTTTTGGGGTGTTGTGTTTTTATGTTATCCTTTTGTGGGGATTGTGGTTGTTGTACGTTTCGGTTTATGCCTTGTGGAGTTTATGTTGTTTTGAGGACTCGGCTGGGTTTCCAAGTTGTACTCTTTACCTTTTTCTTCTTGCATACATTGAAACGTTTTTGAGTTTTAAGCTTTTATTTGTGCCATGTTGGAAAGGTCCGGTGAGATTGTTGTCATGCTAAGGGTCGGGACCCATTGTGTGGTCTCGCCCGTAGCATTCCGATATCCTGCGGATTCGGGGTGTTACGCAGAGGTACCCGTGAGATACGTGATTGTGCCATAAGTCTTTGGATTCGTGTGTTACTTGTAGACTTCTTTGTCATGCCAGTGGTGCATGAGGAAGTCATTCTGGGTATGGATTGGATGCATAGGCATCGTTCTGTGTTAGATGTGCGTAGAGGACCGTGACGGTCTCTACCGAGTCGGTTCAGATCGAGATTTTCCGAGGTTGGGACCATGGAAAGTCGGGTATGGTTATTAGAGCATTATGAGCAGCTAGATTGATCGCACAGGGATGCGAGGCCTTCTAGTGTTATGCAATGAAGGAGCGCAAGAGTCCGGAGTCAGAGGATATCCCCATGGTTCGCGAGTTTCTTGATGTGTTTGCCGAACCATCCAATTTGCCGCCTCAAAGGAGCGTGGACTTCGGCATAGAGTTAGAGACGGGGACGAGACTGATCACGTAGGCCCCATACCATATGATGCCTGTCAAGTTGTTGGAGCTGAAGAAGCAACTCGATGAGTTAGCTGAGAAGGGCTTTATATGCCCTAGTGTATCCCCGTGGGGAGCACCTGTCCTCTTTGTGAGGAAGAAGGACGAATCGTTGAGATTGTGCATCGACTACAAAGAGCTGAACAAGGTGACCATCAAGAACAAGTACCATTTTCCCCGCATCAATGATTTGTTAGATCAACTTCAGGGAGCGACTGTGTTCTCCAGGATCAACTTGCGCTCGGATTATCACCAATTAAGGGTAAGAGAGCAGGATGTGCATAATACAGAATTTCGGACTCGGTATGGCCACTATGAGTTCGTAGTGATGTCATTCAGGCTCACAAATGCGCCCGCCGTCTTTATGGAGTTGATGAATGGTATATTCATCGTTTTTCTGGATCAGTTTGTGGTGGTCATTATAGACGATATCCTGGTTTACTCTCGTAGCAGAGTGGAACATGTAGAACATCTGAGGACAGTGTTGCGAATTTTATGGGATAGAGAACTATATACCAAGTTCTCTAAGTGCGAGTTTTGGATGCATGAGGTAGCATTTCTGGGTCATGTTGTCTCCGCCGATGGGATCAAGGTTGATCCGACAAAGATCGAGTCTGTAGCAGCGTGGACGACACCGACAAACGTCAAGGAAGTGCGCAACTTTCTTGGCTTAGCCGTTTATTACCGACGGTTTGTGGAGGGATTATCTATAATTGCCCATCCACTTACCAACCTGTTGAGGAAGACTACCCGGTTTGTATGGTCCGAGCCGGGTACTCAGTGTTTTGAGGAGCTGAAGAGATGTCTGACTTCCACTCCCATCTTAGCACAGCTGGAGGGCACAAAGGACTTTGTAGTCTACAGTGACACATCCAAACTAGGCCTGAGATGTGTTCTGATATAATGTGGCAGAGTGATTGCTTATGCGTATAGAGAGATAAAGACATATGAGGAGAACTACCCGACTCATGATCTGGAGTTGGCAGCAGTAGTTCATGCATTGAAGATCTAGAGACATTACTTGTATGGCGCTACATGCCAAATCTTCACAAACCATAAAAGTTTGAAGTATATTTTCACGGAATGGGAATTGAATAACCGCCAGCGTAGATGGCTTGAGTTGATCAAGGATTTTGACCTTGAAATTTTGTGCCATCCAGGGAAGGCAAACGTTGTCGCCGATGCCCTGAGCAGGAAGACACCTAGAGAGAATGTGATTACGAGACTAACAGTTCAACCTTAGTTACAGAGGGACCTAACGTGGCTAGAGATGGACATCAGTTTCCTGATCAAGATGCCCAGTTGAGTACGTGAGAGGTTTACCTGATCTGGTGGGTTAAATTCAACAGAAGCAGAGGGCCTGCCCGATGCTGATGAGGATTCAAGATAGGATGTCTCGAGGTGAGACACCATAGTTCTCCATAGGAGCAGATGGAGTGATGCGACGCCGTGACTATGTCTGTGTACCCGTCGACTCGGATCTAAGATAATGGATTCTATAGGAGGCTCACTCCACACCTTACTCAGTACACCCAGTTGCGATTAAGATGTATCAGGATGTGAGACGTTCATATTGGTGGGGAGGGCTAAAGCCCGATGTAGCCATATTGTGGCTCAGTGTGACCTATCAGCATGTCAAAATAGAGCATTACAGACCAGGAGGAGAACTCCACCCCCTGCTAGTACCGTAGTGGAAGTGGGAGGACATCTCCATCGACTTTATGACAAGGTTGAGACAAAGAAGGAGTTTTGATGCCATTTGGGTTGTGGTTGACAAATTAACGAAGACTGCACGTTGCATCCCTATTCGGGAAACGTGGCCAGTGAGCAGATTATCCGAGGAGTTCACAAGACAGATAGTTAGACTCCATGGTGTACTGAGGACGATCGTCTCAGATCGAGATGGACGATTCACCTCCAGGTCTTGGCAGCTGATTCAGACTGCCCCGGGGATGGGTTTATACTTTATGACTGCATTTCATCCTCACACTTTTGTCAGTCAAAGAGGACCATCCAAACGATGGAGGATATGCTGCGAGCTTGTGTGTTGGACTGGAGACAGGGATGTTCAGATCACCTCCCATTGGTTGAGCTCTCGTACAACAACAGTTTGCATGCATTGATTGGGATGGCCCCGTATGAGGCATTGTATGAACGGAGATGCCGTACCCCCTTGTGCTAGGATGACCCTAACAGTGTAAGCGGTATAGCGCCTGAGCAGATTCAAGATGATATTACACGAGTACTGCTGATTAGAGAGAGGATGCTGGCTGCACAAAATCGCCAAAAGTCGTACGTAGACAAGAGGCGTTGACCTCTAGAGTTCAGGGTAGGAGCTCATGTCTGGCTGAGAGTATCTCCGATGCAAGGCGTTAGACGTTTTGACATAAAGGGGAAGCTGAGTTCCTGATATGTCGGTCCTTTTGAGATACTGGATAGAGTTGGGAGAGCAGCATAAATATTGGATTTACCACCGATATTAGAGGATGTTCACCTTGTGTTTCACATGTTTCAGGTGAGAGAGAACATACCAGATCTGAGACACATCGTCGGATATGATGATTTAGTGGTTGAGCCGGACCACACTTTTGGTTGAGCACCCGATTGCAGTCCTAGAGCGAGGTGTGAGAGGCCTACGTTAGAAGGACATTCCTATGCTGAGGATACAGTTGTATAGACAAGGATCTGAGGAGGCTACATGGGATATTGAGGATAGTAACTATAGGAACTATCTAGATATCTATTCCGAGATAGATGCTCCCGTAGGATCGATGAGTAGATATTAGTGCTATTTTGGTGAGTGTTTTGATAATGTGCTTATGTGCTATGATGTGTTTTCGTGCTAGCTGTGATGTATACATACAATCTTATTAGATCTTGTTTGCTAGCGCGAGCTGTGTTTATAGATGGAGATGGTTCTTCCTCCATACTATCGAGTTGTGATTAGGGTTTAGCTGGAGATGGTTATTCCTCCATGCTATTGTTATGGACATAGTTTGCTGGAGACGGTTTTCTGCCATCCTCTTGTGTTATGAGTACGGTTTGGCTGGAGATGGTTTTCCTCCTTGTCTTTGTGATGTGCGCATGGTTTTCCTCTATGCCATTGGATAGTTTAGGGATCTCGTTGCTGGAGTTGATTATTCCTCCATGCTATGTTTTGAGGTTATAGAGGGTTATAGGTTTAAACCTTTGAACGGAGATGTGATACCTCCGATAGAGAGAGTGTTTATACCTCGGCGTATGGGTCCGAGAGGATTTGGGAATCGTTCAAGTTTCGGGACGAAACTTGTTTTTAGGGGGATCTGATGTAAGAGCTAGGATTTTTGAATTCTAATTAATGTTGATTAACTAATCATTGATAGTAATTGACATATAACTCGCGAAGATTGCATAAGTGATGAGTATGAGTCCCACCGTTAGTTTCCTGGCATAATTTTGGACTTATCGGAAAATTTTCACTTTTTTCCCCGGTTAATTATTTTTACCCTCCGGTGTTATTTGGAGCATTTGGGAGCTCCAATTAATAAAAATGCAGTTGACAGAAATGATCAAGATATCGGACATGCCCTAGATATGTAAGAAACATTGAAAGGAAAAACGGCCAAAAGAGTCGCTATTTCTATTCTTAATGGCTAAGAAAGACAGCTTAGGGACACACGTTTTCCGAGGCAGCTGTGGAATAATTATCCCTACAATATTCCAAATTTATAATTCCAATTTCGAGAAGTTTGGAGAAGGGGGTTGTGCCCGCCATTGGATCGGGTAAATGATAATTATCGACTTCACTAAAGGATAATCATCATCTTCACTATAAATAGCGGATAATCGTTTATTAATTCATTTCCTTTCACGTTTCCTCGTAAAAGCTCTGATTTCTCTCAACTTTCAAACTCAGATCTACTCTCCGTTTCTAATCCGATTTTAATTCTATTTGCGTTTCTGGATTCCTCCCTTCATTCTCTTCATATCGGTACCGAATTTTTGCATTTCCGAGCATATGAAGACTTGTTCGAGCATATATGTCACCAGGACGGTTCCGTCTCTCAGATTCCGGTGAATTTGATGCTATCCATGCTTAGCCTGTGTCGTTGTGATTTCGAATCTTCTTTCAGACCGTCAATCGGGTTAGTAACAAATAAGTTATGAATTTATTTGTTTTCCGTACTGCATTTTGACCTAGATTGACCTTAGACTTGTCAAAATGGATAATTAGAAACTCGATTATCGTCGTTATATTATTCTAGTGTTTATGGGTTGTTTGTTTGATGAAATGTGATGACATGTTGGTTTAGAAATTGCCTGCAGACAAAACGTTATTCTGGCAAAATTTAATTAATTAATTAATTAAAGGTGAATTAATTAAATTAGGATTAGAATTGAGATTGATGAATGTTGATTAGATGCTACCTTTAGATTTGAGGAATTGTGAGTTATGATGTGATTTTGAGGTTTGGATTCGAGTTATGAGTTGAGGAGGTTTATAGGGTTTAGGAGGTGGAATCTCCTAACCTTGGGACGATGTTGATACTTTTGTTCCTTACTGATGCAGGCGTAGATAGTTTCCTCGAGGGAAAGTCGTGATGTGGTATAGATCGACGTTGTGACTCGTAAATCGGTGGAACTTACTTAGCGAGCGATTATGTGTTTGAGTGTGTGATGTGGTTGTGTGTGTGCATATGTGTGCTGCATTTATAACCTAACTGGACTAGGATGACCCTACATGCAAATTATTGGCCCAAGTGTATGATAACGGGCGGTGATGACTTGTCTAGCCCAGAATTGGGAGGCTAGGGAGGTTCTCTACGACCAGACCTCCAGGTCTTGATAATTGACACCATTCAAAACCTGAGGGGAATGGGGATAGAGGCGTTGGGAGTTTACTCTGTGTGTCAAAAGGAAATGAATTAGTAATGGTATAGCTTAATTAAATATAATGAAGGGTTGTGTGTGTGACATTGCATGATATGATATGATGATGTGATATATGTGCTACGACTTCATTCATATCTATGATCTATTAGCTAACGGTTTATACCGTGTTGCAGATCTACTGCAGGATACGAAGACTACAGAGTGAGCCAGATGGGTGATCAGCCGAGGGCTTCCGTACACTAGGTTGTTCGAGGGTTATGGGATCTTTTGTATACATTTGTCTATGGGGTTGCCGTTTTGTACTTGGCTGTGTTTGTAACCCATTTGATGTATATATTGTACAATTTTATGTATTTGGTTTTAATCTATATGTGCCTTGTTGTAAGATCCAATGAACTTGTTTTTTAGTCTAGGGTCAAGATCCATTGTGAGATCCTAGCCCAATAGCGCCCCGAGTCCCGCGGATTTGGGGTGTTACACTAACGGTTTATCCGAGTTGTTAGATGTTGTGCAAGATAGGAAAGTTGCCGAGTGATTCGAAGGAGGTGGTCAGCCGAGGTTTCCGTACGTCGATAGGACGGGTTGGGGTTTGTTTGTCGTTTGTAGTAGACTTTGATAGATTGGTTATGGTTTCAGTTTTACCTTTGTAGCTCGGGTAAGTGTCGTACCTTATATGGCATTGCATACTTTGAATTTGGATTTATATGTTTTTTTTATCGTATGTGCCTTGTTATAAGATCCAATAATAATATTGCTGTCGAGCTAGGGTCGGGACCCATTGTGGGGTCCTAACCCGTATCGCCCCGAGTCCAAAATTTTGGGTATTACAATATGCTATCAGAGCCCTGGGTTGACAACAATGGCACTAGGATTCTTCTAAAGGTCGAATGATTTATAACAGAACCGAAAGGGGTGTGAGTTTAAAACAGTTTTGTTTTCAAAATCATAAGTATAGTCGGTTTGGGATAGAAGTTCGGGAACCACCACCACCTCCGCAATTCTCGGTAGTCTCGAGTAGTTGGCCTATGTATGATAGTTTTTGACTTACGCGTTAGTATGTACATATATATTTATATATACGCTAGCCGGACCTGATTGGATATTTGTACCCGTACAAATGGCACGTACTAGGACAGAGAAAACTGTTCGTAAGGGAAGAGGTCATCCACTTCTTCCTCTAGTTAGATGTGATGATACTGATAGGACTCTTGCCGTCCGAGGGCGAGGACGAGGAGGTAGACCTCCACTAGTGAGAGGTCGGGGACATGTCCCCATTGCGGACCAGCCAGCGGTGGTTCCGCCAGTTGTTGACGCACCGGTAGAGGATGTTGTGGAAAGTGCTATGCATGAGGTTAGGGAGAGGACCACTACTAGGTCCAAGGTGCGGAGTTCACCAACTATTGAGTCTGACCGAGTATCGCTTGGAGTGTCTATGTACCGAGATTACGTACAACGAGTGGAGGAAGCTTACAAGGTTGGAGTACCACCCCCAACACAACATGTTCCTTCAAGATCAGCTGAGGTCACGCAGAGGGTTACCTAGGTTATGGCGGTACCGAAGAGGGCTACACTAGTGGTTGTTGTTGAGGTGACAGAGGGCGAGATGATTTGAGATTGGCGAGACCGGATTCCTGGTTGAAGGCTTTCAACCAGGAGAGAGTATCAACTTTCGACGGGAAGGTGGGGCTAGAGGTGGAGCAATGGATCTTCCAGGTAGAGTCTGCCTTAGAGGCGATCCGCTGTCCAGAGGAGCGGATGGTAGAGGCAGTTCATACGTTGCTCCAAGATCAGACACAATATGGGTGGAGGATAGTTAGAGAGGGAGTTACC
This sequence comes from Fagopyrum homotropicum, assembly GCA_033239125.1. Taxonomy (NCBI): domain Eukaryota; kingdom Viridiplantae; phylum Streptophyta; class Magnoliopsida; order Caryophyllales; family Polygonaceae; genus Fagopyrum; species Fagopyrum homotropicum. Next base: position 111,913,292 of record BSWB01000002.1, read on the forward strand.
ACGATGGATCAGCTGTTGAGGCATGTTCGAGAGAGCTTCTGCCCTGAGTCAGTAAGAAGGGATAAAGTACAAGATTTCTTAGAGGCCAGGTTTGAGGACGTCCCGGTGGCAGTAGCGATCAAGAGGTCCAAAGAAGAGTTGGCACTGCTGGGTCATACCGCACCTCCGGTGGACCAGCATGTGTATTTGTTCTCTCGGAGACTGAGAGAGTCTACCTGTGCCTCTATGGCGGTTTCCGATGTGACTCCCGGGGGGACTACTGTTCTCCCTAAACGTATGTGCAATCATAGTTTAAATTTATAAAAAAAGAATTAAAGCAAGCAAACCCGTAGTGTACGGATCGGCGTAGTAAAGCAAGAATTCCAGAGTGTCGAACTCAGGGATTTGGGGGGAACAAATTTAGTTCGCAAATCGTCAAGCAAGTAAATATAGTAAGCTTTGCAAATATTGGGAAAACAGCAACCCTAAAGATCAGAGTGTCTAATTGTGGCAATCGATTCAAGATATACTAAAGAACTAAGGACAGAGTTATGAGTTGCAAAGGTATGCTAAGGTAAAGTAATGTACGGTGAAGTTCCAGAACTTTATATGACTTATCTAAAGACACTCTCTATAAAGGTTATTGAGGCTTCAATATAGAAAGGATCTAAAGACAAGAATTAATTTCAAATACCCAAACTTGTAACCTAAGGATCAAAACTAACTAGAACGATTAAGGTTGTGACACTCGAAATCGAAATAGAGGGTGATGAGTCTCACTACTACCTAGAAAAGGATAAACCAAGACTAGATTAAAGCTATTCTTTAACCTTGGATCAAAGTAAAAGCAATGTTCGTAAACTTGAGTAAATCACGGTCAAATATTGAGAACCACGGCCGTGGAAACCCAAGAACAGGCCGTGATTTGGGTTCGTCGACGAGATCTCTCTAACTCTCAGGGTCCAATCAATTTACGATCGATCTATCATTATCTAAGCCACAACTATCAACCCTTCACCTTAGAATTGCTAAAGGGTTTTAGCCAATAACCATTTTCATGATATCAAGAATCAATTTAAGAAGAATGAAAGATGAAAACCCTCGAAAACTCAAATATAACTCAAAGTCAATCTCAAATCCAAAACACAAATTGGAATACTCAATGGATTCAGAATATAACACAAAACCTCAAAATAACCTAGGATAAATATGAATGATAGGTTGTCAATCTGTCTTCAACAACTAACCCTAAGAAAGAGGTAAAAACCTTCGGCGATCTTCAGTCCGCCCTAGGCAAGAATGCTCCAAGCAAGGTAAGCGGCCATCACGTCTCCGCGAGATCCGACGCCAATGTCATGGGAATAGGTCATAAGCGTCGATGTCCAAAACTCTCTTCTGTGACCTTTTTATAAGACGGGGTAAAAGTAACCGTCCCGGCCCATCACGTAAATAACGCGGTAAATGAAGACTTGTCAAAACATCGCCTAAATCACGGTCTCAAGGGATTCCAAGACCATGGTTTAGGGCGTGAAATCGGGTTACGGTCTCTTGTGACTTCCACGAACGTACTTTAGGCCGTGTAACTTACTAGAATGATCCACGCTCATGATGCCAAGATCCACGACCGTGGTTTAGGGCGTTGACTCTTCTACGGCCGTAATTTAGGGCGTTGACTCTTCTACGGCCGTAATTTAGGGCGTGGAAGTCTAGATTGCTTGTGGTTTCCTTTATATCGTGACATTCTCCATCTTAGCTCCTTCTTTGGCTTCCTTGATGTGTTCCTAATCCTTGGATATGATCGAATCCTCTCTTATCTCTCTCAAATGGTCCGGTTTCATCTCTTATTCACCTATAATCAACACAAGGCTAATGTAGACATCCATATCGAGAATATTGATGAACAAGCTAACAAATGCTTCAATACCTTATCCATGAACACTATAATGAATGAAAAACAACTAGAATAAGTGCCTAGAATATCGCAATATTTCATGCTAACAAAATACCCCATACTTGTCACTTGCTTGTCCCCAAGCAAGGTCTTTGAAAACTTATAACACAAGTTAGGATGAAATATGCATGCAAACTCAAAAACAAAAACATCTTTTAGGTAAGTGTGCTTCTAGTCAATAGATCATTCTCAAACCTTGCTTCATTCACCCTTGAAACGCTTATATACATAAACTAAAGAATGTAAAGCAAAGAAACATCATGAATTGGTTAAACATTAAGGCAAACATAATAACCTTTAAGCATTATCAAAATCAAGCATAAGAAACTTCAATTTAGATCACCAAGTCAAATAACATTCTTTTGTTATTAAGGAATTCCAAGTAAGGTCTTGAATGCGGAAGGGAGGGAAACTTATAAGGGATGTGATGCATGAATCCGGGAAAGTGGACAACACAACTCTTTTCTTTTTATTTCGAATTGCAACACCATCAACTTTGAGATTTGCTCTCTTCTTTTTCACATTATTTTTCGACTTTACTTTTGGAGTTATGGACAGCGGTGCACAAAAACCAAAGCCTAGGAGATAGGCGTTTCTCAATTTCGAGATGCCTCAAACCCTTGATGCACATACCATAATCCGCTAGGAATATCGCTCAATCCGACTTTGGCAAGACACAAACACCCGGCTCTGTGAATGGTGCCGAGTTACTCATCATCATGATTGACTTCCCCAAACCTATTAATTCTATTCTTTGAATGCAAAAATGTTTTTTCATGGCCCTCCCACATAAACATGCCAAACACAACTCCTCCAAATTCTCGGATAGGTAAGGGAGGCAATTACTTTCATTGTGGGTTAAATGATCAAAGAAAGAAAAAGAAAAGGTCGAATTGCCTTAATCATTTCATAAAGAGGTATAAGAACTCATCATGTGATTTCAACCTCGATTTCTCAATATGATTTAGATAAAACTCTTCACATTATGAAACTTGCAAGAAAGGATAATCAACACATTCAATTCTTTTTCAATTCATTATTCGTTTAGGCATACAATTGTCATTAAAAGCTCAATCCGCAAGTAGTAATTATCATAGAAATCATCTCAATTCTTAGAAGAACAAAACCTTTTTATAATTTTTCAAAATTTTTCACATTTTTATGGGTTTTTCAAAAACTTTTTCATGCAATGCAATAATGAAATGTGTGACTATGAAACGAAACATGCAAAGTGTCATCGATCAAGGCAAGTAAATGTAGTAGAGTTATTACAACACATAGTCACACCTCACCCCACACTTAGGACAAACATTGTCCTCAATGTTCAAAAAGAAATAAGGAAAAGAAAGAAAAGAAAAATGAACTCACTAGACGGCGGTGGGGCGGCTGAAACTGTCAATCGGCATAACTCATCATTGCGGTGGAGGCGGTGGTGGAAACAGGTAGTAGTCGGAGCTGAAGTTCCGCCCAAACTGCTGGCGGTAGATATCCCTCATCATCCGGTCATGCTTATCAACTCGTACATCTTGAGCGTCCTGGCGGATCTCCAAATTGCCGACTCTCCTGGAAAGGTCGGTAGCCCACTCCGATAGGTGCTCATATCATGCCGGTGCCTTTGGTGGTTGTGCATACCATGGTGGTGGAGCTCCTATCCACTCCGGTTGTGCTCCATACCAAGCGGGAGGAGTATCCATCCATGTCGGTCTCTCGCTCACACTAGCACGGCGAGAGGAAGAAGCACCAGAAGGTCTAGAATGGCGGGGAGACTGTCTAGGTAGGTCCGGGAAGATGTCCGGCTGATCCGGAAAGGTAGCAAAATCCTGCTCATCACCTCCTCCTATATCCTCATCAACATCAACAGCTGGAATCTCATCGGGGATGTAGGGAGGTGCTCCTAACCTATTCGCATACATAGCAGCGAAAATCTCCTTCCAATTATGGCGTCCAGCCATAATGGAATACTCGGGAAGCCATGGAATGCCTCTACCTCCTCTATCCTCCAATGGCATAGCAGTAGTAGGTGGACCTCGGTGTCTAGGAAAGGTCATACCCCTAGTCATAAGGCTCTTGAGACCCAAAGGTCTCGCCGCTATCCTAGTGCATGCGGAGCAATCAATCCCAAGCTGCGTAGCTATGTGGGTAACCATCCCACCTTACCCAATGTTCCCGGCCCTCTTGTTCTTAATCTTACTGATGGCGGAGGCTAAGAGGGTGGCACAATCGGCGGGTCTACCGTGCAGTATAGCGTAAAGAAGGAACAGCTCATCGGTCTTAATCTTTTGGGGGGTCTCGGTCCTAGGGAATAGGCACTCGGAAAGGACCCTATGAGCTATCTTCAAGGCTAAGTGGTAGATGAGCTTAGCCTTGGTGTCAGTTGGCTGTTAGCGGTCCTCGCTAGCGTAAATCATAGCTATGTCCTCCCAAAAGTCCTTAGCGTATACACCGCTAGGGAAATGACCGTTAAAGGTCTCATGGAACCCAAAGAAGGCTCCAAACCGCTGGATGGAGAACTCATAGTCTGTCTCCATCAATCTAAAGGATACCGTCCTATCGACGTGGCTATGCTCGAAGGAAATAAAAAACTTCCTCGTAATCTCCTCATATTCATCCGCTCTAATAGCAGAGAAAACAATCAGTCCGGTTCTATCGAAGAGCCATGTCAAGTCATTCACCACATTAAGTGACTCCAACTCCTCAAGTAAGAGGTATCTAGGTCCTATGACCGGTCTCTCCTCGATCTTTTCTAAAGCATCGAGATAGTTTGGGTGAATGGTTGGGATTCTAGGGCGTGGAGGTGATGGTGGTTCACTAGGAGGGGCTTAGGAAGAAGAGGAACCATCACCTTTTCTCTTCTTTTTCTTTCCTGCACTTCTCGTGAACATTTTCTCAATTCCAGAAAAAACCACGATTTGTTCTTCCTATTCCACAGCCGTGGAAGTCCCAGAGACCGTGATTCGTCTCTGACTTGCTCAATTCTCAACAAAATCATCAGCAAACTCAGCAGAACCTGTCCTAGACTAATTCCATTCTCAATCCTATGCAATTTCTCTAAGTTCTTGCGAAAATTTAGCCCGAATTGACAAAGAAGAGAAGAAGAGTAAAAACCTAGGTTTTTGGATCTTTGAATCCAAATTCTTCCTTCTGGAGGGATTGTTCACTTGTTTTGTCGATTAGATCTTGTAGAGGAATGAAAATGCTCCATTTTAGCACCAAGAATCGTTCGAAAGGATTACCGAATGAGGATTTGCGAGAGGTGGAGATTTTTCGGAGTTTAGGGCGTGGAAGAGGGAATGAGGGTGTTTTTGTGAAGGAAGGTGGTTTATATATTGGCCGTAAAATTTTTTGAAAATCACGGTCACTCGGGGGTTTCCACGACCGAGGTTTTGTACGGACCCGTGGGTTTTGGTGATTTTTCTCATATTTTGAAGAATTACGGTCATTGTAGCCTCCACGACCGTGGTTCAGGGCGTGGAACTCTCTGTAATGTGCCAAAATCCGAGTTTCGTCAATTTCTTCCAACTTTTTCCTTTCCCATTGCCTATTCCATTGCTCCTACATACAAAAACACAACATACCGGAAGATATCGAGGGTAAAACAAAAAAAAACGTCTACAATAATCTAATCTACGAATGACAAACAAAAGCATAAGTGCAATACCTTGGGTTGCCTCCCAAGAAGTGCTTGTTTAAGGTCCGTAGCTAGACCGTACTTGCACTTATTCGAGTGCGGTAGGCGCGAACTCCTCAGCTTGAAGTTCCGGTGAGTACTTCTTGAGTCGTTGACCGTTTACCTTGAAGCTTCCGCCCTTTTCACCCCATACTTCAACTACGCCATGGGAAAAAACATGTTTTATTAGATAAGGTTCAGTCCAACGAGATTTAAGCTTACGTGGGAAGAGCCGAAGTCTCGAATTGAAGAGGAGAACTTGATCTCCTTCCTTGAGGTCCTTTGGAATGATATGCTTATCATGCCAACGCTTCACTCTCTCCTTATAGATCTTGGCATTCTCGTAGGAGTTTAAGCGAAGTTCTTCAAGCTCGTTAAGGTCTAAGAGGCGCTTCTCGCCCGCTTCCTTCATGCTGAAGTTCAACCACTTTACCGCCCAATACGCCTTATGTTCCAGCTCTACCGGTAAGTGACAAGACTTCCCATACACAAGGTTGTATGGTGTCGTTCCTATGGGAGTCTTGTATTCAGTCCGGTATGCCCAAAATGCGTCATCTAGCTTTAAAGACCAATCTTTCCTTGTCTTCAAAACTATTTTCTCTAGGATTCCTTTAATCTCCCGCTTCGAAATCTCCACTTGTCCACTCGTTTGTGGTTGGTAAGGGGTGGCGATCTTGTGAGTCATTCCATACTTAGCTAGTAGAGCTTCGAATCGTCGGGCAATGAAGTGAGAGCCTCCATCACTAATGATAGTCCGTGGTGTCCCAAACCTTGGGAAAATAGTCTTGTTAAAGAACTTAACTACAACCATGGCATGATTAGTGGGAGAGGCAATTGCTTAAACCCATCTCGAAACATAATCTACAGCTAGAAGTATGTATTGGTTTCCACAAGATGATGGGAAAGGTCCCATGAAGTCTACTCCCCAAACGTCAAAGATCTCTACCTCCTGAATGTTGTTAAAAGGTGTTTCGTTTCTCCTAGATATGTTCCTAGCCGAAGGTATTTCTATGGTCGTCTATACCCAATCAAAAGTAAATCCCGACTTAGCACTAAGAACAAGTATAGTGATTAAGTAAGGGTCGAACCCAAGAGAGTTAAGGTGTTTTAGATGCAATTATTGATTATAATGACAAGTGACACAAAGGGGGGGGGGGCGAGTTTGGTTGAATTGATGCACACAAACTTATGAAAACGATTAATGCGACAATTAAGACGATAATGGATGAATCTACACTAGGTTGATTCTAAGCATGAAATTGTTACTTTGGTGCATTCCTTCTATAAATTCTTAAGTAATCTTCCGTCTCGATCATACATATGTGTTGAGCCAACCGGCATCAACACAACATAACTTATTAAAGTTCCGTAAACCTACAAGAACAAATAACAAGTTAGCATTCAAACAAAGACTAAGAGATATAAAGAGAAGATTAAAACCGTTAAACTTATCTTTATATTTGTGTTCCTTTTCTTTAAGTAATTACAACCCGTTATTACTTAAAGTTGCTACTAGATTAAAGACCCGAACCCGGAACCTGTTAATCCTAGTTGTTTACATGCACTTTAGAACCTAAGATGATCAATCTCAAGTAATAGTTAACATGCAATTAAACAATGGAGATCAAGGAAACACAAAGCATTACTGAATAAAAACTTATATTAAAAAGAACTTACTACCAAAGTAACAAAGCAGCTTCAAACCAACCCAATATAGCAAGGGAGTTAGCAACTCATTACAATGGAAAAACTAAAGTCTAAAATGGATTTTGTGGGGAAAAGTATGGTTGATTCTAGCAATCAGCCATGGACTATTTATGCTACAAAAGACACTTAATTAGGAGTAAATAGCCGGCCTAAAACAGCCACCTTAAATGCCATAAAGGTGGTGTAAACAGCCGGAGTAAAACTTATGGCGTTAAACTGCAGGGGCGGCCTTCAGGAACAGCAGGGGCGGTTTAGGCGGAATCGGTTGATCTTCTTTAGAACCGATGGGGCGGCTACATAACTCCGCTGGGGCGGATCTTTAATGCACTTCAACGTCTGACCTTTCGCCTTCAGGACGTTTCTGATGTCAAGGCACAAGGGTGCCTTAAGGCCAACGCAGGGGCGGTGACACCGACTATTCACCTTCTAGCTCCCAAGGCAAGGCGCAAGCAGGGCGCAGTGGGAGGCGCGGGGGAGCTGGTCTTCGTCTCGTCAAGGGAAGTCACCTTAGAGGCGGCTGCAAGGACCCGCAGGGGCGGTAAGGCAGCTGAAGCTTTGCTTCGTGATCGTTCTTCACTCCTAAGTGCTAGTAACTCCTTTAGCTTCTTTTGATCTTCTTCTTCTGGACCAAGGAGTTAGTAGCATAAACCGACACTAATGCAATAAAAAGACTCTAAAAACTACCCTAATTGATAGTGATTCCATCACCTATAAAACTCCCCCATACTTAGACATTTTACTCGTCCCGAGTAAAAACAAATGTCATCAACTAGACTCAAAGGCCTCAGGAAGCATGAGTAAGCAGAAAAATAATTGAAAACAAAAGAAAAGTCAAGAAGGAAAGAAGGAAAAGAGAGGAAATGTGAGAAAAGGAGATACCACCAACCTTATCTCTCCAAGAGTGGCCTACCCGGACAACCTCCTTATGACTCCCCTTCTTATGTCGCCAAAACACCGGAAGGGAAACCTATACTCGGTGTCGCTCATCTTGCCAAGGCGCCCTTTCGGGTTTTCACCTTGCCACTCTTCTTCGTTTCTCACTTAAACTCACATCCCTCAAGTCCAATTTTGCACCAACCTAAGGTTGGTCGGACTACCTTTTTTTTACCTAAACCGCCCTTTCAGGTTTTTGGTTTATCAAAGGATTTTCATGCATTTTTTCACTTCTTTGGCTTTTTCTTTTTTTTTTTTCTTTTTTTCTTTTTCGAATGAAATCGAATTCAACAAAGTAAAAAACAAATGTCAAAAACTACTCAATAAACTGTACAAGCAATGAGATATCCCTCCCCCATACTTGAAGTACACTTTGCCCTCAAAGTGGAAATGAGTCAAAGATAAATGTGGGAGAAGGGAAAGAAATGTACCCCTCACTGGGGTGGTCCAGATGGACCACCAGGACCCTCCTCCGGCGGGTAGGGGAAGTGGCGGAAGTAATGCTCCTGGCGTTGGTAGATGTAATCAATGTGGTCCTGCTGGGCAAACATCCGGCGACCAAAAGAGGCCTCAAAATTCGCCTGCCAAGCCAGCTGCTAAGCCTCCAACTGTTGCTACTGGGCTGCCTGCCAGACCTCCTGCCTCTGGTCGAAGTGTGAGGTCATGGAGGTGGCAAAAGTGTCCTGCCAGCTCTGCTGGTACTCCAGCATAGTCCGCTGGTAACCGGATGCCAAGCCCGGTGCTGGGTGGTCATGGCCGCCATCTAAGCCTTAAGGCTCGCAAAGGCCGGGTCCTCCTCTGGTGCCGCTTTGGGCATCTCCTCGTCATTTGGGATGGGTAGGTGTTCCTCCTGATGTGCCCGGATGGAGCTGGCGGCATGCCTCTCCACCATGGCCACTAGTGGCCTCCTCAGCACGAAAGGATCTGCCGGTATGTAGAGCTCGGAGAGCTCACCTCCTAGTAGTAAAGGTCGGGGGAGGTAGGTGAGGTGGCTCCCATTTGCAAGGGAGATCCAAAACAGGTTCTCCCTGTCCCGCCGGAGGAGCTTGCACCTCCTAAGCATCCCCTCAGTGTAGAGAGGAGCCGCCATCCCATCCTCTAACTCGGACAGGTCCATCACTTGTGAGGCAATCAAAGAGATCACCCCACCGCCGACAATATCCCTCAGCTCATTCCTCCTAATCCGCTTCAAAGCGGCGAGGAAGAGAGAGGGCAAATCCATCAGTTTCTCGCTATGAGGAAGGCAAGAGTAGAGCAGTGGGAGGTCTTTGAGAGCGTGCTTGTTTTCCTCTTTGTGTCCACAGAACTATAACCTCAAGCCAACACACCACCTAATGGAATAGAATCAACCTTTACCGGGTAAGTCTCAGGCTAACTCACAAAGATGGAATAAAGGCACACTCAAACCCCAATAAAGGATAAACCTTTATTACCTACTCTTATGATCTTTGGTAAACAAACAAAGGAATTACCGGGTAAGTCTCATCCTAGGCTTGCATTGAAGTAGGAAAGGTGTGATAAGAATAGGATTTGGCAAACTCTAACACTTAACTCTGAGTTTCGGATCAGGAAAGGTCACCTCGGTCAGAAGAATTCCACCCCGGCCGAGATGTTCATCGACTGAGCGAGATACTCTAGGGTTAAGGATAAAGACTCGAGCTTTCAGGGTCCTACAACCTTCAGCCAATCACCCTAGAATCGCACAAAGAAATTAGCCAATCATCATAATAAAAGCAATAATCAAATATAAGGGAAGAAGGTGAATAATTGAACACAAAAACCTTAAGAAAAAGGCTTCAATAACTGAATCAATTATCAAACAAATAAGCGTTCCTTGGATCACAATCCAACAAGACAATCAACAAGAAGGGAATCTAAGAGAATCTTACAAAACCCTTCACAAAATCTATAAAAGCTATCAACCTCCTTCCTTCAATCTTCCTTCAACCTTCAAAAAGGTTCTTCAAATCTCCCCGCTGTAGTGGATGTTTTTCAGCCGTAAGCGGATGCCGGATTTGTGGAAAATCCAACCCTTTTTATAGTAAAATTACCTCCCAAAGATAAAAGATCTTAAAAAGATATTTTCCCATAAAATAGGTAATATATATCAGCTGAATTATCTTCTTCCTTCCAGGAATCCAACCTAAAAATATAAGATCCTCTTTCCAAAAATAAAAGATCTCAGCCAAGAATAAAATATCTCTCGCCGCGTCCAAGGTGTTCGCCTCGGTCGAGCAGCTCCTCTGGATCACCTCGGTCGAGATGGTACTGTAGCTGACCGAGGTGGCTCTAAACTGAATGTGAAATCTCTCAAATCTGGTCCAAAGTACATCTTTAATCCAATTCCATGCTTCCTGGATTCCTCCTTAAGCTCCTGAATGTAGCTCCAATGACTCCTTAGCTCCTTTAGCTCCATTTTGATGCAAAACGTGCCATTTTACCTACGATTACAACGAAACTTGGTGTATACCTCGATTCCCGCAAAGGTAGATGAAACGACGATATAATCACATAATATACATCCAAACATGCAGATTATTGAAGATAAAACGTCTAAACAAGTCCCAAAATATAGACTATAATTCATGCTATCAGGGTACGTTCGCTTATAGGAGAATGCCATTCGGGCTTTGCAACGCCCCAGCCACCTTCCAAAGGTGCATGATGGCTATATTCTCGGAGTACATAGAGGAGATCATGGAGGTTTTCATGGATGACTTTTCTGTTTATGGTTCCTCTTTCGATAATTGTCTCTCTAACCTTTCTCTTATGCTACAAAGGTGTGAAGACACTAACCTAGTTCTTAATTGGGAGAAGTTTCAATTTATGGTGAAGAAAGGCATTGTACTCGGACACTTGATCTCTAGTAGAGAGATTGAGGTAGATAAGGCTAAGATAGAAACCATAGAAAAGCTCCCTCCTCCATCTTCGGTGAAGGGGATAAGAAGCTTTCTAGGACATGCTGGATTTTATAGACGTTTTATAAAGGATTTCTCTAAGAAATCAAAACCGCTTACTAATCTATTGATGAAGGATGCAGTTTTTGATTTCTCGCAGGAGTGCTTCGATGCGTTACATAGGATTCGGGAAGCTCTAATCTCTAACCCGATCATTCAACCTCCGGATTGGAATCTTCTATTCGAGGTTATGTGTGATGCAAGTGAAGTAGCTATAGGAGTTGTGCTTGGGCAAAAGAAGGAAGGACGAACTCATGCTATCTACTACGCTAGCAAGACGCTAGATGAAGCGCAGCTTAACTACGCCACTACTGAAAAGGAATTTCTAGCTACTATTGTTTATGCATTTGTGATAGCATGAATTATAGTCTATATTTTGGGGTTTGTTTGGACGTTTTATCTTTCATAATCTGCATGTTTTTATGTATATTATGTGATTTTACTACCATTTCATCTACCTTTGCGAGAATCGAGGTCTACACCTAGTTTTGTTGTAATCGTAGGTAAAATGGCACGTTTCGCATCAAAAAGGAGCAAAAGGAGTCATGAGTCATTTGGAGCTACATCCAGAGAGCATAGCCATGGATTAAAGATTTACTTTGGACCAGTTTTGAGAGATTTCACATTCAGTTGTGACTCACCTCGGTTGACCAGAGATTCATCTCGACCGAGGTGATCCAGAGACGCCGACTCGACCGAGGCGAACACCTAGGACGCGGCGAGAATATTTTATTCTTGGCTGAGATCTTTTTAAATTGGAAAGTGATCTTATATTTTTTGGGCTTGGCTCCTGGAAGGAAGGAGATATGCAGAATCATATATTTTACCTATTTTTATGGGAAAATATCTTTCTAAGATTTATTATCTTTGGAGGGTTATTTTCCTATAAAAAGGGTTGGATTTCCACAATTCCGACATCACGCTATACCGTCGATCAGGGTTTATAGCACGCAGCAGCCGCAGCATACTCTCATTGGAGAGATTCGAAGAACCTTTTTGAAGGTTGAAGGAAGATTGAAGTCTATAGCTTTTATAGCTTTTTGGAGGGTTTTTGTAAGATTGTCTTCAATTCCCTCACTTGTTGTCTTGTCTTGTTGGATTGCTATCCAAGGAACGCTTTGTTGTGATATTTTGATTCAGTTATTGAAGTCTTTTTCATTAAATTCTTCTTGTTCAAATATTCACCTTCTTCCCATATATTTAATACTTTCATAATGATGATGAGTGGCTAATTTCCTTGTGCGATTCTAGGGTGATTGGCTGAAGGTTGTGGGAAAAACAATGATAGAATAATCTTAGATTCCAGTAGGACCCTGAAAGTTCGAGTCTTTACCCTTAACCCTAAGCATCTCGCTCAGTCGATGAACATCTCGGCCGGGGTGGAAACTGGCTGACCGAGGTGACTTGTCTGATCCATAACTGAGAGTTAAGTGTTAGAGTTTGCCAAATCCTATTCTTATTACACCTTTCTGGTTCAAAGCAAGCTTAGGATGAGACTTACCCGGTAATTCCTTAGTTTGTGTACCAACGATTATAAGTGTAGGTAATAAAGGTTTATCCTTTGTTGGGGTTTGAGTGTGCTTCCATCCCATCTTTGTGAGTTAGCCTGAGACTTACCCGGTAAAGGTTGATTCTATTCCCTTAGATGGTGTGTTAGTTTGAGGTAATAGTTCTTTATCTTGATTCCTAGAGACTTACCCGGTAATAGGAGTTACGGTTTAGGATCAGTGAGTAGTGAGACTTACCCGGTGATCTATTCCACTTTAGTAACACCTTCCCCACGCAAAAATCTCAGCTTTGTCCGCTTATCTATAGATCTTGAGTTGGAACCACAACTAGATTCTTTAATCCCTAGAACTGCATGTTTGCTTTATTGATTTCTTATTCATCTTTGATTGTGTTAATTGCTCTTGTGGTTAGTATTCACGAAGCTTACCGTTATTGACTTTGTTTCACCGAGTCCCTGTGATCGACCCCTGGAATTTTCTTGCTTTTTACTACGATTGACCCGTACACTGCGGGTTCGCATCCTTGTTTTAAGCTTAAGTCTAGGGTTATAAATTTAAAGCTTGCACACACCGTTTGGAGCGAACAAGTTTTTCGCGCCGTTGCCGGGGACTTGGTCTAGACCGAGCCGGTACGGTTTGCTCTTGGGGCGCTTGCCCCCGTGTCATCTAACCACTTTACTTGAGTGACTTTTGCAGGTTCTTTCTCAGGTATATGCGAAGAACCCGCACTGGGAAGGAAATCGTTCCCTACGATCCCGAACCCGAAAAGACATACAAGCGACGCTTAAGAGAAGCGAAGATGGCCCAACAAGACGATCGCGATCTTGCGGCCGAATTGAAAGAGGCGTTAGAGCTGCTACGCCTCAGCAAGGAAGAACTAAGGCAAGAGAAATAAGAGAATCGCACCAAGACTGCAGCAATCGAAGCTGAGATAGCAGTCATACGAGACTAGATTCTACTTCGACCGAGGGAAGATCCTCCTGTTGATCCTCGACCGATGCAGGATCCAGTAGCTGATCCTCGACCGAGGCAGGCTCCAGTACTGACGCCCTGGCCGATGTTCCTCCACCTCGGAGGCCAGTCCGAGATGTTCTTCTTGCAGGAATCCCACAAACCCTAGGTCAAAGGATGGACCCTAATCAACAACTGAGGCGTCCAGGAGTGAACCTAGGAGATCCTGCGGATCATGACTACGAACTTCGACCGCAAGTTCTGGCCATGATTCGCCAATGCCAATTCGGAGGGCTAGAGAAGGAGTCGCCACATCAACATCTTCAAAACTACGAGATCTTGATGGAAACCTTGTGACCTTCCAGAATTGAAAATAACAACTACAAGCTAAGACCTTTTTACTTTTCTTTAAAAGATAGAGCTCTTACTTGGTATCAATCTCTTCCTCCAGGAAAAATTAGCACATGGGAGGAGATGACTACGGAATTCTTGACCAAATTCTTTCCCCCCTCAAAGACCGCTGAAATGAGAGGGAAGATCAATGCTTTCATTATGAAGGACAAGGAGAGCTTTTCCAAATCTTGGGAGCGGTTCAAGGATATCCTTTTGGATTGCCCACACCATGGGATTCCAAAGATCGAGTTGTTGGAGATCTACTTCAAAGGACTGGATGGAAGCACCCAGTTCAATCTCCAACTACTCTCCGCCGGCACCTTCATGGACATGGCGATTGATAAGGCTTGGGACTTCATTGAGAAGCAAGCCTTGCACATGGAGAAATATACCCACCAAGGAGCTGAAGGTGGAGTTAAAAGAGTCAACTTTCAAGAGACTCAATCCAACAACAATCAACTCACGTCTTTGAAGAATGACGTGAAGCAATTGAAGGAACTCTTGATGGCTCAAACTAAGAAGGAAGAGCAAGGGAAAAGGAACAACAACAACAACGGGTACCGTAACAACAACAACGGTCCCCGAAACAACAACTACAACAACAACAATAGAGGATCCAATAGCAACAACTGGAGGGCGAATAACCAAAATCACGGTAACAATCATTCAAACTCCAACTCTAACGATTCCTCTAACCCTTTCCTCTCTTCCCCTTCTTCTTCTTCTACTCCATTAAAGAGCCAAGGGCAAGGGTCAAGCTCGTCTCAACCAGAAAAGAAAGACGCAGTTCTGGAGGCTATCTTGATCAAGCTTAGCGCTATGGAGAATTCTATGACTTCATTTTCGAGGGCCCAAAAGTCCTTCGAACAACAACTTGCTAGTAGGGCGAATGAAGCGCCAAGAGATCCAGGGAAGCTTCCAGCAAAGACAAAAACTAACCCTAAGGGTCAGTGCATGGCCATAACGACGAGGAGTGGACTTAAAACTGCAGATCCAGCACCTCGATCGACGCAGACCACCTCGGTCCAGATCCAGTCGAAGAACACCTCGACCGAGATGCCAACCGAGGTGGAGCAACAGAAAGCAGGAGGGACGACTGAAACTTATATTCCACCTCCTGCATACAAACCACCACTTCCATTCCCTCATTCCAGAGCCAGAGCACATCTAGACAAGCACTTTGGTAAGTTTCTTGACTTGATGAATAAGCTACATATTAATATCCCTTTCCTTGATGCTATTTTAGGTATGCCCGCCTATGGGAAGTTCTTAAAAGAGATCTTATCAAGGAAGAGGAAGTTGGAGGATGTTGGTGAAGTTAGGATGACATCTAAATCTTCGGAGCTTATCAAGATCATGAAGGAAAAGATGCCACCTAAGTTGAGAGATCCCGGTTCGTTTTGCATTCCCATTCAAGTTGGGGATGTCACTTGCGAAGCCCTTTGTGATCTAGGAGCCAGCGTGAGCATCATCCCGCTGGAGCTATGCACGAAGATCGGTCTTGGAGAACCCAAGCCGGTCAAGATTCGACTTTATATGGCGGATCGCTCCATTACCCATCCCGTGGGCATCTTGGAGGACGTTCCGGTCAAGTTAGGTAACTTCTATCTACCTATAGATTTTGTCGTACTTGACATTCCCGCAGATTATCCTGTTCCTATTATTCTCGGGAGGCCATTTCTAGCAACTTCGGGTTGCAACGTGGATTGCAAGAACGCCAAGTTAAAATTCAACGTTGGTGGCGATGAGGTGGAGTTCGCATTACTTGCAGCCATGAAAGGGGAGCAGCTAACTGATGATATCTTCAACATCTACGATGAAGAAGAATCAAGAGAATTGGTGAGCTCTATCCTTATTAACGATCCACTCGAAAGAGTTATTAGCTTCAGTTTAATGGAGGAAGGTATAGATGCTTCTTGTGATGCAGATATATGGAGCTTGAAGGCACTGGAAGAGGATCCAGGAGTTAAAACTGAGAAGCTAATCCAGGAGACGAAGATCTCCAGTCTCGGTTCTAGCAGCAGCACCTCGACCGAGGCACTTTCTGGACTGAGCGAGGCGATTGAAGAACATCTCGGTCAACGCCTCTTCACCTCGACCGAGATCGATGGCGAGATGATGTCAACTGAGACTACTGAGAATAATAATCTTCTTACTCACTTCTCTGACATTCATCCTCAGTTGGTGGAACATTCTATCCACCAACTTTCTGATAAGAACGGACCTTGGTATGCTGATATTGTGAATTATCTTGTTTGCCAGGAGATACCGCCCGGATTGACGTACTCTCAAAAGAAGAGATTCTTCAAGGAAGTACGACATTACTACTGGGATGAGCCGGTGCTATTCAAGCGCGGACCGGATGGGATGCTTCGAAGATGCATTCCGGAAGACGAAGTTAATAGCGTTATACGGCATTGCCATTCACTCCCTTGTGGAGGACATGCCAGCACCGATAAAACATGCGCTAAGGTATTACGTTCTGGTTTCTTTTGGCCTACATTATTTAAGGATGTGCAATCTTTTGTTGTCTCTTGTGATGCATGCCAAAGAACAGGAAATTTATCAAGGAGAAACGAGATGCCACTTAATAACATCCAAGAAGTGGAAATCTTTGATGTATGGGGATTGACTTCATGGGACCTTTCCCATCCTCCGGAGGAAACCTCTATATCCTTCTTGCGGTTGACTATGTCTCTAGATGGGTTGAAGCCATTGCTTCTCCCACTAACGACGCCAAGGTGGTTGTGAAGTTCTTGAATAGAACTATCTTTCCACGATTTGGAACTCCACGCATCATCATAAGCGATGGGGGAACGCATTTCGTCAACCGGAAGTTCAAGGCACTTCTATCGAAGTATGGGGTAACCCACAAGGTATCAACTGCTTATCACCCTCAAACTAGTGGACAGGTCGAGATCTCGAATAGAGAAATCAAGGCAATTTTGGAGAAGACCGTCTCTAGAACGAGGAAGGATTTGTCCATGAAGTTGCACGATGCTCTTTGGGCGTACAGGACCGCATTCAAGACTTCCATAGGTACCACCCCTTATAATTTGGTATATGGGAAGTCTTGCCATTTGCCCGTTGAATTGGAACACAAGGCGTATTGGGCGATCAAATGGTTGAATTTCGACATCAAGGAGGCTGGTGAGAAGCGACTATTGGAACTCAACGAGCTGGAGGAGCTGCGTTTGAACGCTTATGAGAATGCCAAAATCTACAAGGAAAGGACGAAGAGATGGCATGACAAGCGTATCGTCCCAAAGGAGCTTAACAAAGGAGACTTAGTTCTACTCTTCAACTCCCGCCTCCGCCTTTTTCCAGGTAAGTTGAAATCTAGATGGACCGGACCTTATGTTGTGAAACATGTTTTCCCTCATGGTGCAGTTGAGATATGGGGTGAAACTAGCGGAAGCTTCAAGGTCAACGGTCATAGACTTAAGAAATACCAGCCGGAAACGCCGGTTGAGGAGGTTGCATCAATATACCTCGTTTGAGACGCATTATGGTCCAGCTAGCGACCTTAAACCAAGCGCTTCTTGGGACGCAACCCAAGGTATTGCTTTCTTTTCCCGTTTTCTAGTATAGCTTAGATAGTTTTTGTTTTTGCTTTGCTTTGCTTTGTTTTTGGTGTTCTGGACAGACAACAAGGAATATCTAAGGAAGGAGCATAACTGGAAGGACAGAAGTTCGAGATTTTGAGAAGACAAAAGCATCTCGGTTACTGTCAGAGCACCTCGACCGAGTTGATTCTTGAGCAACCGAGGCGACTAGGATTTTCTGCAGAACCACCTCGGTCCGTACCACCTCGGTCCAGTCGAGACCATCTCGACCGAGGTGACAGCAGATCCAGGAACGGTATAAAAAGGGGAAAAATTTATTTTTTTACTTTTTACCTTCTTCATCTCGAACGCGGCGACAGTCCACTTCGCTCTCTCTCTTTTCTTGCTCGTTTTCGACGATTTCCGCTTCTAAACTGCGATTGAAGGGTAGAGGGACCTATTGCAACAACAGATCTGCAAAGAAATCGAGCGAATCGACCGAAACGAGGTAAAAACAGTCGAAACCCTAACTCGTTCATTCGCTTCGATTTGGGCTTTGGTTGCCCCTGATTCTGCTGAGAAAAGGCTTAAGTACCCCTTAGGAAGCAATTGTAGTGATTTTGGGGGAAAAGAACTGAATTTCTGAGAATTGGAATCGTAACTTCTGCGCCTCGGTCCGGTCGAACTGCATCTCGACCGAGGTGATTTCTGAGTCTTGTCAGTGACCGAGGTGGTCTGACAGTGTTGAGTGAAAATGAGTTCCGATCGTCGCCTAGCCCTTAGAGACAAATCCTCACCCTCCCCTTCATCCTCTTCTTCCCGTCCTTACCGCCCGGTTATCCACGAGAGATGTCGGGTAGACTATGAGCGCATAGCTAGCCGTCCAGTTATCGCACCACGATTTCTGGACGTGTCAGCTTTCGATTGCCTAGGGTTAGATGCTGACCTTAGGAGGATGATTGCCACTGTAGGGCTGGATCAGTTTACTGAGATCCGAGCCCCAGCTTATATGGAGCCGACCTTAGAGTTTGTTAGCTCCTTCTCCTACCTCCCCACAGACCGGTCTGTGAAGTACCGGTTGATGAACCGGAACTTCATAGTTCCTTTAGAGGTTTGGAGAGAGATTTTCGGCTTTTCTGAGCCTACCGCCACCGACTTCCCCTCCCGATCCGTAGCTAGGGAGTTCTGGGGGCAGATTGCCCATATTACCGAGCATGCAGACAGATGGCGCCCTGGAGATTCCAGGGAGAAGGTCATCTTCCACCCGGCCTTCAGATTAGCCCATAGGATATTCAACGAGACACTTCTGGCGCGTACTGAGACGCCCCAGAAGATCCGACAGGGCGAGCTCTTCAGCCTTTACTGTATGGTCACGGAGGGTTTCCCAGACTTTGGCTTGATCTTGGCAGAGGACCTGCACAGGATCAAGGCCAAGGCGAAGGGAGACATTTGCTGCGGAGGTCTAGTCACCCATATTGCTACCTATCACGGGATGGACCTTAGTGTTTGCACGATGGTGGCGGCTCCGAAGCCGCTTGGATTACAGGAGATGATCACACGGAGGATTTTGGTTCCCCGTGGTTTGACCACTCCATTTGTTGCTATGCCTTGGGAGCGGACTGCACCACAGGGGATCCGCTGGTCTGCACAGTTCACAGTTTTCGATCCGCATTACTGGCAGACAGCTTGGGCTCCACTGATGGAGGATCATAGAGAGACAGCAGCTGCACCGGCTGAGGAGGAGGAGGATGACGACGACGAGGAGACAGTGGACGAGAGAGATGGTGGAGTTCCGATGGATACATGGACGGATACTGCAGGTACGAGCGCGCCACCGATCATCGACTTGGATGATGAGGAGGAGACAGAGCCTGCACCAGCTGAGACTTCTCCAGTCAGACCTGCTAGACGCAAGAGGCATGGAGTGAGAGATCGAGCTGCTCACAGACGGATCGATGACCTGACGGATCAGGTTATTGACACGTATGCTGCATTATCGCTGGATATCCGCGAGATGCAGGAGCGGCAGCACCATCAGCACATCATGGCCCAGCTTCAGTTCGAGCGTGTCATGGGCTATCCTTTCGATCCGACTCAGTATCCGTACGTACCACCACCACCACCGCCGGATCGAGACTATTGAGGAGCTGCAGGATTTTCTTATTATATTTTTTATGTAGTTCAGCTATTTATCCGGTGAGTACTCTCATTTTCAGACTTTTATTTGACCCACTAGGACAGTGTGTCCCAAGTATGGGGTGTTTGTATTTGTTATGACTACTTGATGTTATTTGACTACTTTTGATGTATGACATTTGATCGGATATTTCATATTTATGCTTCAGTTGCCTCTATATGTTTATCTGATATTACATGCATATCTACAGGTTATCTGATTGAAAAAAACGTCGAAACTGAAATAAAAAAAATTGGATTTAAAAAAAATTTTTTTTTTTTTTTTTTTAACCTCGACCGAGTCAATTCTGGCCAAACGAGGCGTTTCACCTCGGTTGAACCAAGAACATCTCGACCGAGGTGTGTTAACTGAGAGTTTTCGAAAACGATTTTGTGTTACTTATCTGGATATGATCTCAGTGAAGATCTTGTTTACTGACTGGTTTTGAATCCTTTATGTGTTTGAAAGGTTTTATAATATGTTTAAGTTGCTAAATGCTTTGTTTGAAATTATTAGCATGTTTAATACTTTGTTTTTATCCAAATTATGTTGAATTTGAAAGTTGACACCGCAGGTTAAGTTCTCTCACTTTCTTCATGGAAAGACCAAGGCAATTCATTCTCTTCTCCTTCTTCTTCTTGATCATGCTTAGCCCCTCATATACATTTTGCCTCCCTTTACCTATCCGGGAATTTGGAAGCAAGCGAAGTGGTGAAAGCAAGTGAAGTACAAGTTGAGAAGTGGCTGGAAGTGAAAGTGTTAGAAAGCAATAATAGGTTTGGGGAAGTCAATCATGAAGATGAGTAACTCGGCACCATTCACATAGCCGGGTGTTTGTGTCTTGCCAAAGTCGGATTGAGCGATATTCCTAGCGGGTCATGGTATGTGCATCAAGGGTTTGATGCATCTCGAGAAATTGATGATTGCAGATTTCCTAGGCTTCGGTTATTGTGCACCTCTGTCCATGCATCCCAAAAAGTAAAGTAAAAAGAAAAAAAAAAGTGTGAAATAAGCAAAGCTTATTGGTGGAAGATGTTGCAAGTCAAAGTAAAAGTGAAGTTCATCCTTTTCCCGGATTATAGCACCACATTACCTTACACACATCCCTACCCTACACGTTTCTTGACCTTTCTTTTGGGAAGCCCTTGTGACCTTGAGCTTGTTGATTGACTTAGTGGTTTAAACTGGATTATACATGATTAATTTTGATAATTATGATTTATTATGCATTCTATGATTTTATGCAAAGATGAACAACTTTCCTATATTTATAAAATGTTTTGAGCATATTGAGTTTTTAAATTCCATGAAGTATTCTCTTAGAGTGATCTATGATAGTTGCACACCATAAAATATTTTTTGAAAGACTTTTTCATTGATTTTCATGACTTATAATCCATTCTATCTTGTCTTCTATATGCAGAACTTGCTTGAGGACAAGCAAGGGCTAAGTATGGGGTATTTTGATAGCATGAATTATAGTCTATATTTTGGGGTTTGTTTGGACGTTTTATCTTTCATAATCTGCATGTTTGTATGTATATTATGTGATTTTACTACCATTTCATCTACCTTTGCGAGAATCGAGGTCTACACCTAGTTTTGTTGTAATCGTAGGTAAAATGGCACGTTTCGCATCAAAAAGGAGCAAAAGGAGTCATGAGTCATTTGGAGCTACATCCAGAGAGCATAGCAATGGATTAAAGATTTACTTTGGACCAGTTTTGAGAGATTTTACATTCAGTTGTGACTCACCTCGGTTGACCAGAGATTCATCTCGACCGAGGTGATCCAGAGACGCCGACTCGACCGAGGCGAACACCTAGGACGCGGCGAGAATATTTTATTCTTGGCTGAGATCTTTTTAAATTGGAAAGTGATCTTATATTTTTGGGCTTGGCTCCTGGAAGGAAGGAGATATGCAGAATCATATATTTTACCTATTTTTATGGTAAAATATCTTTCTAAGAATTATTATCTTTGGAGGGTTATTTTCCTATAAAAAGGGTTGGATTTCCACAATTCCGACATCACGCTATACCGTCGATCAGGGTTTATAGCACGCAGCAGCCGCATCATACTCTCATTGGAGAGATTCGAAGAACCTTTTTTAAGGTTGAAGGAAGATTGAAGTCTATAGCTTTTATAGCTTTTTGGAGGGTTTTTGTAAGATTGTCTTCAATTCCCTCACTTGTTGTCTTGTCTTGTTGGATTGCTATCCAAGGAACGCTTTGTTGTGATATTTTGATTCAGTTATTGAAGTCTTTTTCATTAAATTCTTCTTGTTCAAATATTCACCTTCTTCCCATATATTTAATACTTTCATAATGATGATGAGTGGCTAATTTCCTTGTGCGATTCTAGGGTGATTGGCTGAAGGTTGTGGGAAAAACAATGATAGAATAATCTTAGATTCCAGTAGGACCCTGAAAGTTCGAGTCTTTACCCTTAACCCTAAGCATCTCGCTCAGTCGATGAACATCTCGGCCGGGGTGGAAACTGGCTGACCGAGGTGACTTGTCTGATCCATAACTGAGAGTTAAGTGTTAGAGTTTGCCAAATCCTATTCTTATTACACCTTTCTGGTTCAAAGCAAGCTTAGGATGAGACTTACCCGGTAATTCCTTAGTTTGTGTACCAACGATCATAAGTGTAGGTAATAAAGGTTTATCCTTTGTTGGGGTTTGAGTGTGCTTCCATCCCATCTTTGTGAGTTAGCCTGAGACTTACCCGGTAAAGGTTGATTCTATTCCCTTAGATGGTGTGTTAGTTTGAGGTAATAGTTCTTTATCTTGATTCCTAGAGACTTATCCGGTAATAGGAGTTACGGTTTAGGATCAGTGAGTAGTGAGACTTACCCGGTGATCTATTCCACTTTAGTAACACCTTCCCCACGCAAAAATCTCAGCTTTGTCCGCTTATCTATAGATCTTGAGTTGGAACCACAACTAGATGCTTTAATCCCTAGAATTGCATGTTTGCTTTATTAACTTCTTATTCATCTTTGATTGTGTTAATTGCTCTTGTGGTTAGTATTCACGAAGCTTACCGTTATTGACTTTGTTTCACCGAGTCCCTGTGATCGACCCCTGGAATTTTCTTGCTTTTTACTACGATTGACCCGTACACTGCGGGTTCGCATCCTTGTTTTAAGCTTAAGTCTAGGGTTATAAATTTAAAGCTTGCACACACCGTTTGGAGCGAACAATTTGAAAAGTTTCGTTCTTATCTTGTAGGTGCAAAGGTGATTGTATATACGGATCATGCTGCGATCCGGTATCTACTTCCAAAGAAGGACGCGAAACCAAGGCTGATTAGATGGATTCTTCTCCTAGAAGAATTCGATCTAGAGATCCGTGACAAGAAGGGCTCTAAAAGTTGATGGTGTTGAAGTACATCGACAAGATTACTAA
Organism: Fagopyrum homotropicum; assembly: GCA_033239125.1. Taxonomy (NCBI): domain Eukaryota; kingdom Viridiplantae; phylum Streptophyta; class Magnoliopsida; order Caryophyllales; family Polygonaceae; genus Fagopyrum; species Fagopyrum homotropicum. The sequence continues at coordinate 111,936,472 of BSWB01000002.1, forward strand.
AGGTAACGAACCATGGTTTGCTGATTTTGTTAACTATTTGGTTTGTCAGGAAATACCACCCGGAATATCCTATGCACACATGAAGAAGTTCTTTAAGGATGTCTGGCAATACTTTTGGAATGAAACTCTCCTCTTCAAGAGAGGTCCCGACGGCATCATTTGAAGATGTGTGCAGGAAGACGAGATGTAAAGTCTCATCCGTCATTGTCATTCACTACCTTGTGGAGGACACGCTAGGTCGAACAAGACTAGCACTAAGGTATTGCAATTTGGGTTTTTTTGGCCTACTTTATTTAAAGATGTGCAAGCCTTTGTTTCCTGCTGTGATGCTTGTCAAAGAACAGGGAACATATCTAGGAGAAGCGAAATGCCTCTTAACAACATTCAGGAGGTAGAGATCTTTGACATTTTGGGAGTAGACTTCATGGGACCTTTCCCATCATCTTGTGGAAACCAATACATACTTTTAGCTGTAGATTATGTTTCGAGATGGGTTGAAGCAATTGCCTCTCCAACTAATGATGCCATGGTTGTGGTTAAGTTTTTTAACAAGACTATATTCCCAAGGTTTTGGACACCACGGACTATCATTAGTGATGGGGGCTCTCACTTCATTGCCCGACGATTCGAAGCTTCACTAGGCAAGTATGGGGTGACTCACAAGATCGCCACCCCTTATCATCCACAAACGAGTGGACAAGTGGAGATTTCGAATTGGGAGATCAAAGGAATCCTAGAGAAAACAGTTTTGAAGACAAGGAAAGATTGGTCTTCGAAACTATATGATGCATTGTGGGCGTATAGGACTGCATACAAGACTCCCATAGGAACAACACCATACTACCTTGTGTATGGGAAGTCTTGTCACTTACCGGTGGAGCTGGAACATAAAGCGTATTGGGCGGTTAAGTGGTTGGACTTCAGCATGAAGGAAGCGGGCGAGAAGCATCTTTTGGACCTTAATGAGCTTGAAGAACTTCGCTTAAACGCTTATGAGAACGCCAAGATCTATAAGGAGAGATCGAAGCGTTGGCATGATAAGCATATCATTCCAAAGGACCTCAAAGAAGGAGATCAAGTTCTCCTCTTCAATTCAAGACTTCGTCTCTTTCCAGGTAAGCTTAAATCTCGTTGGACTGGACCTTATCTAATCAAACATGTTTTTCCCCATGGTGCAGTTGAAGTATGGGATGAAAAGAGCAGAAGTTTTGGTCAACGACTCAAGAAGTATACACCGTAGCTCCAAGCTGAGGAGTTTGCACCTACCACACTCGAATAGATGCAAGTACGGTCTAGCTACGGACCGTAAACAACTGCTTCTTGGGAGGCAACCCAAGGTATTGCACTTATGCTTTTGTTTATCATTCTTAGATTAGATTAGTTTAGTCGTTTTTGCTCTGTTTTTGCCCTCGATACCTTCCAGTATTTCGTGTTTTTGGATGTAGGAACAATGGGATAGGCAATGGAAAGGAAAAAGTTAGAAGGAATTGAGGAAACTTGGATTTTGGCACATTACAGAGAGTTCCACGCCCTAAACCACGGTCGTGGAAGCTACAGTGACCGTAATTTGCAAAAATCTGAGAAAAATCACCAAAACCACGGTTCCGTACAAAACCACGGCCGTGGAACACCCCGAGTGACCGTGATTTTCCAAAAATCTTACGGTCACTATACAAACCACCTTCTTCACAAAAACAACACAAAATTCCAAAACAACGACCCTATTTCACGCTCTAAACACCGACACCAATCCCCCTCTCTCAAATCTTCGTTCGGAGTCCGATTTGAACGATTCTTGAGCCTAAAGTGAAGAAAATTCAACCATCTACAAGATCAAATCAACAAATCAAGTGAGCAATCCTTGGAGAAGACGGAATTTGGATTTTAAGAATCCAAAACCTAGGTTTTCTTCTCTTTCTCTACTTTGTCGATTTGCCTCAATTTTTGCAAGAATTTTTAGGAGAACTGATTGGAATTGGATTGGAGTTAGTCTAGGACTGTTTCTTGGTGAATTTGGTGTGAATTTATTGAGTTTTGAGCAAATCAGAGCCGAACCACGGTCTCTGAGCAAATTAGAGCCGAACCATGATTTATGCCAACGAGGACCGCTGGCAGCCACCTGACACCAAGGCTAAGCTCATCTATCACTTAGCCTTGAAGATAGCCCATAGAGTCCTTTCTAAGTGTCTTTTCCCTAGGATTGAGACCCCTCAGAAGATTAAGACAGATGAGTTGTTCCTTCTTTACGCTATGCTGCACGGTAGACCTGCTGACTGTTATACCCTCTTAGCCTCCACCATGAGTAAGCTCAAGAATAAGAGAGCCGGGAACATTGGATATGGTAGTATGGTTACCCACATTGCTAGACAGCTCGGTATAGATTTCTCTGCTTATACTAGGATTGGAGCGAGACCTTTGGGTCTCAACAGTTTGATGACGAGGGGTATCATCTTCCCTAGGCACCGCGGTCCACCCACCGTCGGTATGCCTTGGGAAGAGAGAGAGGAGGTAGAGGCATTCCGTGGCTCCATGAGTATTCCATTATGGCTGGACGCCATAATTGGAAGCATACCTTCGCTGCTATGCATGCGAATAGGTTAGTAGCACCTCCCTACGTCCCCGATGAGATACCGGTTGCAAATGTTGAGGAGGAGATAGGAGGAGGTGATGGTTTTGAGGGAGTAGGTGAGGAGCAAGACTTTGGCACATTCCCGGATCAGCCGGCACACTACCTTGACCCTCCCAAACGTTCACCACGACTAGCTGGACCTTCAGGAGCCTCTTCCTCTCGCCGTGCTAGCGTGAGTGAGAGGCCGACATGGATAGATACTCCGCCCACTTGCTACGGAGCACAACCGGAGTGGATGGGAGCTCACCACCATGGTACAGCCAGGCACCGGCAGCACCGGCGGCACCGAGTCCACAAGACGCACCAGCATGGTACAGCCAGCCACCGGCCTGGTATGAGCAGCAACTGGAGTGGGCTACCGACCTTTCTAGGAGAGTCGGTGACATGGAGATCCGCCAGGACACCCGCGATATACGGGCTGATGAGCATGATCGGATGATGCGAGACATCTACCGCTAGTAGTTCAGGCGGCATTTCAGCCCCGAGTTCCATCCATTCCCACCATTCCCACCACCATAGTGATGAGCTTCGAGGATTGACAGTTCAACCGCCCCACCAACATTTTTAATGAGTTCATTTTCCTTTTCTTCTTTTCTTTATTTCTTTTTCGAACATTGAGGACAATGTATGTTCTAAGTATGGGGTGGGGTGTGACTATGTGTTGTAATAACTCTACTATATTTGCTTCTATCCATAACACTTGGCATGTTTCATTTTCATAGTCACACGTTTCATTATTGCATTGCATGAAAAAGTTTGAAAAACCCATAAAAATTTGAAAATTTAGAAACTTTTGGAAGAGTTCTTGTGCTTCTAAGACTAGAGATGACTTCTATGATAGTTCTTACTTGTGGAATGAATTTTTGATAACAATTCTATGCTTAAACGGAATAATGAATTGAAAAAGAAATTGAATGTGTTGTTTATCCTTTCTTGCAAGTTTCATAATGTGAAAGTTCTATCTAAATCATATTGAGAAATTGAAGTTGAAATCACATGATGAGTTCTTATACTTCTTTATGAAATGATTGAGGCAATTCGATTTTCTTTCTTCTTTCTTTGATCACTTAGTCCCACAATGAAAGTAAATGCCTCCCTTACCTATCCGGGAATTTGGAGGAGTTGATATTTGGCATGTTTGATGTGGGAGGGCCATGAAAGCAAAATTTTGCATTTAAAGAATAGAATTAATAGGTTTGGGGAAGTCAATCATGACGATGAGTCACTCGGCACCATTCACATAGCCGGGTATTTGTGTCTTGCCAAAGTCGGATTGAGCGATATTCCTAACGAATTATGGTATGTGCATCAAGGGTTTGAGGCATCTCAAAATTGAGAAACACCAATTTCCTAGGCTTCGGTTTTTGTGCACCTCTGTCCATCTTTCAAAAAGTAAAGTCGAAAAATAATGTGAAAAAGAAGAGAGCAAAGCTCAAAGTTGATGGTGTTGCAATTCAAAGTGAAAAGAAAAATAGTTGGGTTATTCATTTTCCCGGATTCATGCACCACGTTCCTTATAAGTTTCCCTCCCTTTCGCATTCTAGACCTTACTTGAAAGTCCTTAAGATCAAAAGAATGTTATTTGACTTGGTGATCTAAATTCAAGTTGCTTATGCTTGATTTTGACAATACTTGAAGGTTATGATGCTTGTCTCAAAGTTTAAGCGATTTGTGATATTTCTTTACTTTACATTCTTTGGTTTATGTATACAAGTGTTTTCAAGAATGAATGAAACAAGGTTTGAGGATGATCTATTGACTAGAAGCACATTTATCAAAAGAATGTTTTTGTTTCAAGATTGCATGCATATTTTATTCTAACTCGTATTTTAGTGCTTTCAAAGACCTTGCTTGGGGACAAGCAAGTGACAAGTATGGGGTATTTTGTTAGCATGAAATATTGCGATATTCTAGGCACTTATTTTGGTTTTTGTTCTCTCATTATTGTGTACATGGATGAAGTTTAGAAGCAATTGTTAGCTTATTCCTCTATTATAGTCGATATGGATGTCTACACTAGCTTTGTGTTGATTGTAGGGGAAAAGGAGCTAAATGGGAGCTATTGAGAGAGAAAAGAGAGGAATCGATCATGTTCGAGGATTAGGAACACATCAATAAAGCTAAGGAAGGAGCTTGGATGAAGAATGTCACGACACAAAGGAAACTACAAGTATTCTACACTTCCACGCCTTGAATTACGGCCGTAGAAGAGTCCACGCTCTAAACCACGGCCGTGGATCTTGGCATCATGAGCGTGGAGCATTCCAGTAAGTTACATGGCCTAAAGTACGGTCGTGGAAGTCACAAAAGACTGTAATCCAATTCCACGCCCTAAACCACGGTCGTGGAAACCCTTGAGACCGTGATTTAGGCGATCATTTGACGAGTCTTTATTTGCCACGTTATTTACGTGATGGGCGGGGACGGTTACTTTTTCCCGTCTTATAAAAAGGTCAGAAAAGGACTTTAGTTTACGATTTAAGCATAGATGAACATATCATGACAATGATTGTTGGCTAATAACCCACAACTATCAACTCTTGGACCTAATTCTACCTTTCCGGTTATTGTTAGTTCCGATTTATGCATAGATGAACATAGTAAACTTATGGTTGTCCTTAAGAAACATAGGAAAGCCCTAGGATATACTATAGAGGACTTAGTTGGAATCAAACCTTCCCTATGCATGCATAAGATCTTAATGGAAGAGGACTTTAGGACTTCGCGACAACCTCAAAGGCGGTTAAATCCGACCATGAAGGAGGTTGTCAAGAAGGAAATTCTTAAATTGCTTGATGCAGGTATCATCTACCCTATCTCCGATAGCAAGTGGGTGAGTCCGGTACAAGTGGTTCCGAAGAAGGGAGGAATGACGGTCATCACCAACAAGAATAACGAACTCATTCCTACCCGAACCGTAACAGGATGGCGGATGTGCATAGACTACCGCAAGCTAAACAACGCGACGAGGAAGGATCACTTCCCACTACCCTTCATCGATCAAATGCTAGAAAGGTTAGCACAACATTCGCACTTTTGCTATCTTGACGGTTATAGTGGTTTCTTTTAGATTCCGATACACCCGGATGATCAAGAGAAGACCACATTCACGTGCCCGTGGGGTACGTTTGCCTATAGGAGGATGCCGTTCGGGCTTTGCAACGCCCCAGCCACCTTTCAAAGGTGCATGATGGCCATCTTCTCCGAATATATAGAGGAAATCATGGAGGTTTTTATGGATGACTTCTCCGTTTATGGTTCCTATTTTGATAATTGTCTTTCTAACCTTGCTCTTGTGTTACAAAGGTGTGAAGACACTAACCTAGTTCTTAATTGGGAAAAGTGTCAATTCATGGTGAAGGAAGGCATTGTATTAGGACACTTAATCTCTAGTAGAGGGATCGAGGTGGATAAAGCTAAAATAGAGACTATAGAAAAGCTTCCTCCCCCAACTTCGGTGAAAGGGATAAGAAGTTTTCTAGGACATGTTGGATTATTATAGACGCTTCATAAAAGACTTCCCTAAAATATCAAAACCGCTAACTAATCTATTGATGAAAGATGCAGTTTTTGAGTTTTCGCAGGAATGTTTAGATGCGTTCAATATGATTCGGGAAGCTCTAATTTCAGCTCCGATTATCCAACCTCCGGATTGGAATCTTCCCTTTGAGGTTAAGTGTGACGCAAGTGACGTAGCTATAGGAGTTGTTCTTGGACAAACGAAGGAAGGGCGAACCCATGCTATCTACTACGCTAGCAAGACGCTAGATGAAGCGCAGCTCAACTACGCCACTACCGAAAAGGAATTTTTAGCCATTGTTTATGCAATTGACAAATTTCGCTCTTATCTTGTAGGTGCAAAGGTGATTGTATACACGGATCATGCTGCGATCCGGTACCTCCTTGCAAAGAAGGATGTGAAGCCAAGGCTAATTAGATGGATTCTTCTCCTACAAGAATTCGATCTACAGATCCGCGACAAGAAGGGTTCTGGAAAATTTTGTTGCGGATCATTTGAGTCGCCTAACACATCTAGAGGACGACCATCTACCTATAGATGACTCTTTTCTGGACGAGCGTTTACATATCATAGAGGACTGCATCGATGTGATCGCCAAAGGTAACGAACCATGGTTTGCTGATTTTGTTAACTATTTGGTTTGTCAGGAATTACCGCCCGGATTATCCTACGCACAAAGAAAGAAGTTCTTTAAGGACGTTCGGGAATACTTTTGGAATGAACCTCTCCTCATTAAGAGAGGTCCGGATGGCATTATTTGGCGATGTGTGCCAGAAGATGAGATGCAAAGTGTCATCCGCCATTGTCATTCACTACCTTGTGGAGGACACGCTAGTTCGAACAAGACTAGCGCTAAGGTATTGCAATCCGGATTCTTTTGGCCTACTCTATTTAAAGATGTGCAAACCTTTGTTTCCTGTTGCGATGCTTGTCAAAGAATAGGAAATATATCTAGGAGGAATGAGATGCCTCTCAACAACATCCAAGAGGTGAAGATCTTCGACGTTTGGGGAGTAGACTTCATGGGACCATTCTCATCATCTTGTGGTAACCAATACATACTTTTAGCGGTTGATTATGTTTCAAGATGGGTTGAAGCGATTGCCTCTCACACCAAAGATTCCATGGTAGTGGTTAAGTTCTTTAACAAGACCATTTTCCCACGATTTGGGACACCACGGACCATCATTAGTGATGGAGGCTCTCATTTCATTGCCCGGCGTTTTGAAGCTCTTCTAGCTAAGTATGGGTTGACTCACAAGATCGCCACCCTTTATCATCCACAAACTAGTGGGCAAGTGGAGATCTCAAACCGGGAGATCAAAGGAATCCTAGAGAAGACGGTTTCAAGGACTAGGAAGGATTGGTCCTTGAAGCTAGATGATGCATTGTGGGCGTACCGGACTGTGTATAAGACTCCCATCGGAACCACACCATACAACCTTGTGTATGGAAAGTCTTGTCACTTACCGGTAGAGTTGGAGCACAAGGAATTTTGGGCAATCAAGTGGCTAAATTTCAGCATGAAGGAAGCGGGAGAGAAGCGTCTCTTGGACCTAAATGAGCTTGAAGAACTTCGCTTGAACGCTTATGAAAACGCCAAAATCTACAAAGAAAGAGCAAAGCGTTGGCATGATAAGCATATCATCCCAAAGGACTTCAAAGAAGAAGATCAAGTTCTCCTCTTCAATTCAAGGCTTCGTCTCTTTCCAGGTAAGCTTAAATCTCGTTGGACCGGACCTTTTCTAATCAAACGTATTTTCCCTCATGGTGTAGTTGAAGTATGGGGTGAAACGGGCGGAAGCTTTAAGGTGAACGGTCAACGACTCAAGAAGTATACACCGGAACTCCAAGCTGAAGAGTTCGTGCCCACCGCACTCGAATAAGTGCGAATATGGTCTAGCTACGGACCTTAAGCAAAGCGCTTCTTGGAAGGAAACCCAAGGTATTGCATTGTCATTTTTGTTTTTGATTCATAAATTAGTTTAGTTTAGATGTTTTTGCTTTGTTTTGCCTTCGATACCTTCCGGTATGTTCGTGTTTTTGGATGTAGGAACAGTGGAAAAGGAAAAGGGAAGAGAAAGTTTGAAGAAAAGTGACGAAACTTGGACTTTGGAGCATTACAGAGAGTTCCACGGCCTAAACCACGGCCGTGACAGCTACAGTGACCGTAATTTTCAAAAGCCTGAGAAAAATCACCAAAACCACGGTTTCGTACATTTCTTTCTTTTCTTCTTATTGCCTACAATTAGAATCTTTTTCTTTCTTTCTTTTCTTCTTTTGATTTTTGAACATTAGGGACAATGTTTGTTCCAAGTATGGGGTGGGGTGTGACTAATAGTTTGTAATAACTCTTACTCACTTTTGTATGCTTCTATCGAGACTACCTTGCATGTTCATTTTATTGTTACACGTTTCATTATTGCATTGCATGAAAAAGCTTTTGAAAAACCCATAAAAATTGAAAAATTTTGAAAATTTTGTGCTTCTAAGGATAGAGATGAATTCTATGATAATCACCACTTGTGAAATGAGTTTTGATGACAATCGCATGCTTAAACAAATAGTGAATTGAAAAGAAAATGAATGAGTTGATTATCCCTCTTTTGCAAATTTCATAATGTGATGAATGTTACTTAAATCATGTTGAGAAATCAAGGTTGAAATCACATGATAAGTACTTATGCTTCTTTTTGAGATGATTAAGGCAATTCGATTTTCTTTCTTCTTCCTTTGATCATTTAGCCCCTCATTGAAATAATGGCCTCCTTTACCTATCCGGGAATTTGGAGGAGTTGATATTTGGCATGTTTGATGTGGGAGGGCCATCAAAGCAATATTTTGCATTCAAAAGAATAGAAAGAAATTATAGGTTTGGGGAAGTGAATCATGATGATGAGTAACTCGGCACCATTCACATAGCCGGGTGTTTGTGTCTTGCCAAAGTCGGATTGAGCGATATTCCTAGCGGATTATGGTATGTGCATCAAGGGTTTGAGGCATCTCGTAAAAATCAGAAACGTCAATCTCCTAGGCTTCGGTTTTTGTGCACCTCTATCCATAGCTCCAAAAGTAAAGTCGAAAAATGAAAAGAAGAGAGTGAAGCTCTAAGTTGGAAGTGTTGCGGAAACCGCAAGAGAAGAAGAAAAGAGTAGTTATCCGCTTTCCCGGATTCATGCACCACATTCCTTAAAGTTCTTCCTCCCTTTCCGCATTCTAGACCTTGTTTGAAAGTCCTTAAGATCAAAAGAATGTTATATGACTTGGTGATCTAAATTGAAGTTTCTTATGATTGATTTTGATAATGTTTGAAGGTTATGATGTTTACATGAAAGTTTGATTAATTCATGAGCTTTCTTTACTCTTTACTCTTTGATTATGTATATGAAAGTCTTATAAACGAATGAAGCAAGATTTGAGAATGATCTATTGATTAGAAGGCACATTCATCTAAAGGAAGTTTTGCTTTGAGAAGGTACATATATTTCATCCTAACTTGAGTTTTTAAAGCTTTTGAATGACCTTGCTTAGGGACAAGCAAGTGGCAAGTATGGGGTTATTTGTTAGCATGAAATATTGTGATATTTTAGGCACGTTTTCTAAGTGTATTTCATCTATTTTGGTATTCATTGATAAAGCATTGAAAAATTTGTGAGTTAGTTTATCTATTTTATCGATATAGAGGTCTACATAAGCTTTGTGTTGATTGTAGGCAATTAAGAGCTAAAACCAAACTGATCAAAGGAAAATGGACATGGATTGAGCATGTCCAAGGATTGAGGACATCACTAGGAGCTAAGGAAGATGCTAGGATGAAGAATAACACAAGACAAAAGAGATTTACGAGCTCATGACGTTCCACGCTCTAAAATACGGCCGTACTAGGATCCACGCTCTAATCCACGGCCGTGGAACCTTGGCAAGACAAGCGTGGAGCATTCCAGCAACTTACACGGCCGTGGAAAGTGGTGACAAACCGTGACCCAACTCCACGCTCTAAATTACGGGCGTGGAACCCTTCCACGACTGTGGTCTTGACGATCTTTTACGCAATATTTTAAGCCACAATCTTCTACGCACATGGGCCAAAGACGCATTTTATCCAGCCCTATAAAAGGACGGAGAAAGGGAGATTCCGTCACCTCTGCTTACCCTAGTTTACGCCTACGCTTAGACTGCCGTTGAGAGATTTGCGCCTAGCTCTATTGAGATTTCCGGATTGACGGAAAGTTGGAGAAAGAGTGAAGATTTGGAAAATTTTTCGTAAGGAGATTTCATACTTTGTTCCTAGGTTTGATTAGAAGACGGATTGACATCCCATTCTTCGTTCTTATCTAGAATAGTTACTTGTTTGTGTTCATTCCAAATCTAAGTTGCGTTATCATTGATATTTGTGGATTTGAGATTGGTTTGAAGGTTATTGAAGGTTTTCGGAAGTTTTCATCTTTCATTCTTTTAAATCTTGAGTTTGATATCAATATGACTGTTGTTGGCTAAAACCCTTTAACAATTCTAAGGTGAAGGGTTGATAGTTGTGGCTTAGATGATGATAGATCGATCGTAAATTGATTGGACCTTGAGAGTTAGAGAGATTTCGTCGGCAGCCAGAATTACGGTGTGTTCTTGAGTTCCACGGCCGTTGAATCTCAAGATCCACCCGTAATTTTCCTTAGTTTACGAACCTTGCTTTTACTTTAATCCAAAGTTAAAGATTTGCTTTAACTTAGTCTAGGCTTGCCTTTTCTAGGTGGTAGTGAAGCCTCAACAACCTCTACCTCGATTTCTACTGTCACAACCTTAATCGGTTTAGTTAGTCTTAATCCTTGGGTTACAAGTTTGGGTATTTGATTCAATTCATACCTTTAGATCCTTTCTATACTGAAGCCTCAACAACCTTTATAGAGAGTGTCTTTAGGTGAGTTATATAGGGTTTTGGAACTTCACCGTACATTGCCTCACATTCGTATACCTTTGCAAACCTCAACTCTGTCCTTATATCTTTAGTATATCTTGAATCGATTGCCACAACTGGATTCTTGGATCTTTAGGATTGTTGTTTTCCCATTAATTTACAAAAGCTCATGCATTTACTCGCTTGGCAATTCTTAATTGGATTTAACCCCCCAAATCCCTGTGTTCGATACTGTGGAATTCTTGCTTAACTATATCGATCCGTACACTGCGGGTTCGCTTGCTTGATTTCTGGTTTTATAATTAAAGCTTATTTGCACGCACGCTAAGTGGGGAACAAGTTTTTGCCGCCGTTGCCGGGGATTTGGTCTAGGCCGAATTCGGTTATCGGTTGTCAAGCTTGGGAGCTTCTCCCTTGTTATTTGATATCTTTTCGAGTGCATGCGCAGGTCTAGGAACAACGAAGACCTCTTACCTCTTGATCAAGAGCTTGAGAGGACTTTGACGAGAAAGCGAAAGGAAATAAAAATGGCTGAAGAAAGAGAACGTGATCTCCAATCGGAGTTAGCGGAAAAGGAAGCTCAACTCCAATGGAGTGAGAAGACTCGTAGGGAAGAAACGGATCGTCATCAAATGAAGATTGATGATCTAACGGACATGATGTTCCAAATGAGGTTGGAAATAAACAACCTCAAGGAGAAAAAGAAAAGGAGGAGACCGGGAAGATCGGTTAGAGCCAACTCATCTAATGAAGATAGCGACTCCTCCATGCTACCACTAGAGGAAATTGATCCCACGATCAATGTGAATCCATTCTTTCCACGTCCAGCTGCAAATCGCCGTGTTCCACCTAGGAATGCGAGGGTCGAACGTGTAGAAGAGGAGCCAAGAACTCTTGGTCAAAGGATGGATCCAACGCAGTAACCACGCCGTTTAGGTGTGAACTTTGATGTTGACGATACACAAGGGTTTAGCTTCAACCCTCAAGTTATTACTATTATCCGCCAAAACCAATTTGGTGGAACAAGCGCTGAATCTCCACATCAAAATCTACAAAACTTTGAGATTATGATGGAGACAATGAAGCCGAAGAACGCAACTACCAACAGCTACAAACTCAAGCCTTTCTTCTTCTCCTTGAAGGGGAAAGCATTGTCTTGGTATCAAGCTCTTCCAAGTGGGAAGCTTGAAACATGGGAGGATCTTTCTTCGGAATTCCTCACTAAGTTCTTTCCGCCATCCAAAACGGCGGAGCTAAGAGGTAAGATTAATGCATTTTCTATGAGATCTAACGAAAGTTTGTTTCAATCTTGGGAAAGATTTCAGGACTTGCTATTGGATTGCCCTCATCATGGCATATCCAAGCTTGCACTATTGGAGATATACTATAAGGGGCTGGATGTGGAGACACAATTCAAGCTCCAATCCCTTTCATGCGGTACATTCATGGACATGAGGGAAGATGACGCTTGGGACTTCATTGAGAAGCAAGCGCGACTGATAGAGAAGTATTCTCATCAGAAAGTGGAGGCCAATCATATAGATGAAGGAGCAAAGCTATCACAAGCAGCTCAAACTCAAATCTTTTCTCTCAACACGGAGATTAAAGAGTTGAAGGAAGCCATCAAAACCAACATTCCGAAGCACAAGGAGCAAGATGTGGGTTATTTAGGCAACAACAATAACCACAACGGTAATGAGAATACCAACCGCAACAACCGGATTAACAACCGGAATAATTGGAACAACAACAACAACAACCGGAACAACAATTGGAACAACAATAGGGGTTCAAACAACAACAATTGGCGCTCCGATCAACAAAATTCCGGTATTTCTTATCCTTCCAATTCAGGAAATTCACTAACTCCACCTTCCTCTTCTTCCACTCCTTTGAAAAGCCAGGGGCAAACATCTAATGGTGGAAGTACTTCGGGGAAAGAGAAGCCCGATCCCATGTTGGAAACGATTTTGGGGAAGCTTCAAGGGTTTGAGACTCGCATCATCAAGGTTGATGATCACATTACTAAGGTTGATAAAGCCCAAAAGGTTTTAGAAAACCAAATGTTTAGCCATGCGGAGGAAGTTCCTAGGAATCAAGGGAAGCTTCCAGGAAAGACGGAGGACAACCCAAAAGGAAGGGTGATGGCAATCACAACTAGGAGCGGAGTGACAACTACCGACCCGCAGCCTAAGTTTGTAGAAGTCCCCATTGAGAAAGAGAAAGAGAAGGGGAAGGAGAAGGAAGATGTCTACGTTCCTCCTCCAGCTTACAAACCTCCCCTACCGTTTCCGCAATCTAGAGCAAGAGTGCGTCTAGACAAGCAATTCGGTAAGTTTATTAAACTCATGAGCAAACTGCATATTAATATACCTTTCATTGATGCTATTGTAGGTATGCCGGCTTATGGTAAGTTCTTAAAGGAAATCCTCTCTAACAAGAGAAAGCTAGAGGATTTTGGAGAGGTTAAGATGAGTTCGGATTCTTCGGATCTCATCAAGACCATGAAAGAGAAGATGCCCCCAAAGCTAAAGGATCTGGGGTCATTTTGTATTCCCATAGGAGTGGGAGATGTCACATATGATGCATTATGTGACTTGGGAGCAAGTGTGAGCATCATCCCACTTGCCTTATGCAGGAAGATCGGTTTAGGTGACCCTAAACCGGTGAAGATGACGTTGTACATGGCGGATCGATCCATAACTCGTCCCGTCGGTATTGTTGAAGACGTCCCGGTCAAGCTAGGTAAATTCTATGTTCCTATATATTTTGTTGTGCTTGACATTCCTGTAGATAGTCCGGTCCCGATAATTCTCGGAAGACCGTTTCTTGCAACATCCGGCTGCATAGTCGATTGCAAGAATGCTAGACTCGCCTTTGACATAGGAGAAGAGAAGGTAGAGTTCGTTCTTTCCACTCTAGTGAAGGAACCAATCTTTGATGAGGATATATTCAATATCCAAGATGAAGAAGGGCTATCTAGAGAGGAGGTAAGTGCTATTCTCTTCAAAGATCCTTTGCAAAAGGTTATTTCTATGAGTCTAATGGATATAGGGGAAGAAGAGGAGTGCAATGAGGCAATTGAAGCCTTAGAAGCACAAGAAGAAGTATGTGAAGAAGAGTTTGAGAAACTCCACGATGAGGCAGAAAACGTACGGATCCACGGTCATACACTCTATTCCACGGCCGTGGATTTCACCAACAAAAGCGTGGAGCACTCCAGAGGGTTACACGGTCGTGGAGAGAACAGAGCAACCGTAAATATTTTCCACGCCCAAAATTACGGCCGTGGAGGATGCAGAGAGGCCGTAATTTTGGGTGATTCCGAAGGTAATTGTGTATCTTCCTCAACTTCTCTTGGTTCTTCTCCAACACCTTCTACATCATTAGACACTTCTAAGGAACCATCGGATGCTCCTCAAGAACCATCGGAGACTCCTAAAGCTATGGAATTGAAACAACTCCCTACACATCTAAGGTACGTATTTCTTGGACCTAATTCTACCTTTCCGGTTATTGTTAGTTCCGATTTAAGCATAGATGAACATAGTAAACTTATGGTTGTCCTTAAGAAACATAGGAAAGCCCTAGGATATACTATAGAGGACTTAGTTGGAATCAAAACCTTCCCTATGCATGCATAAGATCTTAATGGAAGAGGACTTTAGGACTTCGCGACAACCTCAAAGGCGGTTAAATCCGACCATGAAGGAGGTTGTCAAGAAGGAAATTCTTAAATTGCTTGATGCAGGTATCATCTACCCTATCTCCGATAGCAAGTGGGTGAGTCCGGTACAAGTGGTTCCGAAGAAGGGAGGAATGACGGTCATCACCAACAAGAATAACGAACTCATTCCTACCCGAACCGTAACAGGATGGCGGATGTGCATAGACTACCGCAAGCTAAACAACGCGACGAGGAAGGATCACTTCCAACTACCCTTCATCGATCAAATGCTAGAAAGGTTAGCACAACATTCGCACTTTTGCTATCTTGACGGTTATAGTGGTTTCTTTTAGATTCCGATACACCCGGATGATCAAGAGAAGACCACATTCACGTGCCCGTGGGGTACGTTTGCCTATAGGAGGATGCCGTTCGGGCTTTGCAACGCCCCAACCACCTTTCAAAGGTGCATGATGGCCATCTTCTCCGAATATATAGAGGAAATCATGGAGGTTTTTATGGATGACTTCTCCGTTTATGGTTCCTCTTTTGATAATTGTCTTTCTAACCTTGCTCTTGTGTTACAAAGGTGTGAAGACACTAACCTAGTTCTTAATTGGGAAAAGTGTCAATTCATGGTAAAGGAAGGCATTGTATTAGGACACTTAATCTCTAGTAGAGGGATCGAGGTGGATAAAGCTAAAATAGAGACTATAGAAAAGCTTCCTCCCCCAACTTCGGTGAAAGGGATAAGAAGTTTTCTAGGACATGCTGGATTTTATAGACGCTTCATAAAAGACTTTCCTAAAATATCAAAACCGCTAACTAATCTATTGATGAAAGATGCAGTTTTTGAGTTTTCGCAGGAATGTTTAGATGCGTTCAATATGATTCGGGAAGCTCTAATTTCAGCTCCGATTATCCAACCTCCGGATTGGAATCTTCCCTTTGAGGTTAAGTGTGACGCAAGTGACGTAGCTATAGGAGTTGTTCTTGGACAAACGAAGGAAGGGCGAACCCATGCTATCTACTACGCTAGCAAGACGCTAGATGAAGCGCGGCTCAACTACGCCACTACCGAAAAGGAATTTTTAGCCATTGTTTATGCAATTGACAAATTTCGCTCTTATCTTGTAGGTGCAAAGGTGATTGTATACACGGATCATGCTGCGATCCGGTACCTCCTTGCAAAGAAGGATGTGAAGCCAAGACTAATTAGATGGATTCTTCTCCTACAAGAATTCGATCTAGAGATCCGCGACAAGAAGGGTTCTGGAAAATTTTGTTGCGGATCATTTGAGTCGCCTAACACATCTAGAGGACGACCATCTACCTATAGATGACTCCTTTCTGGACGAGCGTTTACATATCATAGAGGAGTGCATCGATGTGATCGCCAAAGGTAACGAACCATGGTTTGCTGATTTTGTTAACTATTTGGTTTGTCAGGAATTACCGCCCGGATTATCCTACGCACAAAGAAAGAAGTTCTTTAAGGACGTTCGGGAATACTTTTGGAATGAACCTCTCCTCATTAAGAGAGGTCCGGATGGCATTATTTGGCGATGTGTGCCGGAAGATGAGATGCAAAGTGTCATCCGCCATTGTCATTCACTACCTTGTAGAGGACACGCTAGTTCGAACAAGACTAGCGCTAAGGTATTGCAATCCGGATTCTTTTGGCCTACTCTATTTAAAGATGTGCAAACCTTTGTTTCCTGTTGCGATGCTTGTCAAAGAATAGGAAATATATCTATGAGGAATGAGATGCCTCTCAACAACATCCAAGAGGTGAAGATCTTCGACGTTTGGGGAGTAGACTTCATGGGACCATTCTCATCATCTTGTGGTAACCAATACATACTTTTAGCGGTTGATTATGTTTCAAGATGGGTTGAAGCGATTGCCTCTCCCACCAATGATTCCATGGTAGTGGTTAAGTTCTTTAACAAGACCATTTTCCCACGATTTGGGACATCACGGACCATCATTAGTGATGGAGGCTCTCATTTCATTGCCCGGCGTTTTGAAGCTCTTCTAGCTAAGTATGGGTTGACTCACAAGATCGTCACCCCTTATCATCCACAAACTAGTGGGCAAGTGGAGATCTCAAACCGGGAGATCAAAGGAATCCTAGAGAAGACGGTTTCAAGGACTAGGAAGGATTGGTCCTTGAAGCTAGATGATGCGTTGTGGGTGTACCGGACTGTGTATAAGACTCCCATCGGAACCACACCATACAACCTTGTGTATGGGAAGTCTTGTCACTTACCGGTAGAGTTGGAGCACAAGGAATTTTGGGCAATCAAGTGGCTAAATTTCAGCATAAAGAAAGCGGGACAGAAGCGTCTCTTGGACCTAAATGAGCTTGAAGAACTTCGCTTGAACGCTTATGAAAACGCCAAAATCTACAAAGAAAGAGCAAAGCGTTGGCATGATAAGCATATCATCCCAAAGGATTTCAAAGAAGAAGATCAAGTTCTCCTCTTCAATTCAAGGCTTCGTCTCTTTCCAGGTAAGCTTAAATCTCGTTGGACCGGACCTTTTCTAATCAAACGTATTTTCCCTCATGGTGCAGTTGAAATATGGGGTGAAACGGGCGGAAGCTTTAAGGTGAACGGTCAACGACTCAAGAAGTATACACCGGAACTCCAAGCTGAAGAGTTCGCGCCCACCGCACTCGAATAAGTGCGAATATGGTCTAGATACGGACCTTAAGCAAAGCGCTTCTTGGAAGGAAACCCAAGGTATTGCATTGTCATTTTTGTTTTTGATTCATAAATTAGTTTAGTTTAGATATTTTTGCTTTGTTTTGCCTTCGATACCTTCCGGTATGTTCGTGTTTTTGGATGTAGGAACAGTGGAAAAGGAAAAGGGAAGAGAAAGTTTGAAGAAAAGTGACGAAACTTGGACTTTGGAGCATTACAGAGAGTTCCACGGCCTAAACCACGGCCGTGACAGCTACAGTGACCGTAATTTTCAAAAGCCTAAGAAAAATCACCAAAACCACGGTTCCGTACATTTCTTTCTTTTCTTCTAATTGCCTACAATTAGAATCTTTTTCTTTCTTTCTTTTCTTCTTTTGATTTTTGAACATTAGGGACAATGTTTGTTCCAAGTATGGGGTGGGGTGTGACTAATAGTTTGTAATAACTCTTACTCACTTTTGTATGCTTCTATCGAGACTACCTTGCATGTTCATTTTATTGTTACACGTTTCATTATTGCATTGCATGAAAAAGCTTTTGAAAAACCCATAAAAATTGAAAAATTTTTAAAATTTTGTGCTTCTAAGGATAGAGATGAATTCTATGATAATCACCACTTGTGAAATGAGTTTTGATGACAATCGCATGCTTAAACAAATAGTGAATTGAAAAGAAAATGAATGAGTTGATTATCCCTCTTTTGCAAATTTCATAATGTGATGAATGTTACTTAAATCATGTTGAGAAATCAAGGTTGAAATCACATGATAAGTACTTATGCTTCTTTTTGAGATGATTAAGGCAATTCGATTTTCTTTCTTCTTCCTTTGATCATTTAGCCCCTCATTGAAATAATGGCCTCCTTTACCTATCCGGGAATTTGGAGGAGTTGATATTTGGCATGTTTGATGTGGGAGGGCCATCAAAGCAATATTTTGCATTCAAAAGAATAGAAAGAAATTATAGGTTTGGAGAAGTCAATCATGATGATGAGTACCTCGGTACCATTCACATAGCCGGGTGTTTGTGTCTTGCCAAAGTCGGATTGAGCGATATTCCTAGCGGATTATGGTATGTGCATCCAGGGTTTGAGGCATCTCGTAAAAATGAGAAACGCCAATCTCCTAGGCTTCGGTTTTTGTGCACCTCTATCCATAACTCCAAAAGTAAAGTCGAAAAATGAAAAGAAGAGAGTGAAGCTCTAAGTTTGAAGTGCTGCGGAAACCGCAAGAGAAGAAGAAAAGAGTAGTTATCCACTTTCCCGGATTCATGCACCACATTCCTTAAAGTTCTCCCTCCCTTTCCGCATTCTAGACCTTGTTTGAAAGTCCTTAAGATCAAAAGAATGTTATATGACTTGGTGATCTAAATTGAAGTTTTTTATGATTGATTTTGATAATGTTTGAAGGTTATGATGTTTACATGGAAGTTTGATTAATTCATGAGCTTTCTTTACTCTTTACTCTTTGATTATGTATATGAAAGTCTTATAAACGAATGAAGCAAGATTTGAGAATGATCTATTGATTAGAAGGCACATTCATCTAAAGGAAGTTTTGCTTTGAGAAGGTACACATATTTCATCCTAACTTGAGTTTTTAAAGCTTTTGAATGACCTTGCTTAGGGAAAAGCAAGTGGCAAGTATGGGGTTATTTGTTAGCATGAAATATTGTGATATTTTAGGCACGTTTTCTAAGTGTATTTCATCTATTTTGGTATTCATTGATAAAGCATTGAAGCATTTGTGAGTTAGTTTATCTATTTTGTCGATATAGACATCTACATAAGCTTTGTGTTGATTGTAGGCAATTAAGAGCTAAAACCAAACTGATCAAAGGAAAATGGACATGGATTGAGCATGTCCAAGGATTGAGGACATCACTAGGAGCTAAGGAAGATGCTAGGATGAAGAATGACACAAGACAAAGGAGATTTACGAGCTCATGACGTTCCACGCTCTAAAATACGGCCGTACTAGGATCCATGCTCTAATCCACGGCCGTGGAACCTTGGCAAGACAAGCGTGGAGCATTCCAGCAACTTACACGGCCGTGGAGAGTGGTGACAAACCGTGACCCAACTCCACGCTCTAAATTACGGGCGTGGAACCCTTCCACGACCGTGATCTTGACGATCTTTTACGCAATATTTTAAGCCACAATCTTCTACGCACATGGGCCAAAGACGCATTTTATCCAGCCTTATAAAAGGACGGAGAAAGGGAGATTCCGTCACCTCTGCTTACCCTAGTTTACGCCTACGCTTAGACCGCCGTTGAGAGATTTGCGCCTAGCTCTATTGAGATTTCCGGATTGACGGAAAGTTGGAGAAAGAGTGAAGATTTGGAAGATTGTTCGTAAGGAGATTTCATACTTTGTTCCTAGGTTTGATTAGAAGACGGATTGATATCCCGTTCTTCGTTCTTATCTAGAATAGTTACTTGTTTGTGTTCATTCCAAATCTAAGTTGCATTATCATTGATATTTGTGGATTTGACATTGGTTTGAAGGTTATTGAAGGTTTTCGGAAGTTTTCATCTTTCATTCTTTTAAATCTTGAATTTGATATCAATATGACTGTTGTTGGCTAAAACCCTTTAACAATTCTAAGGTGAAGGGTTGATAGTTGTGGCTTAGATGATGATAGATCGATCGTAAATTGATTGGACACTGAGAGTTAGAGAGATTTCGTTGATAGCCAGAATCACGGTGTGTTCTTGAGTTCCACGGCCGTGGAATCTCAAGATCCACCCGTAATTTTCCTTAGTTTACGAACCTTGCTTGTACTTTAATCCAAAGTTAAAGATTTGCTTTAACTTAGTCTTGGCTTGCCTTTTCTAGGTGGTAGTGAAGCCTCAACAACCTCTACCTCGATTTCGAGTGTCACAACCTTAATCGGTTTAGTTAGTCTTAATCCTTGGGTTACAATTTTGGTTATTTGAGTTCAATTCTTACCTTTAGATCCTTTCTATACTGAAGCCTCAACAACCTTTATAGAGAGTGTCTTTAGGTGAGTTATATAGGGTTTTGGAACTTCACCGTACATTGCCTTACATTCGTACACCTTTGCAAACCTCAACTCTATCCTTATATCTTTAGTATATCTTGAATCGATTGCCACAGCTGGATTCCTGGATCTTTAGGATTGTTGTTTTCCCAATAATTTACAAAACCTCATACATTTACTCGCTTGACAATTCTTAACTGGATTTAACCCCCCAAATCCCTGTGTTTGATACTCTGGAATTCTTGCTTAACTATATCGATCCGTACACTGCGGGTTCGCATGCTTGATTTCTGGTTTTATAATTAAAGCTTATTTGCACACACGCTAAGTGGCGAACAGTTATCACCATGGTTCACCAAAGTAAATTTGGTGGAACAAGTGCTGAATCTCCACACCAACATTTGCAGAATTTTGAGATTCTCATGGAGACATTGAAGCCGAAGAGAGCTACCAACAACAACTACAAGATCAAGCCGTTCTTCTTCTCTTTGAAGGACAAGGCTTTGTCTTGGTATCAAGCTCTTCCAGCTGGAAAGCTTAACACATGGGAAGATCTATCTTCGGAGTTCCTCACAAAATTCTTTCCGCCATCCAAAACAACGGAGTTTAGAGGTAAGATTAATGCATTTTCTATGAAACCTAATGAAAGTTTGTTTCAATCTTGGGAAAGGTTTCACGATCTCTTATTGGATTGCCCACACTAAGGCATTTCAAAGCTGGAATTGTTGGAGATCTTCTACAAGGGGTTGGATGTGGAAACACAATTCAATCTCCAATCTCTCTCTTGTGGTACATTCATGGACATGAGAGAAGATGACGCTTGGGACTTCATTGAGAAGCAAACCCAAGTGATTGAGAAGTATTCCCACCGGAAGGTGGATCCTAATAGCTGGAATCAAGGAGATCCGGGAGCTAAGTTGAATCAAGCTGCGCAAACGCAAATATTCTCCCTCAACAATGAGATCAAATAGTTGAAGGAAGTCATAAAAACTACCCTTCAAAAGGCGAAGGAACAAGAGCCCAACTATATGGGGAGAGATAATAACCAAGGGAATAGGAACGACTACCGGAACAACAACTAGAATAATAACAATAGGAACTCCAACAACAACAATTGGAGATCCAACCAACAAAATCCAAGTAATCCCTATTCACATACTGAAAAAGCTTTAACACCTCCATCTTCTTCTACTCCTTTGAAAATCCACGAGCAAACATCAAATGGATCGAACAAGACGGAGAAGGAGAAGCCCGATCCCATGTTGGAGACGATCTTAGGAAAGCTTCAAGGTTTGGAGAGCTACATAACTTCGGTTGATAAAGCATGCAAAGCTTTAGAAAGCCAAGTATTCAACAAGACTGGAGAAGTCCCGGAAGATCAAGGGAAGCTTCCTGGAAAGACGGAGGACAACCCAAAAGGAAGGGTTATGGAAATTACTACTAGAAGTGGTGTAACAACCACCGATCCACAACCCAAATTAGTTGAGACCTCCGCTGGAAAAGGAAAAAGAGAAGGAAGATGTCTATGTTCCTCCTCCATCTTACAAACCACCTCTACCTTTTCCTCAATCTAGAGCAAGAGCGCGTCTAGATAAACACTTCGTTAAGTTTATTGATCTTATGAGTAAGCTGCATATTAATATACCTTTTATGGATGCAATTTTAGGTATTGGCAAAGTCAAGATGAGCACGGAATCATCCGAACTCATCAAGACGATGACGGAGAACATGCCGCCTAAGTTGTGTGATTCAGGATCATTTTGCATACCCATCACCCTAGGAGAAGTCACCTATGAAGCACTTTGCGATCTTGGAGCAAGCGTGAGCATCATACCACTTGCTTTGTGCAAGGCGGTTGGTCTAGGAGAACCTAGACCGGTGAAGATGACACATTACATGGCCGATCGTTCCATCACCAGGCCTGTTGGGATAATAGAAGACATTCCAGTGAAACTCGGTAAGTTTTACATTCCTATAGATTTTGTCGTTCTTGACATTCCTGCAGATATCCAGTTCCCATCATTCTTGGGAGACCATTCCTTGCAACTTCCGGATGCATGGTAGATTGCAAGAATGGACAGCTATCCTTCAATATAGGGGAAGAGAAAGTGGAGTTTGTACTCTCCTCTTTAATCAAAGAGCCAGCTTTGAGAGAAGATGTTTTTACCATTTTCGATGAAGAAGAATCTAGAGAATTGGTGAGTTCGATCTTGATGAAAGATCCACTTCAAAAGGTTCTTAGCATGAGTATCATGAAGGAAGGAGTGGAGAATTATTGTGATGATGAAGTAAAAGCATTGAAAGATGCAGAGGAAGAGCCAAGGGCATGATTTGAAGAGCTAAAAATAACCCCGGAATTTGTGAAAAAAATCGACCTACACAAAGAAAATCACACGATTTCTGTAGAGGCAAGTCAAGTTTTGACAACAGGAAGAAAAATCGCCCCGAAAATCGTCCGATTTTCTACAGTAGGGGTCGGTTTATCGTTAACTTCTCCGGTTTCTACGAACTTGACTGCAACTGTTCTTAACTCTAATAGTACACTTCATTCACCTTTAGAGGCTTCTCCCATGACATTAGATGATCATGAATCATCAATCAAGGCACCTCCTTCATTGGAATTGAAGCCACTCCCTACACACTTAAGGTATGCATTCCTTGGGCCTAACTCTACATATCTTGTTATAGTTAGTGCAAATCTAAATGATGATGAACTTGTGAAGCTTATGAATGTCCTAAGACAAGATAGGAAAGCATTAGGCTATACTATTGATGAGTTAATAGGCATTAAACCTTCTCTATGTATGCATAAAATCTTAATGGAAGAGGATTACAAACCTTCACGTCAACCTCAAAGACGGTTAAATCTGATCATGAAAGAGGTCGTGAAGAAAGAAATCCTTATGCTACTTGATGCAGGTATCATCTTCCCTATCTCCGATAGCAAGTGGTTGAGTCCCGTGCAGGGGGTACCAAAGAAAGGAGGCATTACCGTTGTTGCCAATAAGAACAACGAGCTTATTCCCACAAGGACAGTTACGGGATGGAGAATGTGCATCGACTACCGTAAACTGAATGTGGCCACCAGGAAGGACCATTTTCCCTTCCTTTTATTGATCAAATATTGGAAAGGTTAGCCCAACATTTTTACTTTTGTTATCTAGATGGATATAGCGGTTTCTTTCAGATTCCCATTCACCCGGATGATCAAGAGATGACGACTTTCACGTGCCCTTGGGGTACGTTTGCCTATAGAAGAATGCCATTCGGCTTATGCAACGCTCCAGCCACCTTTCAAAGGTGTATGATGGCAATCGTTTCGGAGTATGTAGAGAACATCATGGAAGTATTCATGGACGATTTTTTGGTATATGGTTCTTCCTTTGATAACTGTCTCTCTAACCTTTCCCTAGTCCTTAAGAGATGTGAAGACACTAACTTAGTTTTAAACTGGGAGAAGTGTCATTTTATGGTGACCGAAGGAATTGTGTTAGGTTATTAAATATCAAATAGAGGAATAGAGGTTGATAGAACCAAGATAGAAACTATAAAGAAACTACCTCCTCCATCCTCGGTGGAAGGAGTTAGAAGCTTTTTAGGACATGCAAGCTTCTATAGGAGATTCATAAAGGATTTTTCTAAGATTTCAAAACCCTTAACTAATCTTTTGATGAAGGACATAACTTTCGAGTTTTCGAAAGAATGTTTAGATGCTTTTTTGCTCGATCAAAGAAGCTTTGATTTCAGCACCCATTATCCAACCACCCGATTGGACTCTTTCTTTCGAGATCATGTGCGACGCAAGTGACGTCGCAATAGGAGTTGTACTTCGACAGAAGAAAGATGGTCGTACACACGCTATCTACTATGCTAGCAAGACGCTAGACGAAGCTCAACTAAAGTATGCTACTACGGAGAAAGAACTTCTAGACGTAGTTTATGCTTTTGAAAAATTTCGTTCCTATCTTGTAGGTGCGAAGGTGATAGTCTATACGGATCATTCAGTAATCCGTTACTTGTTCACAAAGAAGGATGCGAGGCCAAGGCTTCTAAGATGGATCTTCCTCTTACAAGAGTTCGATCTAGAGATCCGTGACAAGAAGGGCTCGGAAAATTCAGTTACTGACCACCTTAGTCGTCTTCCACACCTCACCAATGAGGCGGATGAGCTTACTATCGACGACTCATTCCCTGACGAACAGCTCCACGAGATGGAAGAGTGTCTTCAACAAATCTCGAAAGGTAATGACCCATGGTCTGTTGACATTGTAAATTACCTTGTTTGTCAAGAGATTCCCCCCGGACTTTCGTATGCTCAAAGAAAGAAGTTCTTTAAGGACGTACGGCATTTTTATTGGAACGAACCTCTTCTCTTCATAAGAGGTCCCGATGGCATATATAAGAGATGCATTCCGGAGGATGAGGTGGAAAGTGTCATCCGCCATTGCCATTCTCTACATTGTGGAGGACGTACTAGTTCCCACAAGTCATGTGGTAAGGTACTCCGTTCCGGTTTCTTTTGGCCTACCTTATTCAAAGATGTGCAGAAATATATTGTTGCTTGTCAAAGGACACGTAATATTTCAAGGAGGAATGAGATGCCCTTCAACAACATACAAGAAGTAGAGATATTCGACGTATGGGGAGTAGACATTATAGGACCATTCCCATCCTCTTGTGGAAACCAATACATACTTCTAGCCGTAGACTATGTCTCAAGATGGGTAGAAGTAATCGCTTCTCCTACTAATGATGCAATGGTTGTGGTGAAGTTCTTTAATAGAACGATCTTCCCAAGGTTCGGGACTACGCGAACCATCATTAGTGATGGAGGAACGCACTTCACAGCCCGTCGATTTGAGACTCTATTGACTAAGTATGGGGTGACCCATAAGATAACTACGCCATACCATCCGCAAACTAGCGGACAAGTTGAGATATCCAATAGAGAGATTAAGGGAATTTTAGAGAAAATTGTTTGTAAAACACGGAAGGATTTGTAACCCCCAAATCCACGGGACTTGGAGTGTCACATTGGGCTAGGATCTCACAATGGATCCTGACCCTAGCCTGACAACAAGTTCACTGGATCTTACAACAAGGCACAGGTAGATTAAAACCAAATACATAAAAGTTGTATATGATACATCAAAAGAGTTTACAAACTCCAAACCAAGTGCAAAACAACATCATAAACCATAACCACAAAAGGTACCCCATCCCACGCATCCTAATGTACAGAAGTCCTCGGCTGGTCACACCATCTGGCTCACCATGCAGTCTTCCTAACCTACAGATCAACTACAACACGGTATACACCGTTAGCTAGAGTAATGAAAAGCATGAAGGTAATAGCACAGCCACACATCAACATCTCATACATGCAATGCCACACACATTCATTTATTATCTTTCATTACGTTATTCCATTACTAATTCAACTTCTTTTGTAACACGAGGAACCTAAAGAACCTCGTCCATTTCCCCTTTAACACAGAGGTTTGCATGGGGGTGATCATCACTCTTCCCCCCCTGTGTTACTGGCTTCCAAGCACCTCCTCCTAACCAGCAGGCGGAGACCGGTGGTTACCGCCCGTTAGAATACACTTGGGCCAAATAAATGTAATAAATGGCCATCCTACTCCGGTTTAGTTATAAATCCACAATCATATGAACACACACAACCATCACAATCATACAATCCACGACTGCACGCTAAGTAAGTCCTATGGACTTACCTGATATACTCGTAACCTGTACCACGTCACAGCTTCCCCTTGGGGAAGTAATCAACGCCTGCAATAGCAAGGCACACATAATCACATACTACAAAGGTTTGGAGATTCGTCTCACTAACCACAACCAACCTATATCTCAAATCTAAACCTCAGATCCTCAACACATTCATAAATGCCTAAGGCATATCCTCAACATAACATCTCATCATACTCGTAGACATACTAAACCATAAAGCCATAACCGATATCCATAACATCATCATGCTCCTCAACTCATTCTGACACATAGCACGCATCTAATCAGTATTCATTAATTTCAAATTTAATCCTAATTTAATTAATTAACCTTTAATTAATTAATTAAATTTCACCAGAATAACGTTTTGCCCGCAGGTCATTTCTAAACCCACCTGTCATCAGATTTCATCAAACAAACAACCCATAAATACCAGAATAATATAATAATCAAATGGAATTTCTAATTATCCATTTTGAAAAGCCTAAGGTCAAATTAGGCCAAATCGCAGTACGGAAAACGAACAAATTCATAACTTATTCGTTACTAACCCGATTGACGATATGAAAGAAGATTCGGAATCACAACCACGCAGGCTACGCATATACAACATCAAATTCACCGGAATCAGAGCAACGGAACTGTCCTGGTGACATATATGCTCTACCAGGTTTTCATCTGCTCGGAAAATGCAGAAACTTCATGTCGATATGAAGAGAATGAAGAGAGGAATCTAGAAACTCAAACGGAATTAAAATCGGATTAGAAACAGAGAGTAGATCTGAGTTTGAAGTTTGAGAGAAATCGGAGCTTTTACGAGGAAACGTGAAAGGAAATGAATTAATAAACGATTTTCTGCTATTTATAGTGAAGTCGATAATTATCCTTTAGCGAAGTCGATAATTATCCTTTAACCGATCCAATGGCGGGTTGAATCCCCTTCTCCAAACTTCTCGAAATGAGAACAATAAATCTTGAATATTGTACGGATAATTATTCCACAATTGCCTCGGAAAACGTGTATTCCTAAGCCGTCTTTCTTAGCCGTTAAGAAACGAAATTGCGACTCTTTTGGTTGTTTTGCCTTTCCATGTTATTTCATATCTAGGACATGTCCGATGTCCTGATCATTTCTCTCAACTGCATTTTTATTAATTGGAGCTCCCAAATGCTCTAAACAATAACGGAGGGTAAAAATAATTACCCGGGGGAAAAAGTGAAAATTTCACCATAAGCCCAAAATTACGCCAGGAACACAACGATGAGACTTATACTCAACACTTAAGCAATCTTCGCGAGTATATGTCAATTACTATCACTGATTAAGTTAATCAACATTAATTAGAATTTGGAAATCCTAGCTATTACAAGATTCGTCAATGAAGCTCGATGATGCGTTATGGGCGTACAGGACCGCCTTTAAGACACCTATAGGTACGACTCCATATAACCTTGTTTATGGAAAATCTTGTCATCTTCCTGTAGAGCTAGAACATAAAGCATATTGGACTGTCAAGTGGCACAACTTCGACATGAAAGAAGCCGGAGAGAAGCAGCTATTGGACATCGAGATAGAAGAGATCCGGCTGAATGCGTATGAGAACGCAAAGATTTACAAGGAAAGAACGAAGCGGTGGCATGATAAGCACATCATTCCAAAGGATTTGAAAGAAGGAGAACAAGTTCTTCTATTCAACTAAAGGCTTCGACTATTCCTAGGTAAGCTTAAATCTCGTTGGACAGGACCTTATGTAATTAAACATGTTTTTCCCCAAGGTGCAGTTGAAGTATGGGGTGAACAAAGCGGAAGTTTCAAAGTCATTGGCCAACGATTGAAGAAGTACACACCGGAAGTTCCGGTTGAGGAGATAGCTCCTATCCTCCTCCATTGAACATCAAATCAAACAACGTCCAACTAAAAACGATAAATCAAGCGCTTCTTGGGAGGCAACCCATGGTAGTATAGTTTCTTTTCTTTTCTTTTCACCTTATAATACTTTAGTCTAGTTGTTTTGCTTTCTTTTGTTTTGTTTTTAATTTTTCCTCGATGCACTCTTGGTTTGTTTGTGTCAAAAATCGCATGAACTTGGTCCAAATTTGGGAAATCAATAAAGAAAAGGGACACAAAATAGTTCAAATTGCAATCTTCAAAGAAAAGAAGGAAGGAAATCGAGCTACACAAAATAAATCGAACAATTCAGGAACAGAGCAAGACGATTTTTGGCAACAGGGGGAAAAATCGCCCTAAAAATCGACCCCCCTATGGAAAATCGTCCGATTTTTGTCCTTAAGTTGAGAAAGTGAAGAAAAATCGGGCCGACAAATAAATCGACCCAATAAATCGTCCGATTTTCTTTGCAAAACCTCCGGCCTATATAAAGCCTTCTCCACTCGATTCTTTCATTCCACACTCCTCCATTCCCGATTTCCATTCGTCCTAAAGAGCCGAAAATCGCCTACCCTCTCATCTCCTCATTTCTTAATTGTTTTGAACGATTCTTGAGCCTAAACTGAAGTACTTTCGACAAGAAATAAGGATCTAGCAACAACAACCTTGGCAAACTGCTCATTCATCCGGAATTCTGGTTTTTCAATTCGAAACATAAGTTTTTCGGTCGACTTCGAATATTGCTTTGAAGTTGTTGTATTGCTGAAATCGATTGAGGGATCTGTTTAGAATTACCACTAGGAGACTGTGTGAGGTGATAGATTGATCAAACTTTATAGAATTGTGAATTGTGCTGAAATCGGGAAAAAAATCGACCTACCAAGAAAAATCGTCCGATTTTTAGGAAGAACAGGGCGATTTTCTTGTGCAAAATGGAGACTTTGAAAAGAATCACTAAGAATGCGGGGAAGAAGAAAGGATCTTTTTACAAAGCCCCTCCCCCACCACCACCACCCTCCCAAGCTATGCCAAAACTCCCTCCTCCCCTTGCCAAACATAAGAAGAGATATGAACGTCTCTTAGATCGTCCCTTCACCACTCCTCGATACATTGTGCTAGATGACTTAGATGCTTTATTTGTTCGAGAGGATGTGGACATGATGCTAGATAGAGTGGGGCTGAGTCAGTTTGCTTTGATTAGGGAGGATGCCTACACCGAGATCACCCTAGAACTTCTAAGTACATTTGAGCATGATCCTAGAGAGAGGACGGTATCTTTCCGTCTCACGAACCAAAACCATGCCATGTCCATTGATGATTTCTAGGACTTGTTTTGTTTTCCCTATTCTTCTACAGGCACATTCGCGAGAGGAGTGAGTGCTAGTGCCTTTTGGGAAACCATTTCAGTGGGAGAGTATGGAGGAGATAAGTGGAGACCCGGGAATTCCAAGGAGACAAGTATGTACAACCTTTCCATTAAGGTAGTTCATAGGATCCTTAGTGAGAGCTTGTTTTCACGGACGGAGACTCCACAGAAGCTCAAGGCCGATGAGCTCTTTATTCTGTATTGTATGACTTGTAGCACCATTCCCGACATCACCTCCATGCTTGCTGACTATCTTGGAAAGATAGCCAACAAGGCGAAGGGTGACCTATGTGCTTGAGGCCTTGTCACTCATGTGGCGAAGGAATTGGAGCTAGACTTTTCAGATTGCACTTTAGATGAGAGTGCCCAGCCTTTAGGTTCACAGAGATTGGTAGCGAGACAGGTCTTGATTCTTTGAGGTAGAGGAACTCTTCATGTGCCCATACCGTGGGCGAAGGATCCATCAAAGAAGCCGTCCGAGATAGTGTGGAAGTCCGAATACACTATTCGGAATAAGAGGAACAGGAAGGAGACATTTGTACTTATGCTTGAGGAGGTACCTCCTCCTTCTGGTTATTATGATGATGCATGTGACACTGAGGACAAGGAGGAGCATGAGGATGGAGCGTACCAGGGGACCATGCTAGAGTTCGAGAGTGACACCTATAGTGGACATGCCACGGATGCCATGGATACCGATACTCATGGAGTTGGACCTAGCCGGACTAGTCAAGGTACTGAGGAGACGGAGGATGAGATGCAGCCACCCCGTCATTCTTTTGCACACACTCCTACCCACGGTAGAGGACGTGGACGGGAACATAGACTTCCCTGACACTTTGGAGACTTGATCTCTAGCTTCCAGGGTATACGTACCGACTATCATGGTCTTCGCTCAGATTATCAGGCCCTCCACAACGACTACAACGCCCTGAACACTCAGTTCACGACGTACCGCCAAGAGACGGATGCTAGACACTCCTCCTACGATGGCCAAATGCGGGACATGTACTATCATCAGTTTGGCCACTTCTACGATCCCAGCGTACCGAGATATCCATATCCACCTCCACAACCGCCACCGACCGAGGATTGAGTTTCCACTCCAATTTACATTGTAAGTATTTTTCTCCATCTTATGCTTGATTTTTCACATTGGGGACAATGTGAAAGTTAAGTATGGGGTGGGGTACTTACAATCTCTTTTACTTCTTTTTTCGCACTTTATGTACTTTGTGTCGCACTTGATGAATTGGCTTGTAATAACTCTTGCACTACTTGCTTTCCACTATGACATTTGCATTTGCATGCTTTCATTCCAAATTTATGAGTTTTTCAAAAAATTTTGTGCTTCTTATGATGGAAATGACCTCTATGATGAGAATTGTGATGTGGAAAATGCAAAAAGATGACATGGTTATGTTGAGATTTTAATTGTAGCATGAATGAACTTGTTTTTCTTACATGAATGCATGAATAGTTCATATGATCTTGATGTTTTGATAAGAGAATGAAATAATGATCGAAACTATATTATTAGTTCTTTTGCATCATATAGGAATGACCAAGGCAATTCACTTCTTCTCTAGTTCATATCTTGTTCATGCTAGCTTCTCAATGAAATATTTAACCCTCTTTTGACCATCCGGGAATTAGGATAAGTAATTGTAAAAGGCATGCTTGATGTGGGAAGGCCAATATGAATGTGTTAAGTGAGACTTTAGCAAAATATAGGTTTGGGGACGTTGAACATGAGGATGAGTAACTCGGCACCATTCACATAGCTGGGTGTTTGTGTCTTGCCAAAGTCCGATTGAACGACAAGTCCTAACGGGATATGGTATGTGCATTAAGGGTTTGAGGCATCTCGGAAATTGAGAAACGCCGATCTCCTAGGCTTCGGTTATTGTGTACCGCTGTCCATACTCTCAAAAAGTAAAGTACAAAGAAAGCGAAATTTTACATGTAAAGCATGTGTGGTGAAGTTAAGTTCTTAAAAAGTATTGTGTTGTTCCTCTTTCCCGGATTAGCATCACATCTCCTTAAAAGATTTCCCACCCTTGACATGTTTCTTAGACCTTTTTCTTTGATTGGAAGACCTTGAGACTTTTATGCATATGTTTAAGACTTCATGGCATAGATTTTATTGACTTTGATTGTCTCTACATCTTTATCATGTCCTTTATTTGTGTTTTTGAGAAGGAAAAGAGAGTTAGTTCATATTGTGGTTATTATTGATACATGCCTTGTCTTCCTATGTCTTGAAACATCACTTTGGGAGTGATCCAATAAGAAGAAGCACTTCCATAACAAAAGGCTTTTGAATTTTCATATATATAATCCATGACATCTTGTATTCTAGGTTTGAATCATGCTTGGGGACAAGCAAGGGGCAAGTATGGGGTATTCTGATGACATGAATTATATACCATTATAATCATGCATATTGTAGAGGTTTACCTCGATTTAGCTTGAATTTAGAGAGAATTTGTGTACCTTTTGAGCTTATTACATTTATATTCCGAAAATAGAGGTCTACACGAGTTTTGGTTGAATTGTATGTAAATTCGGTGGATTTGGAAGCAAAAGTGGAGCAAGGAGCATCTAAGGCTATTAAGTAAGCTTAAGGAGTCTTAGAGGATTCACAAACAGCAAAGGAGTTGTAAACAAGAGTCACAAAAGGGAGGAAGGAAACAAGCCAAGAGACGAGCATTCTCTATGGAAGAAAATCGTGCCAATATATATACAAATCGGACGATTTTTATGTATAAAAATCAAACAGTTTCCTTCATTAATTTGACAGCACGATTTTTCATAGCTTTCGGCCCAAGAAATATCACGACTCAAAGCCCATCACATGTGGACTTGAGATGTGTTTTGCCAAGACATCCATTAGCAAGGAACTATAAATTGGAACCCTAGGAACGAAAATCGGGACCTTGCAACGGGAAATATTTACACAATTGGGAGAGATTGGAGATTCTTGGAAGGAGATTGAAGGGAAGTGTCGAGAAGTCATTCTTTAGCATTATTGTGAGATCTTTCGTTTCCTTTTGCGATTCTTTTGGTTTTTGAACACATTATTGAGTGTTTTGAGAGATACTTTGATTGGATTTGAGATTTGTTTACAGATTAGGAGATTATTGAGTTTTTATTCAAAGTTCGTGTTTATTTGATTTTATTCATTCAATCTCAATTTTGATTTGATTTTGAAAATGGTTGGCTAAAACCTTTGTGATTCTGGGGAGAATAGTTGATCATTGAGGCTTAGATGATGATAGACTGAACTCATTTAACCAATTGGACCCTGAGAGTTTAGATTTTAACTTTGAGACGAACAAGAAAATCGCCCTGTTCTTGAGAAAATCGTCGGATTTTATGATGAACAGGTCGATGTATTCCCCAGATGATCTTTAATTGATTTATTCTTTAGCCAAAGTTAATCCTTGCCTAAGTCCCAACCTTGCTTAACCTTTTTAACCTCTATTTAAGTGTGTGAAGAGACTTCATCATTTATTCTACATTTAATAGATTAAGATTACAAGATTTGGGTAATAGAGAGACTCAACATCCTTTATTAAGGTTTAAGTGTGCTTTCTATCTTCACCTTGGAGAGTCATATCCTGGGGTTTTGGGTAGTTAGTTTGAGTGTAATTCTTGTCCTTATATCTTTCTATATTGCAGCCTCAACAACCCTTATAGAGAGAACCTTTGGATTAGACAAATAGGTTTTGGAATTTCACCGTACGATACCTACCTTCGAAACACATAACCTTGGCAACATCAACTCTGTCCTTTGATCTTTAGAAGTGTCTTGAATCGAAAGCCGCAGTCGGATACTTGAATCCTTGGAATCATTTACCTCCTTTATTAATCAAAAAAGCTTTTGCACTTTGTTAGATAATTGAAATCGATTTTATTCTCACCAAATCCTTGAGTTCGACTCTGGAATTTCTTACCTTACTACAGCTGATCCGTACACTGCGGGTTCGCTTTTGCTTAAGTTCTAGATATAAATTTTAAAACTAGTGATGCACATTTTTGAGCGAACATTTATCTACGGAGTTCCTCACCAATTTCTTCGGAGTTGATAGGTAAGATTAATGCATTTTCTATGAAACCTAATGAAAGTTTGTTTCAATCTTGGGAAAGGTTTCACGATCTCTTATTGGATTGCCCACAACATGGCATTTCAAAGCTGGAATTATTGGAGATCTACTACAAGGGGTTAGATATGGAAACACAATTCAATCTTCAATCTCTTTCTTGTGGTACATTTATGGACATGAGAGAAGATGACGCTTGGGACTTCATTGAGAAGTAAGCCCAAGTGATTGAGAAGTATTCCCACCGAAAGGTGGATCCGAATAACCGGAATCTAGGGGATCCGGGAGCTAAGTTGAATCAAGCTGCGCAAACTCAAACATTCTCCCTCAACAATGAGATCAAAGAGTTCAAGTAAGTCATAAAAACTAGCCTTCAAAAGGGGAATGAGCAAGAGGCCAACTATCTAGGGAGAGATAACAACCAAGGGAATAGGAATGACTATCGGAACAATAACCGGAACAACAACTGGATTAACAACAATAGGAACTCCAACAACAACAATTGGAGATCCAACTACCAAAATCCAGGTAATCCCTATTCACATGCTTAAAATGCTTTAACACCTCCATCTTCTTCTACTACTTTGAAAAGTCGGGGTCAAACATCGAATGGCTCGGGCAAGCCGGAGAAGGACAAGCATGAAGCCATGATGGAGACAATCTTAGGAAAGCTCCAAGGATTAGAGAATCACATCACTTCGGTTGACAAGGCACAAAAAGCGTTAGAAAAGCAAGTGTTCAGCAAAGCCGGAGAAGTTCCGAGAGATCAAGGGAAGATTCCTGGAAAGACGGAGGACAACCCAAAGGGAAGGATGATGGCGATTACTACTAGAACTGGTGTAACAACCACCGATCCACAACCCAAAGTAGTTGAGACCTCCGCTGAAAAAGGGAAGGAAAAGGAAAAAGAGAAGGAAGATGTTTATGTTCCTCCTGCCGCTTACAAACCACCTCTACCTTTTCCTCAATCTAGAGTGAGAGCGCGTCTAGATAAACACTTCGGCAAGTTCATTGATCTTATGAGTAAGGTGCATATTAATATACCTTTTATGGATGCAATTTTAGGTATGCCAGCTTATGGGAAGTTTCTAAAGGAGATCCTCTCTAACAAGAGGAAATTAGAAGATATTGGTGAAGTCAAGATGAGCACGGAGTCATCCGAACTCATCAAGACCATGATGGAGAACATGCCACGTAAGCTGCGTGATCCAAGATCGTTTTGCATACCCATCACCCTAGGATAGGTCACCTATGATGCACTATGCGACCTTGGAGCAAGCGTAAGCATCATACCACTTGCTTTATGTAAGGCGGTTGGTCTAGGAGAACATAGGCCGGTGAAGATGACACTTCACATGGCCGATCGTTCCATGACCAGGCCTGTTTGGATCATAGAACATTCCCGTGAAACTCGGTAAGTTTTACATCCCTATAGATTTTGTCCTTCTTGACATCCTTGCAGATTATCCAATTCTCATCATTCTTGGGTGACCATTCCTTGCAACTTCCGGATGTATGGTTGATTGCAAGAATGGACAGCTATCATTAAATATAGGGGAAGAGAAAGTGGAATTTGTACTCTCCTCCTTAATCAATGAACCAGCTTTGACAGAAGATGTTTTTAACATTTTTGCTGAAGAAGAGTCTAGAGAAGTGGTGACTTCAATCTTGATGAAAGATCCACTTCAAAAGGTTCTTAGCATGAGTATCATGAAGGAAGGAGTGGAGCATGATTGTGATGATGAAGTCAAAGCATTGAAAGATGCAGAAGAAGAGCCAGAGGCAAGATTTGAAGAGTTGGAAAAACCCCGGAATCTGTGAAAAAATCGACCTACACAAAGAAAATCACACGATTTCTGAAGAGGCAAGTCGATTTTTGACAATAGGGAGAAAAATCGTTCCAAAAATCGAATGATTTTCTACAGAGGGGGTCGATTTTTTGGTGAATTCTCCGGCTTCTACGAACTCGATTGCAGTTGTTCTTAACTGTAATAGCACACTTCCTCCACCTTTAGAGGCTTCTCCCATGACATTAGATGATCATGAATCATCAATCAAGGCACCTCCTTCATTGGAATTGAAACCACTCCCTACACACTTAACGTATGCATTCCTTGGGCCTAACTCTACATATCCTGTTATAGTTAGTGCAAATCTGAATGATGATGAACTTGAGAAGTTTGTGAATGTTTTAAGACAACATACGAAAGCATTAGGCTATACTATTGATGACTTGGTAGGCATTAAACCTTCTCTATGTATGCATAAAATCTTGATGGAAGAGGAATACAAACCTCCACGTCAACCTCAAAGACGGTTAAATCCGATCATGAAAGAGGTCGTGAAGAAAGAAATCCTTAAGTTACTTGATGCAGGTATCATCTTCCCTATCTCCGATAGCAAGTGGGTGAGTCCCGTGCAGGTGGTACCAAAGAAAGGAGGCATTACCGTTGTTGCAAATAAGAACAACGAGCTTATTCCCACAAAGACAGTTACGGGATGGAGAATGTGCATCGACTACCGTAAACTGAATGTTACCACCAGGAAAGACCATTTTCCCCTTCCTTTTATTGATTAAATGTTGGAAAGTTTAACCCAACACTCTTACTTTTGTTATCTACATGGATATAGCGGTTTCTTTCAAATTCCCATTCACCCGGATGATCAAAAGAAGATGACTTTCACGTGCCCTCGGGGTACGTTTTCCTATAGAAGGATGCCATTTGGCTTATGCAACGCTCCAACCACCTTTCAAAGGTGTATGATGGCAATCTTTTCGGAGTATGTAGAGAACATCATGGAAGTATTCATGGACGACTTTTCGGTATATGGTTCTTCCTTTGATAACTGTCTCTCTAACCTTTCCCTAGTCCTTATGAGATGTGAAGACACTAACCTAGTTTAAAACTGGGAGAAGTGTCATTTTATGGTCACCGAAGGAATTGTGTTAGGTCACTTAATTTTGAATACACGAATAGAGGTCGATAGAGCCAAGATTGAAACCATAGAGAAGGTACCTCCTCCATCCTCGGTGAAAGGAGTTATAAGCTTTTTAGGACATGCATGCTTCTATCGGAGATTCAAAAAGGATTTTTCTAAGATTTCCAAACCCGTAACTAATATTTTGATGAAGGACACAACTTTTGAGTTTTCAAAAGAATGTTTAGATGCCTTTTGCAGGATCAAAGAAGCTTTGATTTCAGCACCCATCATCCAACCACCCGATTGGACTCTTCCTTTAAAGATCATATGCGACACAAGTGACGTCGCTATAGGATCTGTACTTGGAAAGAAGAAAGATGGTCGTACACACGCCATCTACTATGCTAGCAAGACGCTAGACGAAGCTCAATTAAATTATGCTACTACGGAGAAAGAGCTTCTAGTTGTAGTTTATGCTTTTGAGAAATTTCGTTCCTATCTTGTAGGTGCGAAAGTGATAGTCTACACGGATCATTCAGCAATCCGTTACTTGTTCACAAAGAAGGATGCAAAGCCTAGGCTTCTAAGATAGATCTTGCTCTTACAAGAGTTCGATCTAGAGATTCGTGACAAGAAGGGCTCGGAAAATTCAATTGTTGACCACCTTAGTCGTCTTCCACACCTCACCAATGAGGCGGATGAGCTCCCTATCGACGACTCATTCCCTGACGAACAGCTCCAGGAGATTGAAGAATGACTTCAACAAATCTCAAAAGGTAATGACCCATGGTTTTGCTAACATTGTAAATTACCTTGTTTGTCAGAAAATTCCCCCCGGACTTTCGTATGATCAAAGAAATAAAGTTTTTTAAGGACGTCCAGCATTTCTATTGGAACGAACCTCTTCTTTTCAAGAGAGGTCCCGATGGCATATATAGGAGATTTGATAGCATGAATTATAGTCTATATTTTGGGACTTGTTTAGACGTTTTTTCTTCAATAATCTGCATGCTTGAATGTATATTATGTGATTATATTGTCGTTTCACCTACCTTTACGGGAATCGAGGTCTACACCAAGTTTCGTTGTAATCGTAGGTAAAATGGCACATTTTGGACCGAAATAAAGCTAAGGAGCGAAGGAGTCATTGGAGCTACATTTAGGAGCTTAAAAGAGAACCCATGAAGCTTGGAATTAACAAAGAAGATTTACTTTGGACCAGATTTGAGAGATTTCACCTTCAGCTGAGATTCACCTCAGTCAGCTACAGTGCCACCTCGACCGAGGTGATCCAAAGGAGCGTCCCGACCGAGGCGAACACCTTGGATGCGGCGAGATATATTTTATTCTTGGCTGAGATC
Source organism: Fagopyrum homotropicum (assembly GCA_033239125.1). NCBI lineage: Eukaryota > Viridiplantae > Streptophyta > Magnoliopsida > Caryophyllales > Polygonaceae > Fagopyrum > Fagopyrum homotropicum. The sequence continues at coordinate 111,974,312 of BSWB01000002.1, forward strand.
TTTTATTTTTGGAAGGAGAGATCTTATATTTTTAGGCTGGATTAGAAGGAAGATCATATATTTTAGGGATTTATTTATGAGAGATAGATATATTTTATTAGGATAATATCTTTTCAAGATATTTTATCTTTGGAAGATAGTTTTCCTATAAAAAGGGCTTGATTTTCCACAATTCATTATAGTGGTTGAAGGAAGGAAGATTGAAGGAAGGAAGTTGATAGCTTTTATAGCTTTTGTGAAGGGTTTTGTAAGGTTTTCTTAGATTCTCTTGTGTGATTCTAGGGTGATTGACTGAAGGTTGTGGGAAAAACAATGATAGAAAAATCTTCAATTCCAGTAGGACCCTGAAAGCTCGAGTCTTTATCCTTAACCTTAGAACATCTCGTTCAGTCGATGAACATCTCGGCCGGGGTGGAATTCGTCTGACCGAGGTGACCTATCTGATCCGAAACTGAGAGTTAAGTGTTAGAGTTTGCGAAATCCTATTCTTATTACACCTTTCCTGGTTCATTGCAAGCCTAGGATGAGACTTACCTGGTAATTCCTTTGTTTGTTTACCCAAGATCATAAGTGTAGGTAATAAAGGTTTATCCTTTATTGGGGTTTGAGTGTGCCTTCATTCCATCTTTGTGAGTTAGCCTGAGACTTACCCGGTAAAGGTTGATTCTATTCCCTTAGTTGGAGTGTTGGTTTGAGATTATAATTCCTTTCCTTATTACCTTGAGACTTACCCGGTAATAGGTTCTTAAGGTTTGGGATTAGTGAGTAGTGAGACTTACCCGGTGATCTATTCCACTTTAGTAACACCTTCCCTTTGCAAAACCTCAGCTTTGTCCGCTTATCTTTAGATCTTGAGTTGGAACCACAACTAGATGCTTTAATCCCTAGAATTGCATATTCCTTTAATTGACTTTTTATCATCTTTGATTGCTTTAATTGTTTTTGTGGTTAGTTGCAATATTGACAACCTATACTTGCTTTGTTTCACCTAAGTCCCTGAGATCGACACCCCAGAATTCTTGCTTTTACTACGATTGACCCGTACACTGCGGGTTCGCATCCTTGTTTTAAGCATACATCTTGGGTTATAAATTTAAAGCTTGCACACACCGTTTGGAGCGAACAAGATTCATTCCGGAGGATGAGGTGGAAAGTGTCATCCGCCATTGCCATTCTTTACCTTGTGGAGGACATGCTAGTTCCCTCCAAGACATGTGCTAAGGTACTCCGATCCGGTTTCTTTTGGCCTACCTTATTCAAAGATGTGCAGAACTATGTTTTGCTTGTGATGCTTGTCAAAGGACAGGTAATATTTCAAGGAGGAATGAGATGCCCCTCAACAACATACAAGAAGTAGAGATATTCCACGTATGGGGAGTGAACTTTATGCGACCATTGTCATCCTCTTGTGGAAACCAATACATACTTCTAGCCGTAGACTATGTCTCAAGATGGGTAGAAGCAATCGCTTCTCCTACTAATGATGCGATGGTTGTGGTGAAGTTCTTTAATAGAACGATCTTCCCAAGGTTCGGGACTCACCGAACCATCATTGGTGATGGAGGAACGCACTTCACAGCCCGTCAATTTGAGACTCTATTGGCGAAGTATGGGGTAACCCATAAGATAGCCACGCCATACCATCCGCAAACCTGCGGACAAGGTGAGATATCCAATAGAGAGATTAAGGGAATTCTAGAGAAGATTGTCTCTAGAACACGAATGGACTGGTCAATGAAGCTATATGATGCATTATGGGCGTACAGGACCGCATTTAAGACACATATAGGTACAACTCCATATAACCTTGTTTATGGAAAATCTTGTCATCTTCCTATAGAGCTAGAACATAAAGCATATTGGGCCGTCAAGTGGCTTAACTTCAACATGAAAGAAGCCGGAGAGAAACGGCTATTGGACATCAATGAGCTAGAAGAGATCCGTCTGAATGCGTACGAGAACGCATAGATTTACAAGAAAAGAACGAAGCGGTGGCATGATAAGTATACCATCCCAAAGGACTTGAAGGAAGGAGATCAAGTTCTTCTATTCAACTCAAGGCTTCGAATCTTCTCAGGTAAGCTTAAATCCCGTTTGACAGGACCTTACATAATTAAACGTGTTTTTCCCCATGGCTTAGTTGAAGTATGGGGTGAACAAAGTGAAAGTTTCAAGGTCAATGGCCAACGGTTGAAGAAGTACATACAGGAAGTTCCGGTTGAAGAGATAGCTCCTAACCTCCTCCATTGAACATCAAAGCAAACAACGTCCAACTAAAGACGATAAATCAAGTACTTCTTAGGAGGCAACACATGGTAGTATAGTTCTTTCTCTTTTCTTTTCATCTTAGAGTAGTCTAGTTTATTTGTTTGCTTTCTTTAGTTTTGTTTTTGTTTGTTCCTCGGTGCACTCTTGGTTTGTTTGTGTCAAAAATCGCAGGAACTAGGTCCAACTTTGGGAAATCAATGAAGAAAGGGGACATAAAATGGTTCAAATGCAATCTTCAAGGAAAAGAAGGAAGAGAACAAGACGATTTTTGGCAACAGGGGGAAAATATCGTCCCAAAAATCGCCCCTCCTAAAATAAATCGTCCGATTTTTATACTTGAACTGAGAAAGTGAAGAAAATTTGGGCCGACAAATAAATCGCCCCAATAAATCGTCCGCTTTTCTTTGCAAAACCTCCAGCCTATATAAAGCCTTCTCCACTCGATTCTTTCATTCCACACTTCACCATTCTCGATTTCCCTTCGTCCCAAAGAGCCGAAAATCGCCTACTCTCCCATCTCCCAATTTCTTAATCGTTTTGAACGAATCTTTAGCCTAAATTGAAGTACTTTCGACAAGGAACAAGGATCAAGCTACAACAAGCTTGGCAAACTACTCACTCGTCCAAAATTCAGGTTTTTCAATTCGAAACCTAAGTTTTTCGCTCGATTTCGATTATTGCATTGAAGTTGTTGTATTGCTGAAATTGATAGAGGGATCTGCTTAGAAATACCTTTAGGAGACTGTGTGAGGTGATAGTTTGATCAAAGCTTTACAGAATTGTGAATTGTGTTAAAATCGACCCTCCCAGAAAAATCGTCCGATTTTTAGGAAGAACATGGCGATTTTCTTTAGCAAAATGGAGACTTTGAAGAGAATCACTAGGAATACGGGGAAGAAGAAGGCATCTTTGTGAGTTAACCTGAGACTTACCCGGTAAAGGTTGATTCTATTCCCTTAGGTGGTGTGTTAGTTTGAGGTTATAGTTCTTTTCCTTAATTCCTTGAGACTTACCCGGTAATAGGAGTTACAGTTTGGGATTAGTGAGTAGTGAGACTTACCTGGTGATCTATTCACACTTTAGAAACACCTTCCCTTTGCAAAATCTCAACTTTGTCCGCTTATCTTTAGATCTTGAGTTGGAACCACAACTAGACGCTTTAATCCCTAGAATTGCATATTTCCTTAATTGACTTTTTATCATCCTTGATTGTTTTAATCGCTTTCGTGGTTAGTAATTACAAAACTTACCTATTCCGACTTTGTTTCACTAAGTCCTTGTGATCGACCCCTGGAATTCCTTGCTTTTTACTACGATTGACCCGTACACTGCGGGTTCGCATCCTTGTTTTAAGCTTACATCTAGGGTTATAAATTTAAAGCTTGCACACACCGTTTGGAGCAAACAGTGGGCTTCTTAGTAAACCATACAGGACCTTAGTTTCCTAATGAAATTTCTCAATATCCCTACCACAAAACGAGAGTGGGAAAATGGAATGTCTCTCTTTGTTGAAATCTTGTTTTTAACGGATATCGTCTCCTCGACTTGACATAGGTGGATGTGTAAAAATGAACAAAATAATTCCTTTGATCTAACTATTGAACACAACTATATCCTTACCTATCCACTAGGTTATCCCCGAGCACAAGACTCAAATTAGATTAACCTATAAGGTTTTTGAACCATATTTGTATGAGTTTGGAAGTTTGTTCTTCCGTGTCTAAATGTGTAAGACTTGGTTTGGCTACCCTATTTTCTTGAATGTGTAGATTTTGCATGAAAACGATTAAGAAGATCAATTCCACCGACTTTCTCGATCCAAGGAACTAAGCTCCTATTTGGTTGTAACTTCGGAACATAATTGGAATGGAAATGTATCTAGTTCATATATGTACTCTTGTTCATGAATTTTTCAGGAATCATTCATTGTGGTTCCATGCAAAATGCATTTTCTTACCTCATTTTATTTCTCTATAGGGCATCAAACTAATCAAATTCTACCACAATTGCTTTGAACACAAGGAATGATGCCAAAAAAAAAATTATGAACAAGGGTATACATATGTAGGAAATTCATTTCCATTCTCTTTCCGTTTCCGGAGTTAAAACCAAGCGGGCCCTAAAGCCAGTTAGAAAGATTCAATATATGACCTTAACCAAGGGCACTTCTTGGGTGGCCACTCAAGGTACAATCTCTCTTTCATAGATTTTGTTCCTATGGTTTGTTGAGTGATAAGATCCAAGGACAAAGTGAAAACAAAGAAAAATGGACAAGGCAAAATAGTAGGAATCCTAGTCTCATCCACATACGATGGTTGTCCACAAATCCACTTTGAAAATGTCAAAGTCTGATACAGACGGACCGGTAGAGCGGGGGTCGTGTGCATACGAGCGCACATGCGCTTTAGGCCCAAGCCCAACACATAAATCCGGCGAAGTTTCATCCTAAAGCCAATTGACAATAAGAGGAGTAGCCCACTGACCTTATATACTAGGCTCGGAGTGTCCACAACTTTCGATGTGGGAACTTATTATCTCCAACACACCCCCGCAAGTGCAACTAGAGGATATAAACCGAGTTGCACTTGTCAACAAGTTAGGATCGCGAGCCGATTGAAGCTTTGATAGAATGTCAAAGTCTGATACAGACGGACCGGTAGAGCGGGGGTCACGTGCATACAAGCGCACATGTGCATTAGGCCCAAGCCCAGAACATAAATCCGACGAGGTTCCATCCTAAAACCAATTGAGAATAGGAGGAGTAGCTCACCGACCCTATATACTTGGCTCGGAGTGTCCACAACTTTCAATGTGGGAACTTATTATCTCCAACAAAAAAAACGGGTAAAAGCCCTTAAACATACAAGTGAAAAGAGTGAGATGGGTGAAGGGTGGATCGGATATACGGGTGGATAATTTAGAACTCTCACCCGACCCATTATTTGATCAATAAACCGTACCCATACCATCACTTGTTCTAAAATTATTTTTAAACAGTCCTTTATTAGATAAGAATTGAATACAAATCCTTGAGAAAATCCTCTTAATCTCCCATTGTCTTTGTCATCGCAACATATAGTTGTTCCTCTTTCAAAATTTGCTCCACCTTTCATTCCTTAATCCTCTTTTACAAACTCCGACTCTAGTCTCTACACTCAGTCTCTTTTGTAAACTATGATACTTCGATCTCGCAAACTCCAGCTCTAACTCTCTAGGGAACTCCGACTTTAGCCTCCATCCTCATTTGTTTTAAACTTGAATAAAAAGAAATTTATTGTTATTTTTTCCTCCTAAAATTTTCTTCTTTATTAAAGAGGACGAGTATTATAGATTATATAAACTTTAAAAATACTAATGGAAGTT
>BSWB01000002.1:111984942-111989942 GCA_033239125.1 Fagopyrum homotropicum
TACACTAGGTTGTTTCTAACCATCCAATTGCTACTTTGGTGCATTCCTTTTACAAGTTTTTAAGTAATCTCCCGTCTCGATCATACATATGTGTTGAGTCAACCGGCATCAACACAACTTAACTTATTAAAGTTCCGTAAACCTACAAGAATAAATAACAAGTTAGCATTCAAACAAAGACTAAGGGATATAAAGAGAAGATTAAAACCGTTAAACTTATCTTTTACAAGTTTTTTTTGTCTTACTATTATGCATCTAATAGATCGAACAAAGGAGTGGACAAAAAAAGAGAGAGATAATTATTTATGGCATTCATATTCTTTCTCTTTGAGTTATTTCTTCTTCCCTCGCTGGTAATACCAAAACGGCTTTTCCAATGTATAATAAAAATTCCCATGGCTTTTGCTACTATAACCTTCCCGACCAGAGGTTGAAAAAAAAATGTACATGGAGGAAAACAAAAGCTACGAAGAAATTAAAAAAGAAGTCAATGAAATGAAAAAGGGGCGGGACGGGCAAACGGAAATGGAACGAATAGAAAGGACACGAGAAAGCCGAGCCATTCCCTTTATTGTAGTTTACCGGGGCGCAATAAAAAAAAAGTAAAAAGGTGTACTAGTAATTGTGTGGTTAGAAAGACAAATATCCGCAGGAATACAACAACGTATTGGACCTGAATATGCTGGCCCCTTTGGAATTCTTCAAGCTCTAGCAGATGGAACAAAACTACTTTTCAAAGAAAACCTTCTTCCATCAAGAGGAGATAAAGGTTTAGGTATGGGGTCTTATCGAGCAGCTTTATTTCATTTGATTACTCATGCTTACTCAAAAGCATTGTTGTTTTTAGGAAGCCAATGGTTAATGGTTCAAAATGCTTATGAATTTTGGGGGGAAGGAAAATCCACAAGGGGAATGGTTTCTTTTGGTTAAGGCAAACGGGACGAAACCAAGAAATAACCCCTCACGTGCGAAATTATAGAAGATCTCCTTTAAGATCAAAGAATTCCATCGAATTGAGTATGATTGTATGTGTTATAGCATCTACTATATTTCTGCTTCAAATTCTTTATCTTTAGAATATAAAAAAATCCCATAGATATAGAAAAAAACATATGGAAATACGGTTCTTTACTTCGACAGGGTACAAATATCTAAATTTTATATTTTTAGATGCTTTTTCAGACCTATTGCCGATGCTAAGTAGCAGTCCAAAATTTGTATCCATTGTTTTTTACATATTTTTACATAAAAAAAGAAACTAATAAAAACAGGTTGATTATATCAAAATTAGGAGCACCCCAATGAACCTTTCCTTTCGTTTTCCCACTAAATTGGGGATACTCAAAGGATCGATTTTTTTTTAGTTTCGAAATCAAAGCATAGGAATGTCTTATTCTGATCTGAATTGAATCTTTATCTTTTATTTTTCTTCATTAAAAAAAATGGAATATATATGGATTCTATCCAACGATGAACAAATATGGCGGCATTTGCTCAGAGAAAAGGGTATCAACCCCCATTGTGTATTGGTACTTATCGGGTATAGAATAGATCTGCTTCTCTTTGTTCCTACAAACAAAATTGTTCCCTTAGTACCAATAGACTAGAAAAAACAAATATTAACCCTTGCTCCGAGATAATCCACTGAGTAGAGCAGGGGTACCTTGATAGTTTCCAATGCAATAAAGTTACATAGTGTCTATTTTTAGTTGATTATCCATTTTGGAGTGACGAATTCTGTATGTGTTCCTAAGAAAAGGAATTTGTCCATAGTTCCTTTGGAAATGGTAAGATCTTTGGCGCAAGAAGGAGGGGTTGATCCGTATCATCTTGACTTGGTTCGTAAATATTCCATTTCAAAAATAGAAAATTCTAAACAATTGGGATTTTTTTGGAGATTGGATGCAGTTACTAATTCATGTCATAGGCGCATAGGTTCAAAGCCAGACCGACTACCCCAAGAGCACTCATCCATAAACCGGTTACTGGTACAAATAACATAAAGAAATGTAACCAACGTTTATTGGAAAAAGCAACCCCAAAGATTTGGGACCAAAGGCGGTTAACAGTGACCATTGAATAAGTTTCTTCGGCTCTTACCTCTTTCGAAAGAGGTCAGTAAAAAAAAATTAAGATATGCAATAATAGAATTCTATTTCGATTCGAAATCGCAATTATTAAAATAAACCTTTTCAAAATATTCAACTCAAGAAGTTCTAATTGGTCAAATGACTAAATAGTTATTAGTGAAAGTTAATACTTAGTTATTAATTAAACTATTGAAACTTATTAATATAGGTAATATTAAGGATTTTGATTTAAGTTCTTTTCTTTCTAAGAGGTGGAATAGAATAACCCGGTTGAAGCGTAATGATCATACGTCTGGAATGCATTGTATGTCCCATAATAGGTCCCATTCTTCTACCCTTTCGGGGGAGTCGATGCCTATTCATAGCTATTACCTTGACACTAAAGAAGAGTTCGACCCAATGCTTTATTTCTGCCCTAGTTGATCCTGATTCTATTAATGTAACTATTCGATCGAATAAGTACATTAATAGAATTATTCGATCTAAGAGGTATATCCCATGGAAAAAACAACTCGAAAAAAATCAATTGGAATAAATAAAAAAGTCCCCCGATGGTCATAGTAGAGGCTATCAATACGATTTCGTAACGAGTGGGTATGTCCGCATAAGCATAAAAAAGGGGATGTTTTGCTTAGAATTTGAATCCCTTTTTTCTTTTATTTTATAAGTAAAGCGAAACAAATAGCTTCCGCCCCAAGAACAGAGGACTGCGTTGGTTGTAAGAGATGCGAATCCGCCTGTCCAACCGATTTTTTGAGTGTTCGAGTTTATTTATGGCATTCATATTTTTTGGGGGGGGGGTTTCAGGAGATTGAACCGAACTTTTTTTTGTCTTACTATTATGCATCTAATAGATCGAACAAAGGAGTGGACAAACAAAAAAAGAGAGAGATAATTTTATTGAGTATACTTTCCCCGGTTCTGTTGCTACCGCGGGCTTTACGCAATCGATCGGATCATATAGATATCCCTTCACAAAAGCTCCCGCGCAGGAAGGTTGGCTAGAAATTTCGTGCAAAAACACTAGCCCCGCTCAATTCATAATGAGAAGAATCGATACATGGAATAAAAAACGATTGAAATATTATCATTATGCATATAAGGGAGGAGCCGTATGAGATGCAAATCTCACGTACTGTTCTGGAACGGAGATTCTTTTAATCGAATGACGACCGTAACGGATGTCGGCTCAATCGGAAGGAAATTATGCGAAGCTTTACACGAGGACCAACTGGGGTATTGGTCATGGCCTAAAAGATATTTTAGAGGCTCATAAAGGTCCATTTACAGGCCAGGGACATAAGAGACTATATGAGATCCTAACAACATCATGGCATGCTCAACTAGCCCTTAACCTAGCCATGTTAGGGTCTTTAACCAACATGCCACCGAAAGACTCTACTGAGACAATATTTACTCATGGGTGGGGCAAGCTCCTCTATTCTGGTTCATGGTTTCTCTTGGCTATATGGTTTCCCCTGGATCCGGGAATAGCGACATGAACTAAATGTCTTGTCCAAGCCAAGGAACTTACTTCAAAGAGTCTTGACAAATGATGATTGAGACGGGATTCCGCATTATTGAACCACGAAACGCTCGGTTTCCATTTCGGTTATAGATGTAACCAACCCGCTATTAAAGATATGACAGAAAGAAATAATAGAAAAAGAGATCCCTTAGTTAATTCTTCTCAGAGGAAAAACAATAGGTAGGGATGACAGGATTTGAACCCGTGACATTTTGTACCCAAAACAAACGCGCTACCAAGCTGCACTACATCCCTTAGAATTTACTAACTATATAATAACATAACTCAAAAAATTGTCGTTCTTTTCTGTCTCGGCTAGGGTGAGCTAGCCGAGCCAAGGTACGAACGAGATGGATATTTGTTGGCCCAACCATTCTTTTGAGTCCCAAGCCTTTTATTGAATTAAAAGACAAGAGCAAAAGAAGAAGAAAAGATTAATAATCCACTTTTTTGTTATCAAACATATATTTTTATTTTTTGTGGCGAAGACTAATTAAGTTTATTTAGTTAGTTCTACGTTTCTTGAACTTAGTATATACTATACTCACTTAGGGCTTATTATTCCTCGTCTATAAATATCCAAATTTTGATACCTAAAACCCCATATATAGTTCGAACCGTATAGGCGCAACAATCAATTTTGGCGTGAATGGTTTGTAGGGGAACTCGACCTACAACGTAAGTGTAAAACGGGCAGATGAGACTTCATCCGATGATTGTCCAAGGAAGACGGTAGGTTGTAGAAAGAATGTAAAAGAATAATAAATAAAACGAGTTCTTGATTCGATTACGAATTCCATTTTGTATCTAGAGTATGCTGCTATCCACTCAGAAAGTAAATTACTATCACGAACGAAGTAATCCTTTACTTCTTGTTTTGCTAAAAAAGGAAGAAAACTAGAAAGAATACAATTCTGAGCAGAAAAGCCATTTTCAAGTTCAAGTAGTCTTCGATCGATTACGTATTAATCAATATTGGATTGATTGGTCTAAGGTTATCAACAAAAAAAATCTTTCTAAGTCATTGTCAAAGCTGATTCTCTTTTTGTCTAACTCACTTCCTTTTTTCTTTGTGAGTTTAGGGAATATGCCCATTCATAGGTCCGAGATCCACATTTATGAATTGCAAGGTCCGAATGATCAACTCTGCCAAGAATTCTTGTTTAGGCCGTTCATACCATCCATACATAGTGTTTTGATCTAAGATTTCAATTCTTCCATGTTTCAGCACCCATTCTTCTACCCTTTCGGGGGAGTCGATGACTATTCATCGCTATTACCTTGACACTAAAGAAGAGTTCAACCCAATGCTTCCCCGGGGAATCTTTAGACACTGCTTAGCTTTCAATTCGCCTCTGACCATCAAATGAAATGTGAATAAT